>JASPKZ010007372.1:927500-931304 GCA_030220185.1 Diploptera punctata | reverse complement strand
CCGAGGGGATTAAGATTTTTACCCGGATGAGGGCGTAAAATCCTTAAAATGAACCTTTTCAAAGGGGATTAAAGCCGTGAATACAATGTCGAACTTCACCTGGAAATCCCAGCTTTTTTAAATTTGAAACTAAAATAAAATAATACCCCAAAATAGTTTTATTTAATTTTTGTAGTGTAATTATAATTGTAGGAATTTTAATTACTAGCATCAAGACATATGTGGTGCATGAAATGGCAATAACCTCGAATCAAATCCAAGTTAACATCAACATTACATACAAATAAAAAGAGGGCTAAAACTGTTTCTGCGCCACCTGTCTCATTCGTCAACTCGGCGCATCATCCCGTTGTGACAGCAAGATTGCACATCCTCCTGATCATTACATCATATATTGCAGTTAATTAAAATGGCCGATATTTTTTTCTTTCAATGAAACTAAATTAAATCAATCTAAATGGTACTTTCTAGATGAATTCAAACCTGCCTTCAGACTTTATCTTTCATCGAACAGTTTTTTTGTACAAGTTTGAAAACTTATAAAGACATACACACACACACACACACACACACACACACACATATATATATAATCCATCCCCTAGTAATTATGCCCGAAGGCAGGGCCTTCACTGAACAATTAATAAGCCCTTCCATGCTATGCTTGCAGCTTCACTAGGGGGAATTGTAGGTGTGGTAGCTTCCCGTTGCTTCCCACACCGGTTTGAAGGATGATGATGATGAAATGGCCATATGTATTCGGGGGGACCGTTTTGTGCCTTAAAGTTTTCCTGAAATCTGTCTTACAGGTGAGGAAAAACCCCGATAAAAAAACCTTAACACAGAAAAACTGCCCCGACTGGGGGATCGAACCCGGGCCCTCTGCGTAACAAGGCAGCACGCTACCTCGAGACCACAGAGGTAGGCCATATATATATATATATATATGTTATAATTAAATTTTTGACATTGAGCAATGCAAGCTTAATATGACATGATAAGAAAAATAAATGCCTAGACGAGATTTGAACCCGGAACTCTGAATTGGTAATAAATGCCTGGACGAGATTTGAACCCGAAACTGTGAATTGGTAATTCAGCGTGTTATCTGATACATAGATTTGCCCGGTAGTGTAATGGATAACACGCTGAAGTACCAATTCAGAGTTCTGGGTTCAAATCTCGCCCAGGCATTTATTTTTCTTATCATGTCATATATATATATATATATATAAACAGGTTACGTTTGATTATCATCCAACTCTAATTTTTATTACAAGTGGATGTGAGGCGAACAGTCCGCTGACCTTCTAGGCTCGTCGCGTCATTGAGACAACTGCAAATTGTGTGTTAATACAGGGAACCAATGGTCAGAATTCCACGTTTCAGGAGCTACGAGATCTTGAACTTACGAGAGGCTGGCCTCATTGAATAATAAGGGTAAATTTGGGGAATTTCAATCAAGGAGGTAATTTCGATCACGTTTATATTCAGAAAACACTATTTTAATCACGTTCTGCGAAGTGTTTCAAGCATTGTATATGATGTTATTGCTAGTTGAACAGCGTCTTTGCAGTGTATTGTTCGACATTTTGTGTTTCGTATACTTTTCTTATAAGCAAGCTAGGCTGATTTATACCAGATAAGTTGGTATTTATCAATTAAATGTTTTTTTTATATTGTGATAATAGAGTGAATATTAATATGAAATAATTACGTATATTTTCAACACGTAACTCCAATACTAAATGGTGTCAAAATATTTCCAACATGGAACAGTAGGTAACTCCGTTCAATACTAATCGGAATTACCCCGAGTGGTAGAAGTGATTCAGCACTGTTCGAATATTTTTTTTGCTATTAATGTTTAAATAATGCAATTAAGCACATGATGAAAGATACATGTTGTGATTTAGACCGAGATAGCAAATTATGGTACAGATCCATTTTATGTAAAGAAGGTTCATGCCGAATGCAGTAGATATTATAAAGCAAAGAATTACGTGTGTGACTTTTGTTCGCAGAGACAGTGACTTTTGCATTTTTGTGTATTTTAGCTTATTCTCAGCTTTCAATAAGGTGATCGGAATTACCCAAGTGTCGGGGAACTCCGATCAAACTCAGGCACTAGAATATTTTTTTTCAGGTTAGTTGATATTACATTTAATTGTTTATGTATATCTAATTTTATAGTTATTCGAATGATTGATGAAGTGATTGATATTCCTCCACATCACCCTACACACTAAAGGAATTTGGAACTGCAGCCCAGCGCTGGATGCATTTCACAAGTTGATTGGTGCCACACGATCCATCACAGTCACCTCAAAGTATTTTTTGTGATCAGTTCTTTTTTAGCATTATGGCCAACTGTCTGCCCTCCGTGGTATCTTTACCTTCTCGTGGTGGAGTGGCTTGCGTGCTTAAATGATCCTGAGAGCTATGCCGGCGGTAGCATTGCTGCCGATAGGGATGCCGGACTGGTCGAAGGTGATAAGTCGGACGAAAAAAGTACCTTGGTCGAAAGAGTGACGATCTTTCACCGTAAAAATACAACCATCAAGAATTGGGGACATGGGTTCAACTGGGTAAAATTTTCCGGAGGTCATATAGTCCCCCATTCGGTTCTCCGGACGGGGACTACTTCAGGTAACCCATGTCAAAAGCTAATGACAAATGAGGGAAATTTTGAGGAAGTGGCTGAATTCAAATACCTAGGAACAATAATCACAAATAGGAATGAGATGCACAAAGAAATTAAACATAGCTCAATTCTGGAAATGCGTGCTATTATACATTGCAGAGACTCTTGATGTCCCAACTCCTTTCAAAATACGTTAAACTGAAAATATATAAAACTATTATTCTACCAGTTAACTTATATTATATGGGTGCGAAACATGGACTCTTGCTTTAAGGGAGGAAAGGAGATTACGAGTATTCGAGAATAAAGTACTTAGGAAAATGTTTGGACCAAAGAGAGATGAACAGACAGGTGAATGGAGAAGACTACATAACAATGAACTACATGGTCTTTATAGAAAGCCAGATATAATAAGAACAGTTAAGTCTCGTAGACTGCGATGGGCAGGACATGTTGCACGTGTGGGGAATGAAAGACTTGCATGGAAGCTTCTTGTAGGAAAGCCAGAGGGAAAACGCCCAGTTGGTATACCAAGAATGAGGTGGGAGAATAGCATTAACTATGATTTGAGGGAAGTAGATTATACAGGGAATGGTTGGAAAGCATTAGCTCAGGATATGGATGTATGGAGAGCTTATGTCCGCGCCGCCATGAACTTACGGGTTCGATAGTGCCAGTGAGTAAGTAAGTATGGCCAACTGTCTGTGGGTTGGACGATTTAGTCGTAAGTTCAAAATCGCATTGCGCCTGATATGCATTTCCGACACTTTGCCTTAAATAGGCCTACTCAGTTTACTTCCCTCTGACGTCTGTTTAATTTTGACCATATTTGTTAATGATATGCTCTTTATAATAAGTACTTAAGATAACACTAAATTATAAATATACGACTTATTTTACTCCATGATGTGACAGGCCTAGAATCCATTGGCCTACCAGCCGGCTGCTGGCCTCACAACCGCATGTGCTAATCACAGGAGTGGACGATCATACAAACAGTATAGGGGTGGCATGTGATCAGCATGTCGGGCTCTATAGCCTTTTAATCAACCTGGACCCGCTATTTATTGTAGCTACTCAAATTCATCAGAATGCTGGGTGGAGCACCGGTCCCATACCAGTCGAAATTCCACGAGAAGATTTGTTCCCACATGGGGACT
>JASPKZ010007372.1:600000-922500 GCA_030220185.1 Diploptera punctata | reverse complement strand
TCTCCAACGTGATTAAAGGATCCTGCCTTGGCATGGGGCTTCAAAACGCGCGCTGGTTCAAGTCTAAATGATGAAAGAAATTTATCGTGACTTTTTGGCAGGTGTACGGGGACTTATACCCACCCAGCATCGTGAGGATTTTTGAGTAGTTTCCTTTCTTTTCTTCGGTTCGTCAGTTCCTTCTTTTAAATAGCCAGTCATTTTTTATCTTCTTTTTATCACCATTATCCTTAATTGTCTACTAATTACAATATGGCTGAGTTTATTTTGTCTATTCACTTCGTACTCTTCATCCTTTTCCAGACTTAATATTATCATCAGTTATTTCTCGTTACTCCTTCTTGACATCCATGTCTGTGCATTATATAGTTACCACACTCCACAGAAGTCACTATATAAACATATTTAGTATTTTCAAATGTTCTGCAGAAAAATTTTAATGCAGCATATTTATGTCTTACCAAAGGGTCTGGTACAATAACTGCATTTCCCCTGTTGATAAAAGGGCGAATCTGTATGCATAAGAATGAGGTGTAATAAAAATTACTGAATAATAATTGTATTGTAAGCCTATGTTCCCCTTTACAGAGATTTAGGCGCTCTCCCTCTACAGGGAAGAATTTGAACCATATTAATTTTAGTTACACTTGTTTTCATATAGATGTCATTTTTGAGTGGTCCGTGGTCAGCGTTCCGCCTCATACTGACATCTAGGAAACCAAGGTATTACTAGGACGGGAAAATTCGGTAAATTTTGCTTAGAGGCCTTTTCATTCAGGCTTAAGGATTTTTTACGAGCCTGAAAATCTTCAGACTCGGGACCCACGGCTTAAAGTCCCTCCCGGAGGACTTGCACCTTGGATTTTTCCGTCCTGAAAAATCCATCGACCCCGGCCGTGTTTGAACCCGCGATCCTCGGGACCAGAGGCAAGGAGCATAACCACTAGTCCACCGCGGCCGATTTGAATAATAATAATAATAATAATAATAATAATAATAATAATAATAATAATAATAATAATAATAATAATTCATTCCAGGAGAGAATGACAGAAATGTAATGACAACCTGGTGGCATTGATTAAAAAATATTATTATTATTATTATTATTATTATTATTATTATTATTATTATTAGTATTAGTATTATTATTATTATTATTAATAATATACCAGCTTCATTCTCTTTACGTCTTTTGGCATTGTATATCTTTTCTATAGAACCGGGAGCTGACCCATTACTATAATCCCCAATCTAAAGATCCAAGTAATTTGTCATCGAGGTTGTCTTCCTCTCTAGTCTTTGGTGAATTAACACTAAAGCCGGATTTAATCACTTATAACGACCTATCAGTTAAAAGTTATTGAATATTGAATGTTGGAATATACAGGAGATCTCGAACAAGAATAATATAATTTCAATGGCAGTAGAAATAGGCCTATATAAACTAGATTGAGTCTAAAAAGAAAGGTTCGCACCTACATCCAGTAAGTTACTGATAAGAGTAAATTTTTATGTATGGTGAGAGATATTATAGAAGATCTTCCCAAAAGAAAGGAAATTATAATGATGGTCGACATGAATGCGAGAATATGATCAGCAAAGAAGAGTGCAGTTGTTGGATCATATGGATAAAAAATTAGGAACGACAACGGAAGTCGATTAATCAGTGTTAGTGAACTGTTCAATTAAAAATATTAAATATAATGTAACAACAAGGATATACATAAATATACCAGAAAAAACAATTCAAGACAACAAATGTCAACAATTGATTACATCATAACAAAGCAAACTGTTTATTTCAAATGAAATATATAAGGGTGCTCTGAGGAGCCGAAAGCGGATCCGACCAAGTTTTAGTAAAAGGCATTACATACAGGGCTTGAAAAAACGGGCAATGGTAACACTAAGAACACAGAAGAAATAAAAAAGGAATTTCAAAATGAAAAATTAAAAATCTATCTATTAAAATAAGAAAGTATTCGAATATTGTTTGAACAAAGAATGAATTAAGAATTAACGTTTTTTAAGGAAGTACTGAATATATATATATATACATATATATATATGTTGTGTGTGTGTGTGTGTGTGTGTGTGTGTTAAAGTGTTAAAAAAGTTGCTTTCGTGGTTTTAGGAACAGAGGAAAAAATACATATAGATTAAGGATACCACCAGAATTATAAGAGAAAATAGATGTTAAAAAAAAGCTTACGAGAAGTGGTTAAATTCAAACACAGAGGAAAATAACAAGATATATAATAAAAAGAAAAACATGGTAATGAAGTATGTAAGAAAGCTAAAGTTGAACATCGGGGCAGAATATGAGCAGGGATGAACTGGCAATTAGGATTTAAACAATCAACAGCAGCTTAGACAACTTTGAAGAAATTCAGAACGATTACGGCACATGGAGCAAATATAAAATTAATTACACTAAAAGAATGGGAACAATACTATAAGCAGTTACTAAATTAAGAGGGGTCGGAATACTTGAGAGATAACATGTTCATTCATGTGGATCTAGATTGGAAAATATCTGAATATGAAGTGGAATCATGTATCCAAAAAAAAATTGGAAAGCCATTAGACCTTGCAGAAGTACCCTAGAATTATTGAAGTATGGAGGACGAAATATGATAAATTTGCTCTCGAAATTATATATATATATATATTATTTATTTATTTATTTATTTATATTCTATCAGGAAAAGTATACCCCAGAATTGAAACTAGGTTCATAAATTCGATACAGAGGAAGAGATATAGAAGAAATGTTTATAAATACAGAGAGATTTGTGTGAACAACTCAATTGCTAAAATATCCACTCGTGTCATAAAACATCAATTGCATAGAGAATATAAAGATATGGCGGAACAAAGTGTGTTCACTACAGGCAGATCATGCAGTGATGATATTTTCATATTGAGACAGGTACTGGAAAAATGCAGAGAAAATCATAAAAATTAGATTTTTCTTGATTGATCTGTTAACAGTATGTGCCACTGTGCCAAAAGCATTACTCTGATAAGTTCTTAAACAAGTGAACATCAGTGATAAAGTAATAAGTATTATCAAGTCACTATATTCAGAGAAAAAAATGCCAAATTAAAATAGAAAACAAACTTTCAGAAGAATTGTATACATTCAAAGGTCTGCTACAAGAATGTTGCTTATCACCAGCGCTGTTTAAAATGTATATTGCTAATTTTACAAAGGATTGGTCAAGACACTGCCAATGCATGGGGATTCAAATAGAAGAAAATTATTACCACTAATTTACTATTCCCAGACAATCAGATAGCGTTTCATGAAGATCGGATGATGCATAATACATGATAATAGAATAAATGATAAAACATAAAAATTGAGATTGCATATGCGTTTTAATAAAATCTATTACTTTTAATCGGATACTACAGAACAGCTAAAGTATGATTTTCAGAGAATATAATAACGTTGAAATGTTTTAATATTTAGGTTCAATTTTTTATGAAATTGGAAATTCAACTGCATAAATTGAAGGAAGTATAGTTGATGGTAGAATAGCCAAACTTATGTTGAATTCAGTACTTTGGAATAGTACACAAAACCAAGAAACAGATATTACAGACCTTGTTATAAAGCATTCTATTATAATTATGTACCCGAAACGTGGACAGTCAGGAGACAACAGGCCAACAAACTGTTAGCAGTAGAAATTGATTTGTACAGGCTGTCAACACGAATTTCGAAATGAGATAAAATCTTAATAGTACAATAACAGAAATTATGCAGGTCGAAAGTAACACATTGGAAAAATAGAAGAAAGTAGTTTAAGGTGGTATGGACACCTCGAACAAATGGGAGAGGATAGAATACCAAAGAAGGTTATTAAATGAGAGGCTAGAGGAAGGTAGACCAAGAGAATGTGCGATGGATGGAATAAGAAGAAAAATGGAAGCAACGGGTCTTAGGGAAAAATATGCATCCGGCGACAAATCACTTTGGGTTGTAGGAGAACCACTGTAATGTGAAATATTCCTAATAATAATAATAACAGTAATAATAATATGGATGCTACCAATTAACACATGCAAATTATACATGCCATGCAGATGAGATGTTTTTGTAGATTATGGTTAATCCGCTACAGCTAGAATTCTCATTTCTCGTGAAATGTAAAATGTAAAAATATATCACCATTTAGAGAAGAGACTGTATGCGATTTTAAGAAAAAAAAATCTTATAAACATATGCTCTAAAAATGAATGACTTCTGAAAATCAAAGAGATAAATATATAATGCTTATGGCTTAATAATATTCACTAACAAATGTGTTAAATCTACCAATAGCAATGAACTTCACGTGTGTGTGTGTGTGTGTGTTTGTGTGTGTGTATGTGTGTATGATATATATACAGGGATATTCTGAAAGAAGGGACAGATTTCAAACATTTATTTCTTCCAAACTACAAAAAAATGGAAACACAATTCCAATGTTCCAGGAAAGAGAAAAGTTCAAATTTCACTATTTCATGCATGCAATATGAGCATCATGTGTTACGCGACAAATATCAAAACGGTGGCTCATTTCTTGCCACACCGTATCAGTTGGTCTCTAGTTATCGAATTCGCGGCTTCAACAATTTTATGTCACAGATTTTCAAGAGTTTCAGGCATAGGGGGATAAAAACACTGTATTTTATGTATTCCCACAGATAAAAATCACACAGGGTTAGGTCTGGTGACATGGGAGGCCACCAGCGATGCAATTGTTCTTCTGCTCCTCCTACTCCAATTCAATGCCCTGTTGTGTCGCCATTTTGATACAACAATCAACATTACTAACAACAGCGCCAATGCGGCCGTGATCGGAACTTCAAACTTTTCTCTTTCCAGGAATGTGTTGGAATTCTTTTTCTATCTTTTGTAGTTTGGAAGAGATAAATTTTTGGAATATTTGAAGTATGTTCCTACTTTCTGAATAGCCCTGTGTGTGTATATATATATATATATATATATATATATATATATATATTAGAATACGATATTTACATAATAGAGAACAACGTAAGTGCGGAATATTGTATAGTAAATATAAATACAATGTAAATAATGGCGCATGTATGTTAGAAGGATTAATCCATCTGAACTATAATGGCACACTCACTCTTAGGCTTAGTTTGGATTCTTCCTTTGTAGACAGGCCTACTTGTAAGAGTCTCGCGGTTCTTAAGGGAAAGGATGTTTTATTCTGCATCACATACATTTTCATACTTTCTACCTCATAAGGGCATAGAGGGACTCTCCGGATAAGTGAGACACTTCAAAGAATACACGAATATTTAAAACAAGACACTATTCACTCATACATTCATACTATAATATGGATAATTATGATAGACAGTTGGAATTTCATACATTTCTCTTAAGGGGAGGGGAAAAACCGAAAAAAAAAGACTCGTGTAGGAAAGTTGTTTCCACCGGAGATCAAATCTTAGATCGCTGCCCCCAAGGCAATGACGGTACCCATGATGGTGGTACACTACTGCGACAAACTTTAAAATATCTACAAAATCTAATCTAATCTAAATAAATCTAATCTAAAAAACCGAAAGAGAAATAGAGGACACCCTAAAAAAAGATAAAAGTCAGCTTTAAAAAAGTGTAACATGTTCAAAACCTAAATCCAAATTTTTATATGAAGATGAATGTAGTAATGTTTTAATTCGGACGGATGCGTGGAGAGTGATATCTCCAAAATTGTGAAAATTTAGAAAACATTTCTGGACTAGTGTATTGGAGGAATGTATCATATCGTCATTGTTGATGCATATATTTGATAGTGTACTTTGTGGTAACTCGTGATTTTGGAATTCTTGGTCAATTAAAGAGTTACGCGTAACTTTCAGCGAGATTTCTTTTTTACACATATCCCAATTTTATAGAAATAAATTATATCAGTTCCTGCAGTTCGTCTGTTTTCTGGGGAGAACACTGGTTTCATAATAGTTCCACTGTTCAATTGACGAAGTGTCTTGCAAGACAAAATGGTTTCCTTTGTTTAATCTTTATATATGTTCCAGCAAAGTTTGAAGATCGGCATTCAGTATGATGAATAAGCAATGTTTAGAATGACTAAGATGAGCAGGTAGACTGGTAGAGTATGAAATACAAATTATTTTACATATTTTCTAGGCATTTTATAGAATAACAAAACCGAAACAGGCAAAGTATTATTTTTTAAACTTTGTCATTATTGTGTAGCATACTGGCTTCCTCGCTCGAAGTAGATCAGTATTTCTTCTTTAAAGTAAAACTCTGGCATTGTTCGCTGGAAGTAAACCAGTATTTTCCATAGTGTTCCAGATGTCGCAGCAGATTGCTACACGTGAATCAGACTTTTCACAAGGTCGGATTTGTTTTGATGTAAAATAGGTTATATGATGACCTCTCTCAAATTAGAAGTAATAGTGCTAAATGCAGTGTGTTTCTCACAGATAAAAATTATAATAGGGTGATGGAGGATGTGTCGAAGTCTAAAACTACCATGAAGAAGGAACCTCGGAAATATTGGCTGTTGAAGCGTTATGATGTAATTATTGAGAACAAAAGTAAATTAATTAATCCAGTTAAAGAGGTAATCAGTAATTTTCAGTATTATGTTTGGAGCTCCCGCGATTTTACAATATGATGAAATGCGAGATAATTCGCCAATAAGGTGGTTAGTAGATTAATGGACTACTGCCCCTCTTTTAAGATCGTTCATGATATGCCACGACACTCACAGGGTCAGGGGAGTGTTGAAAGAGCTAATCAAGACATTGAAAATATGGTTTCAGCTTGGATGCAAGATCAACAAACTAACCACTGGAATGATGGGCTTACGCTTTGTTCAGCCTTCCATTCTGGAATTAAGAGAACGCCATATGAAGCTCTTTTTGGTTTTGAAGTAAAGATGTGTCTGACTACTTCTTCTGTGCCCCAGTGCGTTTTACAAACCATAAAAAGCGAAGAAGGTCTGAAGAAAGTCTTGACAGCATTGAAACACCTGATGAACATGGCGCAGATGGCCCGAAAGAAGATAAAGAATTTCCCTTTCTCCCAAACACCGATCGTGTTACAACCCAAGGCGAAAAAAATATATTCTGACGTTCAAACTCTGGAAGACCAACAGCCTTGAACCTCAGAAGAAATTGTCTGTTGTTTCTGCTCGAAAGAAATCATTGGTGCCCATACGTGTCGAGACTGGCCGAAAACTTCATTAGATCTGTGCACATGTTCTGGGATATGGCGTAGGTGTGGATATAGAAGGTTACGGAAGCAGGGTCCAAGGCAATATTTGTTTCAATATGGATAAAGCTGCTGAAGGAAGAAAAAATGTAAATCGAATCTCCAACAGTAGGCAAAGAAAATGAAGTTAAACTCTGGCAACAAATTTTCTTCCGCCCATTTAGGAGATACTGCTCGAGTTCCCATTCCTGACTTTGGCAAAGGAAATGGTGATTATCGCAATGTGTTGGCAGTTGTGATAAAGGTGTCTGAAGATGGCTTCTACCAAATAGGAACAGTGAATTGGATTCTGAAACAGTTTTATTCGAGGTCGAAGTTCACGATGTGTCCAATGGAATTAGTGCGACTTGAATATGTCCCAAATCATGAAATTTCAATCTGAACAGCCGCGACCTCTGTTATAGGAAGCGGCCAAGGATTCTTATGCATGTGCAAGACCAAGTGCCGAAATATGAAGTGCTTTTGTGTGAAAATGAAGTAGGCCTACCGTGCAATTTGAGACGAATATGATACGGCCCTAATAGTGATTAATGAATATAAGAAATGAATAAATAATGAAGGAATGGAATATAGTTAAAAATAAATTAAGTTTCATGTTGGTAAATAGTTCTCGCAAGAAGCGGTTGAAACCCTAAGTAAAAGAGGTCAGAAACATGTAAACTCCTCCAAGTCGACCTGAAATGTTTCAGCTGGGTCTCGCATCAAACCTCACGTTTGGGGCAAATGCCAACTCCCCAAATTTACAATCGCGAAAAGCCCACGCTGCCAAACCCCCGGTCCCTAGCCGTGAGACTAAAATCAAACGGTAGGATGGTGGTTTTTAAATAAACTAGTTAAAGCCCCTTGGATGACATGTGATTAAATATTCTAACCAATCAAAAGGGCTAGCTCAGTCGGTAGAGCATGAGACTCTTAATCTCAGGGTCGTGGGTTCGTGCCCCACGTTGGGCGCCACTTTGGGGCGGTATTTTTGGAGGTGGCTGTTAAATGTCACTACTGGGTTGCACTTTGATTTAATTGTGAATTTACTTGCCCTTCCTCGGTAGCTAGTCGGTTCCTGTTTCAGGGTAAGCGCTGAGACTCCTATCTATATAGGGTTCGGAAGGAGAATTGCGTGGGAACAGACAATCACTAATTGTTTGAATTATTTTATTTAATTAATCTCGGCCAATTTAAATGAACGTTACACAGTAAAAATAAAACTTTTCTGTCCCTGGCCTTCGATATTTCGCTAATGAGGACTAGCAAATGACTTATGAGTTCGGGAGATTTTCCCTAAGTCCATAATCGTTGTTACAAGATATTTTTTACTATACATTCAAGATCTTCTTCCTTCTAAGTGTCGAGTATAAGTGCCAGTGTATTAAATTTTGTCCTCATGAGTTCCGTATCGAAGTCAGGACCAATTATTCCCATATATGGTCTATACCCTAACTCTCATTTTGATTGGTTAGAATATTTAATCACATGTCATCCAAGGGCGTAACTATTTTATTTAAACCACCACCTACCTTTTGATTTTATTCTCACGGCTAGGGACCGTGTTTGCCAGCTTGGGCTTTTCGCGATTGTAAATTTGGAGTTTGACATTTCTCCAAACGTGAGTTTTGATGCTAGACCCAGCTTAAACATTTCAGGTCTAATTTGAGGAGTTACATGTTTATGACCTCTTTTACTTAGGGTTTCAACCGCTTCTTGTGAGAACTATTTACCAACATGAAACTTAATTTATTTTTAACTATATTCCATTCCTTCATTATTTATTCATTTCTTATATTCATTAATCACTATTAGGGCCGTATCATATTCGTCTCAAATTCTAAGTCTCACTCCTCTCTCTCTCTCTCTCTCTCTCTCTCTCTCTCTCTCTCTCTCTCTCTCTCTCTCTCGTTGCAACAAATAGGTCTCTTTCAAAGTGTACTCCTAACGAATCTTTGATTTTGGTAATTTTAATATTTTTATGATCTTCATTCATTTAAAAGTATATTTTGCATATTCAAGTTTTCATATTCTCACAATAGATGTTAAAATTTTCAGACTTATTATTTATATGCTTAATTATTGTTTGTGTATTTAACATTTTTTTTAGTAAAAATGTTTACTATGCAACTGTATGGAATATTAAATTGTGGAAATATGTTTTTTTTATTTAGATACATTATCGTGACAGAGTCTGACGTGCCTAGGTAATATAGGCCTATACAATGTCCAGGTAAAGCATAAAACAAAATGAGAACTTTATACTTTGCCAAAAATCTTCCGGCCTATTATAAAATTCCTAGGCATTCTATACAATGCCTAAATTTTAAACTTTGCCTATAACATATAGCCTACGTATAAAAAGGAACGTCTGCCAGTCTACGAGCCTTTCTGTACTTTATGAACTCAAAAACTACTTGACCGATTTAAATGGGGATTTAACCATCATTAGAGTTTTTTTGGTACAGTTAACGTGGGCTATTTAACATATTACCCTATGTACTATAGGGCCGGCGTTTAAAAAAAAGTGCATCGGTGCACTAAAAAAAGTAGGTTTTTGGACGCTTAAAACGCTTACGCTGCCTAAACTATAACAAATATACCAAATCAATGTACACATAGTTGAATATCTAAAACCAAAGTCTACAAAAAAAGTCCGCGACAGCATGTGCCTGTCTACGTATTACGGATAACTCACAATATCCATTTTTGTCTTTCAGCTCATTGATGTAAGAAGATCGGGATAAGTAGATTCTCGGACAACGCTGGGCATCAGAAAACTTTTCCAACAACACATTATTAATATTTCTTTATGTACATTTTAATAAATTGTTTATACATCACCTGTTTAAATTATTTTGTCCATGCGAACTACGTCGCGGATCCCGCTAGTAAAGGAATAGGTAAATATGATTTAGAATAATGACAGTTTACAGAATAATTTAGAATAAATAGCAGCATTTCGAATACATTTGAAATACAGGAATGATCAGATTAAATTGTGACAACCAAATAATGAACTAATATAAACAGGGAATGGAAAACTACAATGAATACTATTAAGTTGTGCGCACCAGAAAACATTTCTTATTTAAAAATGGAGCCAAATAATATATAATTTGATGAGGAATGTGCTGATATTCCCTTCAGTTCTCTTTTATCAAATAATGTATAGCCGGCTACAAACCTCAGAAACGTCATTAAGATACAATATGATCAAAAATAATTTGCTAACAAAACATATTTAATCGTAATTTAGGTTTTATATGCTCCTTCTGTAAAATTTTACGTTCTTTCATATGGCAAAGTCGTTAAGTTATATCTCAAAGAGTTTCTAAAATATGTTTAATATTTACTATTTTCACTAAATCAACATTTTTACAATATCTACTTGTGAAACAAACAGTTCCTTAGTATGTATTCACGTAGACTTTCGCGGCCGGAGTTGCTATGATGATCTTGAAGAAGATTTTCGGGCTGTAGGCCGTGGTCGTGAGGCTTGTAATTCCCCGACGTTTCACCAGAGACTGCGTCTGGCATCCTCAAGGGTCTCAAGACAACCCTTGAGGATGCCAGACGCAGTCTCTGGTGAAACGTCGGGGAACTACAAGCCTCACGACCACGGCCTACAGCCCGAAAATCTTCTTCAAGATCATCATAGTTCCTTAGTAATTTTCACCTAACTTTTTTTTTTACAATTTGAGTAGTATAGCTTCACAAACGACCGAGTCCTATTTTTCACACTTCGAATTGTTTACCTCTAAGGATTGTTCTTTATATGATGAGTGCAAGGAGAAGGAGAATTGGTTTCAAGTCCGGCCACATGAATATTATTCTGTTAATTGATAATTCTTTTAAGAGTAAGCAAGAAATATTTGTAGTTCTGTGAATTAAAATGGAGGATACAAATAAACATAATTCAAAGATCCTTCAGTGTGGAAACGCAAGAGGGAAAATCAATTCAGGCAATTACATAACTACGAGGTACATAACTAGGCAATATGACACATCGTGTATACTTATTAATGTAATCACAGCTCAGTGATTTATTTTGAATAGGAATAATATTACGAATATACATTGAAGTAACAATTTGAACCTGCATATTTGCAAATCATACATATTTTAATATTAATTAGCCTGTAAATTTAATTTTAAATGTTAATTTCAAACAGTTTGTTTTCCGCATTGACGACTTAGTGAATATTATATCCTGAAAACAATGAATTGTATCTTGTGTGAGTCGATAGTTCGTCGCTAATTTTAAATTTTATTGTTTTATTACAAAGAATATTGGAGGTAGAAAAAACATTATTTGACATTACTTAAGAAATGGTATGCTATAAAAACGACCAAACTAATTTTCAAACAGAAGAGAATGTTTATGATTGTTAAGGGCAAGTAAATAATAATTAGTATTGCTGGAGTGAAACTTTTATAATGGTATTATATAAAAATACAAAACGTTTGGCTGTAAAATAAGCATATTCTTTAAATATAGAGAGTCCTATATGATTGCAATTAACAAATAGAAAACAATGAAATATTAAATATTTCTTTATTCTATTTAGAAAGCATATACAGGAGCGTTTGCTTCTTCTTCAGTATTAAATAATGACAAGATTTCAAGCTTAACAAAGGAGGTCTAATAAATAAACTTATGAAATTATCAATTATCTCTGATTAATGTAAGAAAATAACAACGGAATCGAAAGTATTACTTCGGACACGTTCTACTGCATTTAAATCAAAGTTGATTTAAATAAACTAAAAAAATTACACTGTAGATTTCTTTTAACTGATTTATGTCCGTCACTAACAAAATTAACCATATTAATTACCTTTTAATATACGAGTATTTAATGATTGCTAATTGTTCAGAGATTCTTTAATTTAATTGTGAAGTTTGATAAAATGTTTGCTAACAAATACATAATTTAAGTCTGCCATATAAATGTCAATGCTATTAATATAGTGTTCACCTTCTTCGGAGAATCATAATCTTAGGTAATCAATTGAGTTGGTGTTTACTTGATGAAAATCCATATTTATTAATTAAATTAATATGCTAACCACCTATTCCAATTTAATCATTGTTTCGATCCAAATTTTGAAATTTTACATGTTTGTGATAAGGGTAAGAAGTTGGACATTTTGGAGGCTGTAGAAATAAATAAATTGAAAGGTAGTAATAAACTGTTAAATTCTCAACTTGATTTGAATGAATCTTTTTTCTTTCTTTTTGTTTTCTTTCTCCTGGCGCGACAGGTCTACAAGGCCCTTAGCCTACCAGCCAACTGCTGGCCTCACATCCACATGTGTCAGTCACAGAGGTAATGATAATCAGCCAGTGTAGGGGTGACATGTGGGCAGCATGTCGAGTCCCCCAGCCGTTATAGCTGGTTGCCTCAACCTGGAGCCGCTACTTATTGTAGCTACCCAAATGCATCACGATGCTGGGTGGGCACCGGTCCCATACTGGCCGAAATACCATGAGAAAATGTCTTCTCCCATGGAGACTCGAACCAGCGCAAGTCCCGTAGCTCTGCGCCAAGGCTTCCTGCCTTAACCACTCGGCTACGGCGCGGGAACGATTTGAATGAATCGCCTTTGTTAAATTTTAAAAATTTAAATTAATTATTGTTATATTGTTGCTTAGATCAGTTGATATGTACTATAATAACACAATTCATAATTTGTTAACATGTCTAAAGAAGGTACAGTGTACCGAAACAGCTGTCACTGAATTATATCTTAATAAATATGAAAATCAAATAAAACTAAGTTTTATTTTTATTTAATTAATACAAAATCTTAGAAATGGGCATTATTAAAAAAAATTATTAGTGCATTAACGCCAAATTTTTCAGACCTAAAAAATAAATTTCCTCAGAAATCTCCTTCAGAAAACGTAGAAAGATGTACAACCAATGACCGCTACACAAAGATATCATCTCGGAGAAAATATTTTATAACTAACTCACTAACACGCGCTATCGAACCCATAGCTTCATGGCCACTAGGACATAAACTCTCAATATATCCTTATCAACAGCTATTTTTAAATCATCCCCCTGTATAATCTACTTCCCTCAAATCATGGTTAATGGTATACTCCCACCTCATTCTTGATCAACTAATTGGGCGTTTTCCCTCTGGTTTTGCTACAACAAGCTTCCGTGCAACTCTTTCATTCCCCATTCGTGCCACATATCCTGCCCATCGCAATCCATGAAACTTATCTGTTCTTATTATATCTGGCTTCCTATAAAAACCATGCAGCTCACTTTTTTTTTTGGCCCAAAAATGTTTCCTAAGAACTTTATTCTCAAATACTCGTATTCTACTTTCCTCCCTTAAAATAAGAGTTCATGTTTCACATCTATATAATATAACTGGGAGAATAACAGTTTTATATATATTCAGTTTAACGTTTTCTGAGAGAAGTTGGGACGACAAGAGTTCCTGTAATGAATGCATTTTCAGAATTGAGCCTACGTTTAATTTCATTGTGCACCTCTTCCAATTTGTAAGTATTGTTTCTAAGCATTTGAATTCAGCTAATTCTTCAAAAATTCCCTCATTTGCCATTAAATGTCCATTTCCATTATATACCGGTAATGTATTTCTATGTGTGAACATATTCTTAGTTTTATTGATGTTTGTTTCCAGTCCTTATTTCTTCGTGTTACTCAATAGAATGTACGTGTTGGCACTTAGTATCTCCTCGCTATCGCCTATTAATACTACACCATCAGCATAATCTAGCAGCATATTAACACCATTATTTTGTAGGGTTTATTCATCCTCTAAAGATTTGATGGTAGGGCCTATGTTCTAGTGCAAAATTCAGTAGGCCTACTAGAGCAGATAGTGCATATCCTTGCTTTAACCCGTTGTGAATTTCAAATAGTATCCGAATCTGTTTATTTTACACGCACCATACTCTTTGTGCCATTTAGACGCAATTCAAAACTCCAGTAGGATATAATATAACTTTTTTCCTCTAAATTAAATCGTATGCCTTTTTGAAGTCTACATATAGTTGATGCACAGTGTCTATGTTCTCTTTCTTTTCTAACATCTGTCTTATACAAAAAAAACTTATCTGTTTTAGAAATTGGCAAAATAATTTTATTTCCATTCATTTGGAAGAGCTTCTTTTTTGCAAATCATACTAAGCAATCAACGTATCTCGTCCATCAATCCCTCCCCCCCCCAGATTTTTAACAGTTCCGTTGGGATCCCATCTGATCCTGTTGCTTTATATATCGCCATTTAAATCTCTAATGCATTTGGTTCTGTGATTAACATTTCTGCTATCTATTAATCATCCTCTTCAATATCTTGTTCTGAATTCATATTTAATAGCTGATTAAAGCAAGTTTTCCATCTGTTTAATATAGGCTACTACTTTAATCTGCAATAATATCTTAATTTTCATTCCTTATTATATTTGTTCTGGTCTGAAACCCTTTTCTCTATCCTAATTCCCTGATATTAATCTCAGATGTTCTTATTTTTGGCAATCATTTCATGATCGTTAATCTTCTCTCTCTCTAATATTCCCTCTTCTTACTCCTTAATAACCTACTGTATTCCGGTCTTATGATATCCAATTCAAAATTTACGTAATTTGGCTCATATAACCAATTCATTTTTGTTAGCATTCTTTTCTTTACAATGTCGGCACATTCCTCATCAAACCATTTCATTTTTTGTCACTTTTTTAAATAACCTACACTTTGTAATGCTGACAATTCAACAGTATCTCTTATAGGCACTCATTCTTTATGTAGGCCTATATAATTTTCTTCTCCATTTGCCACATTCTCAACTGAAATTAATAATTCCACGGCGCGACAGGCCTAGAAGGCCCTTAGCCTACCAGCCGGCTGCTGGCCTCACATCCACATGTGTCAATCACAGAAGTAGATGTCATCCAGCCAGTGTAGAAGTGACATGTGGTCAGCATGTCGAGTCCCCCAACCGTTATAGCTGGTTTTCTTAACCTGATTCTCAACTGAAGAGTAATGTTTTTTTTTAATTTATTAGCAATTTCCATCTGGTATTCATGCCGCAGTTCATCATTTCACAAGTTTCTTAATTCAATTTTTTTCAGAATCCTCTCCTAAGCGATAACCGTTCTCTGACTTTCGCCCTGACCAGATGATGATCCGAATTGCAATATGTCCTTCTAAGTGATCTAACATCGATGATGCTACTGTTCCAGCGTTTGTCCACTAATACATGTTCTACCTGGTTCCGAGTTTCACCATATGGAGACGTCCAGGTGTAGTTATGAATAGGCCCTATCCTAATGCTAGAAAGTTATGCTCCTAACAATAAGACTCTTTTATGTGGCAAAGGTTGCTAATCTAACCTCATTATCGTTACTATCTTCATGAAGACTGAATTTGCGTATTGTTGCCCTGAACACATTTACTCCGACCCGCACTTTTGCATTAAAATCTCCTAAGACAAATTACATACGATATCGTGAAAGACTATCAGATAAGCATTCTAATTCTTCATAGAACTCATCCTTTATCTTGCCATCCTTATCTTCTGTGGTACCATATACATTTGCGATTATAAAATAATATCGTTTACCCCTTAGAATTGCGTATGATATACTATCGCTGACAAACATAATATCTCGGATAGCGAAGAGGATCCTCCTTCGGACTATTAAAAAAGTTCCAAATTCAGGTCTCGCTGCAACTCCATAGTATAATGCAAAGTTTCCTGATTTCAGACTACCTTCTCCTGGCCATCTAACAACCTGTAAAACTATTATATCCAAGAGTGATTTAGAGCCTATCTAATTCCTGCGTTGATATTTCTAGTGTCATACTACTATTATATAATACCACATCATTCCTTGTTCCTATTTTAAAAAATAGTGACATGTCCCTGTGTTTGAGCCTTTGGCATGGATTCCCTAAAGTAGTCCCCACCCGGACAACCGAATGGGGGCTATTTTACCTCCGGAAAACTTTACCCCAGTGGAACCCATGTCCACGCTTCTTGGCGGTTTTATTATTACGGTGAAAGATCGCCATTCTTTCGATCAAGGTACTTTTTCGTCTGGCTTATCACCTTCGACCTGTCCAGCACGTGTAACCCTTTCGGCAGCAATGCTACCGCCGGCATTAGGTCTCGGGGTAATTTAAGCACGCAAACCTCTCCACTACGACAAAGTAGTGGTACCATCGAGGGGAAAATATTTTTATACAAATCTAAATGTTAAAGTAATCAGCTGTTCATGGAAGAATTCTGAATGTCGGGATCAGAACATGTTAGTCTAATAACTTATTGAGTAATTTTCTATGATTCAAATTTATAATTTTTCGGTCAAAGAAGGATTAATGAGTGACATATACGATATATGAAAAGTTAAGTGTTGTTGAAAAATTCGATTTACAAAATAATAACGGCCCTCAGTTAGCAAGGACAAACAATTCTACGGTTACTAAATCAGTAAGTCATCCAAGATATCTCTGTTATGTCAGCAACATTCGATTTGCAGCGTGTTTTGCATATCTCTATCATAGGCGTTAGCCTTCTGTTTTACTTGCGAAAATTAAATCTTTATATTTGACTAGGGGCTTATCTATAACTCAGCATCACCACAATTAGTATTTCTGGACATAAATGAATGGCAAAAGGGAAAGGTGTGAATTCGAGCCATGCATAGTTTACTCCTATAATTCTATAATTTTCCTACAAATTTCATTGAAGTGACTTCATAAAATGAGAGGATCCACATTCTATTAAATAATGCTTGTTCGATAGTTTCTTGATCTGAAATATTTTATAATAATCAAACCATTAAGAACAGTGATGTTGATTAAAATTTTTGAGACGGTAAGCAGCATGAGAATTAAATGTTTGAAGTGCAAGAACGGAAGAACACTATGAGTCAGATAAATAAATATCCGTGAGCCGTGAGTCAGATAAATAAATATCCGTGAGCCAAACTAAGGTAATCAAAAAAGCTAAATGGTCTTAAAGTCAGAATTGTCGAAATTGCACTCAGAGCTTCTACCCATATCCACAGAAAAGAAGAAATATTTGCTTTTCCTGAGTCTAAAAGGAATAAGTTACATTCCTGGTATAAAGATCTAGCAACACAAAATATCTTCAGAAATAGCTTGTCATAAACTCAGAGTCCGATTAGGAATGGCTTACAAAATATTGATAAGTGTATCTTATTTTTAAATTGCAAAGTATCGACATGGAAATAATTTTCAGCATAACTTTATATATGACGTGTGTTAAACTGACTCACTGTCACTATCGAACCCGTAGGTTCGTGCCAGATCGGACAGCACTCCATACATCCCTATCCTCATATAATAATTTCCAATCATCCCCTGTAAATCTACTTCTCTCAAATCATTGTTAATGTAATTCTCCCACCTCATTCTGGTCTACCAAATGGGGGGGTTTCCCTCTGGCTTTCCTACAAGAAGCTTCCATGCCCCTCTTTCATTCCCCATTTGTGCCACATGTCCTGCCCATCGCAATTTACGAGACTTAACTGTTCTTATTATATCTGGTTTCATATAAAGATCGTGTAGCTCACTGTTATTATCCATTCGCCTGTCTGTTCATCTCTCTTTAGTCCAAGAATTTTCCTAAGAACTTTATTCTGAAATACTCGTAATCTTTTCTTCTCCCTTAAAATAAAAGTCTATGTTTTGCATCCATATAATATAACTGGGAGAATAGCAGTTTTATATATTTTCAGTTTAATGTTTTATTGAGAGAAGTTGGTACGACAAGAGTTCCTGTAATGGATACGTAATAATAATATAACATTTGTTAATGATTACGATTCTGGTCAGTTAGAATTTACAAATAAAACTCATATAAATTGTAAAAGTAAACCCTCTACTCTTGCCCGGCGTAATTCAGTTTAGATTAAGTCCTTAATATTAAAGAACTGTTATATTCAAGAGTCTCAGTTCATGAGGCCTGTTGCAACTTCATAGGAGCAGATAAAATGAAATGGAACTAAATTAATGGCATGAATATGGAGATGTGATGGAATGAAGCTTTTGATAAGGAAAAACGGTAGAACCTCGTCAAAAAATCTGCCTTGGCTACTATTCGTCAACCACAAATCCCAAGTGAAGTAACCGAGACGCTAACTCGGGAACCTGGCGGTGCAGGTTAAGCGTTTATCAACTTGCGCTACGGGATCACCTAATCATAACTAACTAACTAACTCACTGGCACTATCGAACCCGTAGGTTCATGGCCGCGCGGACATAAGCTCTCCATACACCCCTATCCTGTGCTAATGTTTTCCAATCACTCCCTCTATAATCTACTTCCCTCAAATCATAGTTAATGTTATTCTCCCACCTAATTCTTGGTTTACCAACTGGACGTTTTCCCTCTGGTTTTCCTACATGAAGCTTCCATGCACCTCTTTCATTCCCCATTCGTGCCACATGGCCTGCGCAGTCTACGAGACTTAACTGTTCTTATTATATCTGGCTTCCTATAAAGACCATCTAGTTCATTGTTATGTAGTTTTCTCCAATCACCTGTCTGTTCATCTCTCTTTGGTCCAAAAATTTTCCGAACAACTTTATTCTCAAATTCTCGCAATTTCCTTTCCTCCCTTAAAGTAAGAGTCCATGTTTCGCATCCACTCATATAAAATTTAATATCTATAATAATATTATTAGACTCTCTAAAGAATTTTCTTTCAAAATATCACTATAAACCTATTAATTTTTGATTAGGTACAATTGTACCTACAATACGTTATTCATTTACAGTTATAACAAATATATTATTATTAATGCATTTTTAATGTAATAATTTGTATAATGGAATTTTATTAAACTGATTCAGTCATGTTCGTTGATCAGTCCCTAAGTTATGGCATTAAATAAAAGTGCTGCCGAAATGCGATATTTCTCTAAAATCATAGTTTGGAGGAAATATATTTTGACTGGTGAAATGCATTAAGTCTGTTTCATATTTCAAGAAAATAGAAATATATATATATATATATATATATATATATATATATATAATAACGATAATAATAATAATAATAATAATAATTTATTTTAACTGGCTGAGTTAAGGCCATAAGGCCTTCTCTTCCACTCAACCAGCGAATAGTAAAATTATACAAAAATTACGTACATATTACAGTTTTAAGATATTATTAAAATACAGACTAAACAAAATACAATGATGATGTAATCTTATACTAGCTAATACTAACAAAAACATAGAATATGATAAAGTTAAAATGATATAAAATAAAGTAAGTAGCTTCCTAGATGATTATTAATGGAATGCTCTATGTAGTTGTTATGCAGTTAATGTTTTCATTGTGTCGAACTTAAGATATCAGTTAATTTGGATTTAAATAATGATAGCGATAGGCCTATATATAATGAGTGTGAGTCTGTCTGTCCTTTAAAGACACAAAAACTACTTGACCGATATGAATGGGGTTTTACCGTCGTTTACAGAATTTTTCTTTAACAATATTACCGTACGCAACATATTATCGAATGTAGTAGGCCTATAGAGCCGGAGCTTTAAAAAAAGAGCATCGGCTTGCTAAAAAAGAAAGTCGCTTTTTGGACGCTTAAATGGTTTGCGCTGCCTAAACCATAACAAATACACCAAATTAATGTACACAGAATTGAATATCTAACAAAAATTATACAAAAAAGTCCGCGATAGCACATATCTATCTTTTACGGATAATTCACAGTAGCCATTTTTGTCTTACAGCTCATTGATGCCAAGATCTGGATAAGTAGATTCCCGGGCAACGCCGGATTCTCTATCATAAGAGGCAGCGGAACATCGCTCGAAATGTCATAGTATGTTAACGCTCTAGCGACCCTAATTTTTGTTTAATCGAAATCCAACTTGGCATATAGCAATTAATTAAAATGTCGGGGTAAGTAGATTCCCAGGCAACACCGGATAGTCACGCTAGTAACGTAATAAAATAATTACAAATTCACTTTTTTACCATCATCCATAATCATCATTATCAGCATCAAGGATTAGACCTACTGGTCTGTTCCGATCTCATGTTAGAATTGGTCTATCCATCTTTTACTGGGTCTTCCAACATTTCTTCGTCCTAGTGATCATCCATCTTAACAATAATAATTAACGCTAATGTCTATGAAAAAGATCTACCAAATAAGCATTATTATTAAATAAAAAATTAAAATAATAGGGTTTAGAAGTATACGAAACCTGTTTCCTCAAAATTATTTTTATTAACTTAACTTGTTTCACTTGCAGACCAATGTATTAATCATAAGTAATGCCATGAGTGATTTCCAAATTATCGATAAATTCACTACTCACAAAGTGAGGAGTAAATTTAATTATCTAGAGATTTTGGAAATCAAGAGTGGCATTTGTTAGGACTATTCAACGAATAAAATTAAGCTGTATACTCACAAATCATTACTTAAATATAGTTATTTTAAAAATGTATATATTTAATGTAAACGGCGATGTTTGAAAACAAATGGCAAACGTTATGTTTCATTTGTTCATCACTGCAACCAGATCATATTTATTGCCAAATAGAATCGCAATATTGTAAGTATGCACCCTAGCGGAGAAAAAATTAAACATATCTTTACAGGTTAATAATTAATTTCTGATGTCCTATGATGTAAATATATCCATTATATTTTTTTGCAACGTTAATTCCTGGGAAATAATACGTTTAAGAAAGTGCAAACAGTGGTTACTTTGTTTTTTTTTGTGGTATAATCAATTGCTACGAATGTTTTTTTCTATTATATCTCGCAAGCAGAATCAGTTTACATTTGTGCACTATATATACAATCTGGAAACCACTTGATAAAATGAAAGCGACAAAATGAAAGTGATAAAATCAAGGTGAAAAACGACTGTGATTGATTGTAAATCAAAATTCATTGAAATGTGATTGGTCATTGACTGCCATTTGGGGCATGAGTTAAATAGTCATCGTAAAAACTCAGTTAAATGTTACGAGGTAAATTATTATTACTTGTGACAGTGAAATATAATAAGCTGGATCAACCATTCCTGTCAATTGATTAAATGAAATGGAAATTTTATTTTAGCTGTAAAAATAAAATAAAATATATGTATTCTTATAATGAAATTAGTAGAGCCTACCGATGAAATGAACTTGAATTGAGTACGTATGTTTATCAAATTTTAAAATTACTATTTATGTTTGTCATGGTTCATTTATAACTATCTCACTGGCACTATCGAACCCGCAGTTTCGTGGCCGTGTCGACATAAGCTCTCCAACCATCCTTATTCTCTGCTAATGTTATAAATCATTAACTCCATATTCACTTCCCTCACATCATTGTTAATGTTTATCCTTCCACCTCATTATTGACCTACCTAGTGGGCGCTTTCTTTCTAATTTTAATGCAAGTATTCATGTCCCTCTTTCATTCCCCCATTTGTGCCACATGTCCTGTCACAGTCTATGAGTTTTAACTGTTCTTATAACATCGGGTTTCTCAAATAGACCATGTAGCTCATCGTTATATGTCTTCTTTTTTTTTTCGTGCACCTGTCTTTTACACTCGCGTTGATTCAAACCCGTTCCTAAGCCCTTTATTTTCAAATACTCATAATCATATTTTCCTCAATTAAGGTAAAAGACTATGTTTTCCATCCATATACAGGGTGTCCAGAAAGCCCTGCTACCAAAACAATGTAACTCAGCTCGTAAACTGTTTGAGATAGATACGTGCGGTTTTTTGCAACTTATTCTACATCTCTCAAAGTTTTGTTTACATTTGTTGCAGATTGTGATTTAAACGACAATGACGACACCACAGGAAAAGGCCCAATGTATGGTCGTATGCTGAGTCTGGCAATTCACCAGTAACTGTTCAGCGAAATGTCCGCCGACATTATGGAAGAGATCCTCCATCCAAACCATCCATAAGAAGATGGGCCGATAAATTTCTAGCGACCGGCAGTGTAATAGTTTGGCACAGTGTGGACGGCCAGGAATGAGCCAAGAAATTATCGAAATTGGGCAACTTGTATTATCAACTCAGACCTCAATAATCGGTTCGACATGCTTCATGGGAACTGCATTTATCAAAATCAACCATTCATAAAGTCCTCCATAAGTGGCTACATCTCAGGCCTAAAAAGTGCAAATTACGCAAGCGTCGCTGCCAACTGACTTCCCTCTGCATGCTGAATTTGCTGATTCCATGCTGAATGCAATTGACGAAGACAATGAGTACCTGCAAAGGGTGATGTTCTCTGATGAAGCTAATTCCTTTGTGTCTAGACATGCCAACCGCCATAACATTCGGATATGGGGGTACTAGTGATTTACCAGGCTCAGCATACGACCATACACATTGGACATTTTCCTGAAGTGTCGTCACTGTCATTTAAATCACATTCTGCAACAAATGTAACCAAACTTTGAGAGATGTAGAATATGTTGCAAAAAACTGCATGTCGCTATCTCAAATAGTTTACGAGCTACCTTACATTGTTTTGGTACCAGGACTTTGTGGACACACTGTACTATAAATAAAAAAATCGCTGATTTATTTATATTTAGTTCAACAACTTTTTAGAGAAGTTGGGATAACAAGGGGATAGCATGCTTTTCAAGTGATGAGCTCAATATTTAACTTCTTTTTGCACCTCATTCCCGATTGTGAAAATTGTTCCTAACTAACTAACTCACTGGCACTATAGTACACGTAGGTTCATGGCCAGGAGGACATACGCTCTCCATACATCCTGAGCTAATGTTTTCCAGTCATCCCCTGTATAATCTACTTCCCTCAAGTCATTGTTAATGTTATTCTCCCACTTCATTATTAGAATACCGACTGGGCGTTTTCCCACTGGTTTTCCTACAAGAAGCCTCCATGCCACTCTTTCATTCCCCAATCACGCCACACGTCCTGCCAATCGCAGTTCTTGAGACCAAGGTATTTGAATTCCGCCACTTGTACAAAATTTCCCTGGCATAGTTGATTCATAAGTTGAATGTTGCGTTTATTTGGTGAATTTTACGGTACACGGTGTTGTAATTTATAGGTCAATTTATAAGACTGTAATATATTGTGTGATTTAACACATAGAATGAAATAGGCTTTGCTTTATATATACACTGCTCAAAACAATTAGAGGAACACTATGAAATATGCAAATATTTTTTCATTGGATAAAGGTCAAACATGAAATTAATAAAGTACATTATTTGTGGTTATTTATTTATTTATTTATTTATTTATTGCTGATGTCAGTAAAAACAAATGAATAACGCTGACAATTAACTTTTCAAATAATTCCGCTATGTAAGCAATTGAATCTTGTGCTTATTTTTCAAAATTAAACACTCGTTATATAGAGTTAGTATCGTGTATGGCCTCCACGACATTCGATGACAGTTTGGCACCTTCGTGGCATGCTCCCAATAAGATTCTGGATTTCCTCTTGCGGGATATTCTCCCATTCCTCCTTCAGAGCATCTCCAAGTTGCTGCAGAGTTTGTGGACCTTGATGTCAGTTCCTGACCTTCCTGTCTAGAAGATCCCATAAGTGTTCAATAGGGTTGAGGTCTGGGCTAACCGCTGGCCACTCCATTACCTCAATTTCATTCCTCCTCAGGAAATCCCTGGTGACAGCCGCAGAATGTGCCCTGGCATTGTCCTGCATAAACAGAAATCCAGGGCCTACTCCAATGGCAGCAGGTACTACATGCTCTTCCAGAACGTGCTCGATATGCCGGACAGCATTCAGTCGCTGAGGAACAAGTACAAGGCTCATACGATTGTTGTACACAACTCCGGCCCACACCATTATGGAACCTCCTCCGAATCTATCAATTTCCTGTACAGCCTCTGCAGAAAATCTTTCTCGACCATCACAACGTGTAAGACGATACCTGGATTCGTCCGAGAAGAGCACAGACTCCCACTGGTTCAGGTTCCAATCACCAGGGTTTTCAGCATACGTACGTCTTGCTGCCTTAAGCCCATTTGTTAAGCGTGGTTTTTTAACGGGCCTTTTTGGACAAATATTCTCTTTCCTTAATCTGTTCCTTATGGTTTGGTCTGAAACCCGGATTCCGGAAGCCATATGAAGGTCATTCTGCAGGTCTTTTGCAGTTTTCTTACGCTGTCGAAGAGCAGAAAGAACAACATCTGTCATCCTGGTGGCTTGTTTTAAATTTACGGCCCTGGCCACGTCTTCTACAATACTGACATGTCTCTCTGTGCCTGTTGCGTAACCTGGACACCACGGAAGGAGAAACCCCAAGCTCTCTAGCCACTTGTCGCAGAGATCGACCTTGTCGTAAAATATGTAGAGCATGATACACTTCAAACTCATTTAAATGCCTCATTTTGTCAGAGACTTCAATAAACAAGGCAATAATCAACATTCGTCACTATAGCAACATCAGGAAGCTTGCCAATTAGAAGTGGCCAGTGCCTTCCAAAATAAAAATAAAATCTCTATATTTGTTATTTGTGACTATTTAACTCATGCCCCAAATGGGAGTCAATGACCAATCACGTTTCAATGATTTCTGTTTTACAACCAATCAGAGTCGTGTTTCACCAAATATTTATCAGTGTTATAATTACCATATTAAAGAAAGCTCCTCCTTACAATATTGCGTTCCTTTGGCAATAAATAGTATGATCTGGTTGCAGTGATAAACAAAAGAAGCAGTAGAAGCGTACCTATCGTTTCTCATTTGTTTTCAAACATCGCCGTTTACATTAAATATATAAATATTTTAAAATAACTATAGTTAAATAATGATTTGTGAGTAAACAGCTTAATTTTATTCGTTAAATAGTCCTAACAAATGCCACTCTTGATTTCCAAATTCTCTAGATAAATTCACTCCTCACTTCGTGAGTCGTGAATTTATCGATAATTTGGAAATCACTCGTGGCATTACTTATGATAATTTCTCTTCATTTATTCCATGGATCTTTAAAATTTGTATCCAATGATAAAATTAATAATTCAATTTAAATATTGTCCAACTTTCAGCATCACAGCTTTAAAAGACAATTATTTATTCAATTTATTACAAGTGTTCCTCTAATTGTTTTGAGCAGTGTATATATATATATATATATATATATATATATAATGTTATAATTAAATGTTTAACATTGAGCAATGCAAGCTTAATATGATATAAGAAAAATAAATGCCTGGACGGGATTCGAACGCGGATCTCTGAGTCTGTATTTCAGCGTGATATATATTACACTACCAGGCGAATCCAATTCAAACACTTATTTTTCTTATATATGTATTATATATTCACTACCAGGCGAATCTATTTCAAACACTTATTTTTCTTATATATGTATTATATATAATATATATATATATATATATATATATATATATAATATATTATATATAATATAATACATATATAAGAAAAATAAGTGTTTGAATTGGATTCGCCTGGTAGTGTAATGGATATCACGCTGAGGTACAGACTCAGAGATCCGGGTTCGAATCCCGTCCAGGCATTTATTTTTCTTATCATATCATATATATACAGTTTTTATATTATCATATAACTACAATCGCAAAAGTTTAATAGGACTTTCAGGGACAAATGTTAAACAGTAAATTCAGCCTCTCCGAAGCAATTATCCCAATCTCCTCATTAGTAAATATGGGTCTTTCCACATCATTTCAGCAGTTAAATGTAAAAGTGTGGAGTTACATAGAATGGAAAAGGGGGTTATGTGCTGCCCTAAAAGGTATGAATGTCATGTTTTAAGAAATGTGTTAGGAGGCGTTTTTCTATGTCGTGTTGATGGTTTTAAACATACATATTGTTGTGAAGAGTGCACCAGCCCGCAAATCTCTCCCGCTGAGATTGTAACAACTGAAAAGAGATAATAGACAAACAAAACAGCATCAAGTCTTGCACGTGCAGGACTCGCGCCACTCTCCCCCATTTTAACACAAAAACGTCATAAAACTACAATGTAGATACTCGGCTTAAATTCCATATTTCTACTAAGTTCCAGTCAATGAACCCAAGTTCTCCAAACAAATTTGAAATATTTCAGTATACGTATCTCTAAATATGAACACATTTTTTCTCTCTTTACTCCTTTCAAAAAACGTAAAATGGAAATAGGCTATCCATCCATAGTAATTCTGCCCGAGGGCAGATCCTTCACCGCAATCATAGCATTTTCATGTTATGCGTGCAGATTTACTAGGGAATTGTAGGTGTGGTAGCTTCCCGTTGCTTTCCACACCGGTGAAGGATGATGATGATGATAGTGATAAGGATGATGATGATGATGGCCACATGATTTCGGGGACCGTTTGGGCCTCAAAGTTTTCCTGACATTTGTCTTACAGGTGAGGAAAAACCCCGATAAAAACCTCACGCAGAAAAACTGCCCCGACCGGGAACGAACCCGGGCTCGCTGCGTGACAAGGCAGCACGCTACCTCGAGAACACAGCGGTGGACAAATAGGCTATATAAAACTACTATTCTACCAGTTAGACCTATATTATACGGATGCGAAACATAGACTCTTACTTTAAGGGAGGAAAGGAGATTACGAGTATTTGAGAATAAAGTTCTTCGGAAAGTTTTTTGACCAAAGAGAGATGAACAGACACGTGAATGGAGAAGACTTCATAACAGTGAACTACATGGCCTTTATAGGAAGCCAGACATAATAAGAACAGATAAGTCATGTAGATTGCAATGGGCAGGACATGTGGCACGAATGGGGAATGAAAGACGTGCATGGAAGCTTTCTTGTAGGAAAACCAGAGGGAAAATGTCCAGTTGGTAGACCGAGAATGAGGTGGGAGAATAACATTAACTATGATTTGACGGAAGTAGATTATACAGGGAATGATTGGGAAAACATTAGCTCAGGATAGGAGTGTATGGAGAGCTTATGTCCGCGCGGCCATGAACCTGTGGGCTCGATAGTGCCAGTGAGTTAGTTAGTTAGTACATCCCAAGCATTTGTATGTTCTGGTGGACGAGCGGTTTACCACGCTTGCCTGTTTCTACGAGTTTCACATGGGTTCAAACCCGACATGATAATAATAATAATAATAATAATAATAATAATAATAATAATAATAATAATAATAATAACAATACTTTACTAATTCTGGCAGAGTTAAGGCCATAAGGCCCTCTCTTCCACTCAACCAGCACAAATACAAATAAATAATAATAATAATAATAATAATAATAATAATTATTATTATTATTATTATTATTATTATTATTATTATTATTATTATTATTATTATTATTATTATTATTATTATTATTATTATTATTATTATTATTATTATTATTATTATTATTATTATTATATAAATATGATACATTATACGAGAAACACCAATTAATATATATACCTTACACTGGGATAATAATGAAGTCGAGTTTAGAGCAAATATAAATTTAGATTTCTTTTAAAAGTGTCAATGTCCGACAGCCCCTTATTTCTTGTGGTAGGGAATTCCAGTTGCGAGAAGTGAAGATGGTATATGACATGGAGTGATGTGATGTCCTATGTTGCGGTATATTAAGCAAGAGACTATGTTGTGATCTTGTGTTTAAGTTATGGTTTGAGGATAGATACTGGAAACGGGATGATAAATAATTGGGAATCGAGGTATGTAGGATCTTAAATAGGAGAATTAGACAATGCGATTTTCTTCTCTCTTTTAGATGTAGCCATGACAATTCGTGGAATAATGGAGAAATGTGATCGTATTTTCGAACATTAAGTATGAATCTGATACACATATTATGGACACGCTGCAGTTTGTCCGACAATCCGTCACTTATGTCAGTTAGTAGAACGTCACAGTAGTCAAAATGCGGCATCACTAAAGTTTGGATTAAAAATTCTTTTAAGAGTTGTAGGAAAAAAGATAGGTCGATAGATATTTCAAGGCATAAAAATCGTGAGTATGGATTAATTCATAAGGGAACTTAGTCAGTCATCTAATTATGATGGGGTATAAAACCGAAGGCCTGAGAGGAAAATGCATCGGCTCTTTCACGCTCAGAAAGAATTTCTACGCTAATGAACTGTGCTGTTAAGTAGCACAGTTAAATAAATTATTAGCTAGTCCAATCATGTGTAGTTGTCTAATTATTGAATAAAAAACAATTTTTACAAGGAGCGCAAAAAGGTGGCAAACATGGACAACAGGACTTCCTAAATAAATCAAATCACATACGTTGGCAAAACATGTGATTCAAATACATAAACGGTACGCAACCTCCTCAGTCCACCAATAGAAGGAGACAAATAGAGAGTTTTTTTGTGCAAGTAAAATTTTTTCACCTCATCTCAAATTTCTTCTTCTTCTTAGACCGCCTTCGGTTCCATCCTCAGTATTTTCAAGACCGTTGTTAAGTAGTCTTGAAGAGCCGCCTCCAGCTCCCTCTGTTGGTAAATTCACAGAGGGTACAGGTGGTGGCTCTTCAAGACGACACAACAACGGTCGTGAAAATACTTCGGATGGAACCGAATATCGTCCCGAAACCGGTCTAAGAAGAATATAGGTGAAGTGATAAAATTGTACTAAACTTTAATCAGTGGGTCCCGAGTCTAAAGATTTTCAGGCTTGTAAAACATACTTTAGCCTGAATAAAAAAGCCTCTAATCAAAATTTACCGAACTTTCCCATCGTAGTACTACCTTAGTTTCCTAGATATCACTATGAGGCTGAATGCTGACCCCGGACCACTCAATGACATCTATCCGAAATAAAGTGCAGCCAAAATTAGTATGGTTGAATTTTTTCTCCGTATGGGGAGAGAGCCTAAGCCTCGTTGAGAGAAATAAGTGCTTACAAATGAAGAAATAATACCCAATTGCGTTAATTCTTAAAAGTCAAAGAGAGGGTTGTTTATCTATTGATCACAGTATTATAACGTACATTATCGAGGACTTGAAAACAGCCTACCTACTACCAATCACGGAACCCTATGAACATGCGCTACAAAGACTACGCAGGAAAAGAGAGGAAGTATGGCCGGAATTCTTCAGCACCGGAGCGATGATAGACAGGAACTGGACAGAAGCAAATTTCCACATACGACACGTCATCAAAAAATTAAGCGTGCATGGATTCAACCTCCTAATGTGTAAAGATAAAACATTCCATGACCCGAAGACGTCATGCATATGTGAAGTGTGTGGACAGAAATGCGAAAGATATCACATTGAAACATGCAAACAAAGAACAAAAACAATTAGTGATTACGCAAGACAAACCTAAACTGTTAGTGATTGTTAAAGTGCTGTGCTATCACCTTTGCACAATCCATTTATATATATATATATATATATATATATATATTATAACGCAGAGTGGCGGACAGTTGGCATGAGGGAAACATGAAGCGCGGTAGTGGTTGAGCACTGTGTTATGATAGACATTGTTTGCATTTGTATTTCCAAGTATATTTGCACGAACTCTGTGATACATTAATCATAAAGCATGTCAAAGAAGTGAGAAATGTTCAAAACAAAAATGTTCAATTCTATAATTGGTCAAAGTCAAGATCAAAATTACAAGCGGCTAATATTAACTGTGAAATTAGATGATCACCTGTAAAGCGCATTCTTATTTTTGGTTTTCACAGTGTACATTTTCGTAACAAATTGCTCATAGATAGCCATATATGGCTATGAGTTTGGCTGCAAATGACCTAAGATTTGGGTATTTTAATTTGGTTAAATATTAAAGATATATATATAAAAATATATAACTTTCAAAACGTATAATTCTTGAGATAAGCAATTTCCTCATGTAGATCTGATCCTATGTTTATTTTATCTGCGATTTGCATACAGTTTAAAGACAGTTTCCAGTTTTTTTAAATCAGTGAACCTATTATTATTATTACAATTTATTAGCAGTTGATTCACAAGGCCAATGTAATATTTTATTTTGATGTATGATTTATTGCCTAACAATTGTAAGCAAATAAAATTAAAAAATCCTTACATACATCTACAAGTAAAATAAAAAGATATTGATGCTGATCCATATGGACCAAATTTTGTTGAAGTCCTTGAAGACGTATATTTATTATGTTGAGATGTTCTAAAATGTCGGTGAGTAATTTCAAATCTAGCAGCCAGCATTAATCCTTCATATAATGTAAATATAATTGGTTTGAACATATACAAAGAATGCCAAATAATCGTTTATCAAAACAGCTGCTTCATTATAGGCCTCTAGTCCGAAGAAATGTAGGAAGACCAAAAGTCGTTGGAAGACGACCTACACCTGCAGCATATAGTGCACCGGGGAGCGGAACGAGCCAACAGGCCATACCTTGAAGATAACGATGATGACGATGATATAATGTAAATACATGTACCGATAATTAACATATTGGAGTGCGACGACAGTGTAATACCAATCTATTGTAAGTATTAATATCTCCAGTAATTATTTGAGAAATATAACTATATTAATACTTCAAAAATGTTATGTTAAACATCTTACCTTTTCTTTCATGAAATCTGAAATTATTTCCCTCAAGTCAAAAAATCGATGAAGCATTTTACCACGGCTAAACTATCTTAGACGTGTATATACAATATGGCAAAATTTGATATTTTTCACCCATCCCTTGTGGAACTTTCCGGACCTGTTAATGTTTTAATGAGTTGGATTTTAACTTGTTTTTGGTATCAACAACCAAATTCGTAACTTTTTAGTACCTTTTGTTTTGCTCCATAGTATCTCAGCATCAGAAAGCATTGGTAGTTTAAAAAAGAGGCAAAACAAAAAACGGTTTGATGAGGAATGTGCCGACATTGTGAAGAAAAGACAGCTAGCAAAATTGAAATGGTTACACGAGCCAAATGAGGTAAATTTAGAGCAATTGGGTAGTATTAGACGGGAAACCACCAAGTTACTAAAGAGTAAAAGAGGGAATATTTGAGAAAGAAGATTAATGATCTTGAAATGAATGCAAAAAATAGGAACATTAGAGAATTATATCAGGGAATTAGGTTTCAGGCTAGAACAAACATAATTTGGAATGAAAATGGGGATATGATTGCAGATTCCAGGAGTATATTAAATAGATGGAAAAGTTACTTTAATCAGCTATTAAATGTACATACAGAACAGGACATTGAGGAGTATAATTTACAGACAGCAGAAATGCTAGTTGCAGAACCAAGTGCATTAGAGGTTGAAATGGCAATAGAAAAATTGAAGATGTATAAAGCATCAGGTTCAGATGAGATCCCAGCACAACTGATAAAATCAGGGGGAGAAACATTGATGGACTGGATACGCTGTTTGCTTAGTATGATTTGGGAAAAAGAAGCTCTTCCAGATGAATGGAAGGAATCAATTATCGTACCAATTTATAAGAAAGGAGATAAAACTGATTGCAACTACTACAGGGGCATCTCATTACTTTCAACTTCGTACAAAATTCTAACAAATATATTAGTAAGCAGACTTACTCCCTACATTGATGACATTCTAGGAGATCATCAATGTGCATTTAGAAGAAACAGGTCTACAACAGATCAGATTTTAGTATTAGACAGATTTTAGAAAATAAATGGGAATATAATGGTACTGTACATCAACTATATGTTGACTTCAAAAAATCATATGATTCCATTAAGAGGGAGAAGTTATATAGTATGCTGCTGGAGTTCGGAATTCCTAAAAAGTTAGTTAGACTTTACGAATGTGTCTAAATGGCAGAAAGAGTAGGGTGCGTGTAGGCGAACAGTTTTCGAACACTTTTGAAATCCAGAATGTGTTGAAGCAAGGAGATGCACTATCTCCTCTACTATTTAATTTTGTACTAGAGCATGCCATTAAATCTTTAGAGAATGAGAAAGGCTTACAACTCAATGTTAATAATAAGCTGTTAGTTTATGCTGATGATGTAGTATTATTGGCCGATAGCGAGGAGATACTAAAGGACAACACGCACACACTATTGAGTAACACTAAGAATTAGGACTGGAAATAAATATCAATAAAACTAAATATATGGTCACACGTAGAAATACATTATATAATGGAAATGGACAGCTAATGATAAATGAGGGAATTTTTGAGGAAGTGGCTGAATTCAAATACCTAGGAACAATAATCACAAATAGGAATGAGATACACAAAGAAATTAAACATAGGCTCAATTCTGCAAAATCGTGCTATTATGCATTGCAGAGACTCTTGATATCCCAACTCCTTTCAAAAAACGTTAAACTGAAAATATATAAAACTATTATTCTACCAGTTATATTATATGGGTGCGAAACATGGACTCTTCCTTTAAGGGAGGAAAGGATATTACAAGTATTTCAGAATAAATTACTTAGGAAAATTTTTGGACCAAAGAGAGATGAACAGACATGTGAATGGAAAAGACTACATAACAATGAACTACATGGTCTTTATAGGAAGTTGATATAGTAAGAACAGTTAAGTCTCGTAGACTGCGATGGGCAGGACATGTTGCACGTATGGGGAGTGAAATACTTGCATGGAGGCTTCTTGTAGGAAAGCCAGAGAAAAAACGCCCAGTTGGTAGACCAAGAATGAGGTGGGAGAATAACATTAACTATGATTTGAGGGAAGTAGATTATACAGGGAATGATTGGAAAGCATTATCTCAGGATAGGGATGTATGGAGAGCGTATGTCCGTGCGGCAAAGAACCTACGGGTTCGATAGTACCAGTGTGTAAGTAATATCTCTTGGCGAATGAGGCAATGGAAAAAGTTAAATTATTATCAATTTTCATTTCTTGAACCAATTTCTCACTCTCTCTACCAAATCCTTTTCTCCGGTAAACACTCGAGCTGAGTCTGTAGCTATTAAAATAAGTTTTTTTTTTCTAGGGAACAACGAAATGCCTTCAAAAGATTGTCCCCCTTGATGCACCCCTTCTTCGGAATAAGATCTAGAAAAATTCATACCTTTGAAATTCTGTGCTATCCCCCTGATAATTATTGCTAGTTGCGCTGTGTCCGTTGCTTCTGTAAATTCGTCAGGAGCGAGAGAATACGCTACACAGTTGTCCAAATTTGATTCGAAATCTTGAGACACTAATTTCTTTATTGTGTCTATTCTTGTTTGAATAGTACGTGATGACAGTCGAATCCTGTTGAAAACAAATTACTTGTTTAGGATAAAGTATTCCTCCTACTTGCTTTAAATATGTATTAATAAATTCGCCATCAGTACAAGTTTTTAAAGATTTTGTTGCTTCCCATGCAATATAATAGCTAGTAAGAAGTATTTTCTGATCTTCGGACTTTTCATGAGAATACACTATATTTCAATTTGTTTGTGAGGATTTTCATTTCTGAAGCTGTGTGCACGCTCTAACCCTGCAAGACACCAACATACTTTTAAATGTTATGCATGTCCTTACAGGAGATTTAATAATTTACTATGATATTAAGAAATTTCTTACCTGTAATTTCACAATGTCTTGTCTGACATGTAGTATGATGTCATTTCATGTCACATCCACAAATTAAACTAACTAACTAACTAACTCACTGACAGTATCGAACCCGTAGGTTCATGGCCGCGCGTACATAAGCTCTCCTTACACCCCTATCCTGAGCTAATGTTTTTTCCAATCATCCCCCGCATAATCTACTTCCCTCAAATCATATTTAATGTTATTCTCCCACCTCATTCTTGGTAACCGTTAAGAATTTTAACATAAAGACTCCTGACGTTTTCCTGTAGAGAACAGAAAAAAAAGTCTTCCCATTCTGCTGAAACGCACGTTTCCGTGTATTTTTCAAGGGTCTTGATAATGACGTACCGGGGCTAATGTATTTTACAGGAACCCGGGGTTGCACCTATTAAGGAGGACCAAAATTGATCGCTCACCGCCAACACTTAAGTGATGGCCGCAGAGCTTTCCATCTATCTATATTTTCATAAGATAATGACATGATGCTATCACAAACGGGCCGCCAGTGATACTAGGCGAGATAGGTTTGTGTTCGCTTCTGCAATTTCCCCCCCCCTTTTTCGTTTACACTGTTTTCCTTTTTGTTTCACCTTTTTTGTTAACTTTCTGTTATTCTCACATATAGACACAAGGACAAAACACAGACCCAGATCCTAGGTGGAGATTAAAAATCCCCTACCCCGCCTGGAATCGAACCCGGATCGCCGGAGTGGAAGGTAGGGACTCTACCGACTACGCCACGGCGACAGATTAAAATGAACTGGTATTTGAACGCCCGCTAGTCTAAATGGGGGTAATCGTGTCGCAGGGGCTGGCTCGCGAGTCCGAAACGCCGACGCATGACTCAAATGCAAATTAAATAAAAAAACACATCTTTGTATTGTCTATTTAGTAAGATATTTTAAATAGAATAAGACGTAGGCCCCTACTTAAGGAAAACAATCGTGGAGTACGATTGAAGAATGATGCTATGAAGGCATGTCCCAAAATTCAACACTTATGCTAATAGAGAAAATAAACTCACCACAAACATTTTCAATTAATCAATTACATTTTCCGGAGTTCTAGTTCGATCCCAGATCGATACAAGTTTCTTTGCTGATGTTTTTCTTCAACTATAAGACATATATCAAGAATCTTCAAGACTCGAATAGTCACCAAAATCCATCTGATCATCATAAGTATCTATAAAAATCCACTGAGATTGATCATTTTTAGATGAGTATAAAAATCGTGAGTGTGATTTCCTTCGGAAGGGAAGTAAAACCATGGATCTCGTATAGAACATTAACGGCATGAAAAACCTCAAGCTTGAAATAAGAGGCCTCTGAAAAAAATTGTCGACTTTTTTGTGCCCAGAATTGAATTGATACACTTGTCATTATAGTTTTTAAAGAATGTTAAATAAAAATCACCAGGTACAAATCACAAATATCCATATTTATCTGGTATTCAAGTTTCGGTCTAAATCTGAATCCTAACAAGTTCCAAGTCATTCCAATGGGACAACAGAGACTCCTTACAACCTTTGACATATCTGCACTTCCAAACATTACTATAAATAATATAATTATCACTTATTCTTCTTCAGCAATAGATATTGGACTACATCTAGATGCAAATTTCACCTGGTAAACACAAGTGAAACACATATGTAAAAAGAATTTCTCCGTCTTACATGTTCTTGGACGTTTAAAGAATTTTCTCTCAGTTTCATTAAAACAAACCCTTGTGCAGAATCTTGTGTTGCCACACTTCCGTTATATATAATGATCTAAACTATTACTTGTCGCAGAGGCTGCAGCGTGTTCATAATGCTTTTGTGTCGATTTATTTTCAATATCCGCCGTTATGATCATATTTCCGAACACTTCAATAACATCGCCTGGCTAGATCTTACCGACAGACGTAAATTGTACTCTCTTTCACATCTTTTCAAGCTTCTGAATTCCTCCACTCCTGGCGTCGACATTTGAGAAGTTATCCTCTTACCACAATATTGACACTAGGTCACAAGATGACAGTCTGTTGACAATCTCTCTTCACAGCACTTCCTTTTATTCTACTTCTTTCACAGTAGCCTCTCCAGCTCCTGGAATTCCCTTCCTCAAGATATCAGGGGTTGCCGCACACTTGTTATTTTTAAGTCACGCTTATACAAGTACTTGTTAAATAATTAATTTTTCTCCAGAATTAATTTATTCTATGTCATTAATAGCTTTTTTCTTCACATTTTTCTACAGTGTACATTTTATATTTCATTCGTTAAATCTAGATTAAATCAAAATATTTTGTAAACAATAATTATATAGTAGACATAGGCTACTATGTAATATTTCTTTTTATTGTAATTAGAGTAAGAATCATTTTTGTATTTTTTTAACCTGGTTGAGTGGTAGACAAGTCCTTAAGGCTTTAACTCTGCCAAGTAAAATAAATCTATTATTATCATCGTATCATCATCATCATCATCATTATATTATTATTATTATTATTATTATTATTATTATTATTATTATTATTATTATTATTATTATTATTATTATTATTATTATTATTATTATTATTATTATTATAAAAATATTGTAACCACCGCTGTGGACTAGTGGTCATGATCATTGCCTCTGGTTCCGAGGGTCGCAGGTTCAAACCCGGCCGAGGTCGATGGATTTTTATAGGACGGAAAAATCCAAGGAGGAATCCTCCAGGAGGGAATTTAAGCTGTGAGTCCCGAGTCTGAAGATTTTCAGGCTCGTGAAAGATCCTTAAGCCTGAATAAAGAGGCTTCTAAGCAAAATTTACCGACATCAACATCCTAGTAATACCTTAGTTGCCTGTTATATGTCTCATTGGATCCATGAGTTGACTGCATGCCAACCATGACATCTACGAGTAAATAAGGTAACTAAAAATTAACTTGGTCTAGTAACTCCTTACAAAGGAGATCCTATGGCTCAACAATGGGCTACGCCATTATAGATATAGATATAGATGACAATGTGGCAAACGACGAAGAAACTGATGTAAATAAAGAATGGGAGGCTATAAGAGATACTATTAAATTGTGAGCATCAGAAAGCATTGGTTGTTTAAAAAAGAGGCAAAACAAGAAATGGTTTGATGAGGAATGTGCCGATATTGTAAAGAAAAGAAATCTAGCAAAAAATTAAATGGTTACACGAGCCAAATGAGGTAATTTAGAGCAATTGGGTAGTATTAGACGGGAAACCACCAAGCTACTAAAGAGTAAAAAGAGGGAATATTTGAGAGAGAGGATTAATGATCTTGAAATGAATGCAAAAAATAAGTACATTAGAGAATTATATCAGGAATTAGTATAGAGAAGAAGGGTTTCAGGCTAAAACAAACATAATTCGGAATGAAAATGGGGATATGATTGCAGATTCTAGAAGTAGCCTATATTAAATGGATGGAAAAGTTACTTTAATCAGCTATTAAATGTACATACAGAACAGGACATTGAGGAGGATTAGTTACAGACAGCAGAAATGCTAGTCGCAGAGCCAAGTGCATTAGAAGTTGAAATGGCGATTGAAAAATTGAAGATGTATAAAGCATCAGGTTCAGCAGAGATCCCAGCAGAACTGATAAAATTGGGGGAGAAAAATTGATGGACAAGATACGCTGGTTGCTTAGTATGATTTGGGAAAAAGAAGCGCTTCCAGATGAATGGAAGAAATCAATTATCGTACCAATTTATAAGAAAGGAGATAAAACTGATTGCAACTACTACAGGGGCATCTCATTACTTTCAACTTCGTACAAAATTCTAACAAATATATTAGTAAGCAGACTTACTCCCTATATTGATGACATTCTAGGAGACCATCAATGTGCATTTAGAAGAAACAGGTCTACAACAGATCAGGTTTTTAGTATAAGACAGATTTTAGAAAAGAAATGGGAATATAATGGTACTGTACATCAACTATATGTAGACTTCAAAAAAGCATATTCAATTAAGAGGGAGAAGTTATATAGTATCCTGCTGGAGTTCGGAATTCCTAAAAAGTTAGTTAGACTTATACGAATGTGTCTAAATGGCTCAAAGAGTAGGGTGTGTGTAGGCAAACAGTTTTCAGACAGTTGAATGCAGGCTTTCACGGCCGGTAATCATAATGTTGAGTGATTCCGGGTTATGTGGCCGTGGTCCATAGTTGGCCCAGGCTAAGGCCTGGTATCATACACTAGAAAATTAATGCATTAACACTAGGGACAACAAGGAGACGACTATTAGCCAATCAGCAAGAGCCACGCCCACTCACCCTGCACCCACCACTAACACAACGTCCACAACGTCCACAGCGCTCACTCCAAGTAGATCTTCCGACCAGGAAACACGCCTAGAAGCACTCACCACTGAAGATGCCCTCCGCAGTTGAGGGCGAAACGTCTGGTATCAACACCAACTATGGACCACGGCCACATAACCCGGAATCACTCAACATTAAGTTTTCAGACACTTTTGTAATCCAGAATGGGTTGAAGCAAGGAGATGCACTATATCCTCTACTATTTAATTTTGTACTAGAGCATGCCATTAAATCTTTAGAGAATGAGGAAGGCTTAAAACTGAAAGTATCAATAAGCTGTTAGTTTATGCTGATGATGTAGTACTATTGGCCGATAGCGAGGAGATACTAAAGGACAACACGCACACACTATTGAGTAACACTAAGAAATTAGGACTGGAAGTAAATATCAATAAAACTAAATATATGGTCACACGTAGAAATTCAGTATATAATGGAAATGGACAGCTAATGACAAATGAGGGAAATTTTGAGGAAGTGGCTGAATTCAAATACCTAGGAACAATAATCACAAATAGGAATGAGACGCACAAAGAAATTAAACATAGGCTCAATTCTGGAAATGCATGCTATTATGCATTGCAGAGACTTTTGATGTCCCAACTCCTTTCAAAAAACGTTAAGCTGAAAATATATAAAACTATTATTCTACCAGTTATATTATATGGGTGCGAAACATGGACTCTTACTTTAAGGGAGGAAAGGAGATTACGAGTATTTGAGAATAAAGTTCTTAGGAAAAATTTTGGACCAAAGAGAGATGAACAGACAGGTGAATGGAGAAGACTACATAACAATGAACTACATGGTATGTATAGGAAGCCAGATATAATAAGAACAGTTAAGTCTCGTAGACTGCGATGGGCAGGACATGTTGCGCGTATGGGGAATGAAAGACCTGCATGGAAGCTTCTTGTAGGAAAGCCAGAGGGAAAACGCCCAGTAGGTAGACCAAGAATGAGGTGGGAGAACAACATTAACTATGATTTGAGGGCAGTAGATTATACAGGGAATGATTGCAAAGCATTAGCTCAGGATAGGGATTTATGGAGAGCTTATGTCCGCGCGGCCATGAACCTACGGGTTCAATAGTGCCAGTGTGTAAGTAAGTAAGTAAGTAAGATATAGATATATGGATAAAAAACGTTGTCGGCTCAAGTTATCTTGGGGTGATGTGTTCACAACCATATATAAATTATCATAAGTAATGCCACGAGTGATTTCCAAATTATCGATAAATTCACGACTCACGAAGTGAGGAGTGAATTTATCTGGAGAATTTGGAAATCAAGAGTGGCATTTGTTAGGACTATTTAACGAATAAAATTAAGCTGTTTACTCACAAATCATTATTTAACCATAGTTATTTTAAAATATTTATATATTCAACGTAAACGGCGATGTTTGAAAACAAATGAGAAACGATTGGTATGCTTCATTTGCTTCTTTATTTCATCACTGCAGCCAGATCATAATATTATGTATTGCCAAATGATCGCAATGTTGTAAGAATGCACCCTAGTGGAGAAATTTATAACCAACGTCATAGGTATTAATTAATTTGATGCCCTATGATGTAAATATGTCAATTATATATTTCTGCAACGTCATTTCCTGGAAAATAATTCATTTAAGAAATGCAAACAGTGTTTTTTTTTGTGGTATAATCAATTGTTGTAAATGCTTTATATTATCTACCGCATGGGCTTTCTGCTGATATTCATGCACTATATATACAATCTGGTAGCCGTATTTCTTGGGAAGTCAGTCACTGCAAAATAATGCTATGACCTATTCAGAATGTTAAAAAGGAGGTGCTTTCTTTATTATGACTATTTAACTCATGCCCCAAATGGGAGTCAATGACCAATCACGTTTCAATGATTTCTGTTTTACAACCAATCAGAGTCGTGTTTCACCAAATATTTATCAGTGTTATAATTACCATATTAAAGAAAGCTCCTCCTTACAATATTGCGTTCCTTTGGCAATAAATAGTATGATCTGGTTGCAGTGATAAACAAATGAAGCAGTAGAAGCGTACCTATCGTTTCTCATTTGTTTTCAAACATCGCCGTTTACATTAAATGTGAGTCGTGAATTTATCGATAATTTGGAAATCACTCGTGGCATTACTTATGATAAACTTTAGTTGGTAAATACTAGGCGAAACACGACTGTGATTGGTTGTAAATAAAACATCATTGAAATGTGATTAGTCATTGACTCCCATTTGGGGCATGAGTTAAATAGTCATAAGTAATGCCACGAGTGATTTCCAATTTATCTAGAGAATTTGGAAATCAAGAGTGGCATTTGTTAGTTTATTTTAAAGTATTTATATATTTAATGTAAACAGCGATGTTTGAAAACAAGTGAGAAACGATTGGTACGCTTCATTTGCTTATTTTGTTCATCAGTGCAACCAGTTCATATTATTTGTTGCCAAAGGATCGCAATATTGTAAGAATGCACCCTAGTGGAGAAATTTATTACCAACATTATATGTATTAATGAATTTCTGATGTCCTGTGATGTAAATATGTCAATTATATTTTTCTGTACAGTTATTTCCTGGAAAATAATTCGTTTTAGAAAGTGCAAACAGTGGTTTCTTTTTTTTTTTTTTTTTTGGTATGATCAATTGCTACAAATGTTTTTATATTATCTCCCGCATGCGCTATCTGCTGAGATTCATGCACTATATATACAATCTGATAGCCGTATTTCTTCGAGAGTCAGTCATTGCAAAATAATGCTATGACCTATTCAGAATGTTAAAAAGGAGCAGCCTTCTTTAATATGATAAACTTCCGTTGATAAATTCGAGGCGAAACACGACTATGATTGGTTGTAAATAAAAAATCATTGAAATTTGCTTGGTCATTGATTCCCATTTGGGGCATGAGTTAAATAGCCAATAAAATGCTTGCAAATGAAGGAAAATAGTAATAACCAACTTGATATAAATTTGAATCATATTTCCTAATACAGTTTTAATACAACGTGGTTATGAGAAGCGTAAACCTGATATCTCGAGGCGGAGATTGGAAACGTCTAGGTGATTAAACGGAGTAATAATTAATGTAAGCCTGTATTGTAGCAAAGTTTCGAAACCTAATGTAGTGTTTTTTCAACAAAGTTTGATCAAATTGTTCAATAGTATATAGGTTGCTCTAAAATTCCCCTTACAAACTTCTAGGACTTATAGAGGGGACTAAGTTGATAATATTCCGATTAGAAACCAGCCGTATGAAAACAAGCATTGCCTGAATGTACGTCACATATCTCAACAAGTAATGGCTTCGCGATTCGTCCGTCTGCAGAGTTACATGAAGAGGGGCGCATACATCGGATCACCTGATGTCAATTGACGTTTATCCTACCTCTCGGAGCTACTTAGAGTCTCATTCTCGTATCTTTCAGTGTTAGAGCAACATTGTTGATTACACTTTTGCTGAATACACCGACAGGATCTTTCGAGGTAATGGAAGAGCTGCTCGTTGGCTATATCAAGATCGTTTTCTACAACGTCCGACTCCATCGCTTACCCTTTTCGCCATAATTAAGCAACGGCTTCGAGAAAGGGATGCCTTCACCGCCAGAGGAATGACTGCGGTGCTCCAAGGAGACGCAGCACTCCCTAATTGGAAGAGGCCGTACTGCATCAAGTTGAAGGGATCCCATCAACGAGTACACGAGCAATTGCGCGTATAATGGATGTTGTTCCTAGCACTGTCTGGAATGATATGCATGAACAACAACTACACGCATACCACCTCCAAAGGAACATTCACTATTGCCAGCCGATTTTTCTCCACGCGTTGAGTTCTGTACGTTGTGTCTGCACCGCTGTATCAACGAGCCCCTATTTGCACCGCACGTTCTCTTCACAGATGAATGTACATTTACTAGGGATTGTGTACTCAATTCACAAAACAGTAATGTCTGAGCAGACGAAAATCCTCATGCCGCGCATGTCCAGGAATTCTAACACAGATTTTCAGTTAATGTGTGAGCAGGTATTCTGGATGGTCATGTGATTGGACCGTACATGCTTCTATCCAGGCTAACAGGTCCCATCTACTTGATCTTCCTACAAAAAGTATTGGGTGTGTTGTTGGATACTGAGCCATAGAACGTCCGTCAAGAAATGTGGTTTGAGCATGACGGCGCACCCCCTCACTTTTCACTTCATGTTCGGGAACAAACTGGACCGATGATTCGAACAAAGATGGATAGGCCGCGGTGGTCCAATTGCATGGCCTCCACGATCACCAGATTTGACTCCATTGGACTTTTTCCTCTGGGATCGTATGAAGAGTTTGGTTTATGACACTCCTGTAGAGACAGAAGAAGATCTGGTGGTACGAGTTGTGGTCGCTGCAGGAGAGATTGCAGATACACCAGGTGTGATACAGCGCGTTTACCAAAACATAATTCGTGGGTACAATGTGTGCAACGAAATTGCTGGTCTCCACATCGAACCGCACTTTTAGTGGATCTGAATGTTAACCATCATTTCAAAAGGACAAAAACAGTTTAAGTTTAACTGTAAACAAAAGTGTTTGTGAAAAATGATTCCGTTTCCATTTTGTTTCTTTGGTGTTAATGAGTTGAATTGTAAAACAAGTGATGTACTGTGTTACGCCTCATAATAAATTACTTGTAAAAGTGGTCGCGTTAAAAACATGTTTTCAAACGGCTATAGCGCGGAAACGGTAATTTTCCGGGCATGTAGTCTAATTCTTAGCATTATCAACCCAGTCCCCTCTACAAGTCCTAGAAGTTTGTAAGTGGAATTATATATATATATATATATATATATATATATATATATATATATATATATGTATATATATTAGGGTTATAACTTTTTGGATTTTTGTGAAATAAAATGTGCAATAGATGGATGAACTTTTACTTAAAACCATTGGAGAAGGCCTTCATTTCACTGAGCTTCAAGAAAAGTCACCCCCAATTATAGTTATATATCAAAATTTAATATTGATTTGGGGGTGACCTTTTCTTCAAGCTCAGTGAAATGAAGGCCTGTTTCAATGGTTTCAAGTAAACGTTCACCCATTCATTGCACAGGAAATATTTTATTTCAACAAACAGTTTAAAAGTTATAGCCTAACCCTCTAGGGTTATAGGCTAACTTTTTGGACTTTTGTGGAATAAAATGTTTCCTGTGTAATGAATGGGTGTAAAGTATTTCCTGTTCAATTAATGGGTGAACTTTTACTTAAAACCATTGAAAAGGCCTTTATTTCACCGAGCTTCAAGAAAAGGTCACCCCCAAATCAAAATTAAATATTGATATATAAATATATTTGGGGTGACCTTTTCTTGAAGCTCAGTGAAGTGAACACCTTTTTCAGTGGTTTTAAGTAAAAGTTCATCCATCCATTCATCCATTGCACAGGAAATATTTTATTTTACAAAAGTTCAAAAAGTTATAACCCTAATTTATACAGTATATAATTAATTAAAATTACTCGTAAACTGTATTATGTGATCATTTTTCCAAGCAGAGACATTGCTATAATAGGGTAGTTTATTAATAAGGTGCTCAATTTATTACTAAGTTAGTATACCGTTTACTTCTTTAAACTTTCTCTAGCTCGCAAACAATGCTGCCGAACATCAAAGCTCTCTGTTTGGCTAAGTTGTATTTACTCTGCGAGCCATGAAGCTTAAATGTTTACTTTAATTTAAGGAATGGAGTAAAATTCGTTGAGTAACACATCACCACGTGATTCTCTGTATACAGTTATGCAATTATCTGATAAAATGATCTACAATACTTAATTGTAATTTGATAACATGATATTTGGTACAATTCGGCAAACTGTAAAACAGAATGTAATCATACTGATCAAAAGAGAAAGTACAGGAATTATACCTATTCGTGCTACTTGACCTATCAATGTTAATCTCCTAGACTTAATAATCCTGATAATACTGGGGTAACTATTCAAACGATGGAAGCTTCATTTTGTGAAGCTTCCTCCATTCTTCATCCATTCATCATCCATTCATTCGCTTTATGGGACCGGCTATTCATCTTAGGGTCCTATTGTCCAGTCTTGATGTAACAGTCAGTCTTTCACATCAATAGAACATACGAAAGGCAAAATTATCGTTTTATACATTTTTAATAATCAGATTCTTAGACAAAAAGGTGGGATTCACCGAACTGATTAGTATAACAAATATCCTGCCTTATCTCGGTAGGATATTATTTCTTTATGTAATTGATTTTTTATGGCGTTTCCTTGGCGCAAGCGGTTAGACGCTCGCCTCTCACCGCTGGGGCCTCGAGATCGATTTTCGGTCACTCCATGTGGGCTTCGTGGTGGACGAAACGGACCTTCGGCAGGTTTTTCTCGGGATTTTTCCCGTTTTCCCCTGTCACAAATTTCATTCCACTATTTCTCCATACTCATCTCCTTCAGTTTGTGTTTCATTTTGTTCATCGGCCCCTGTGATGATGCGTCAAACGAGCTCTATAAATATAGAAAATTCATCCCTCTAACCGACCTTGAGTTCGACACGAATTTAGATTATTATTATTATTATTATTATTATTATTATTATTATTATGATTATTATTATTGTAATTATTATTACTATTATTATTATTATTATTATTATTATTATTATTATTATTACTATTATTGCTATTATTAATATTATTATTATTATTATCATCATCATCAGGTCTAGCGGATTCTACATAAAAAAATGATATAAAATAGAAACGCTACAGATATATACTAATATATGATACATATTTTAATAAAAATAACATATCAATATATTACTTACTTACTCACAGGCACTATCGAACCCGTAGGTTCATGGCCGCGCGGACATAAGCTCTCCATACATCCCTATCCTGAGCTAATGTTTTCCAATCATTCCCTGTATAATCTACTTGCCTCAAATCATAGTTAATATTATTCTCCCACCTCATTCTTGGTCTACCAACTGGGCGTTTTCCCTCTGGCTTTCCTAAAAGAAGCTTCCATGCAAGTTATCAATATATTAGCCATTTTATTATATATTTAAATTATTTGGTTTGTCATAGATCCTACTTAATACGGTAAAAAACGTCAGATCGTGTGGCCTGCAAATCAATTCACTTTAACGACAGTGGCCCTTCTCCAAAAAAGGTTGGACACGCCTGGCATAGTGTTTTAGTTACTTTATTGTACAACTGTAATTGTCTGCTGTATTATACAATTTTCGCAGCGCCTGACTATACCTGGTCCCGTCTTGACGTATTGTTCCTATTGCTTCCGTCCCTCGTCCATCCAAGTGTTTTTTACATCGCGTCGTTCCGATAGTCAGGTCATCCCGCTCTATAAGATTTCGGTATAGGATCCGTCAGCCTTGATTATTATTATTATTATTATTATTATTATTATTATTATTATTATTATTATTATTATTATTATTATTATTATTATTATATTGACTTTGATGTTACATTGATCCTAGATATTTGAACGTTTTTACTTTTGCAAGAAATGTGTCCCAAATTTATCAAGTCTAACTAACTAGTCTAACTCACTGATACTAACCAACCAGAGGATCAAGGTCGGGTGTATGTAAACTCTCCACATACCTCTGTCTTTCCAATCATAGTTACCTTATAATGTATGTACAAAATAATTACCACCATGATCTTTGCAGACTACGGTTCCAAACAGCCTGTTACTATCTTTCTCAAGACAAATGTTCGATCCAACACTGCTTACGTCTTCCTGGATCTCGGCATCCTCTAGGTCTGTATTTTAAAAATTGTATCGGCAGCCTTGTTGAATCAATTAACATGTTCTCACCATTGTTATTGTCTCAACCCGTAGCCGAGCGGTCCAAAACTCCATGCCTGGGATTGAACTATGGTACATGCGCTAGTTCAAGCCACATGGGGTAGGAAATTTTCACATGGAATTTCGGCTAATATGGGACTGGTGCCTACCCAGTATCCTGAGGAATTTGGTTAGCTGTAACAAATAGCGGCTCCTGGTTGAGAAAACCAAATATAACGGCTTTGGGGACTGTACATGCTGACCATATGTCACCTCTAAACTGCTCGATGATAGTCAATCTTCTTATGTGGTATATGTGGATGTGAGGCTTGCAGACGGCTGGTAGACCAATACCCTTCTAAACCCGTCGTGCAATATAATTCGCTCTTAGTTAGTTTAGTTTGTCCATTGCAGTTTGTAATTCCTAACACCCAAAATCTTTGAGACATTTAATATTTCTCATATCGCGGTGGACTAGTGGTTATGCTCCTTGCCTCTGGTCCCGAGGGTCGCGAGTTCAAACCCGACCGGGGGTCGATTAATTTTTTTAGGATAGAAAAATCCAAGGAGCAAGTCCTCCGGCAGGGACTTTAAGCCGTGGGTCCCGAGTAGGAATATTTTCAGACTCGTAAAAGATCCTTAAGCCTGAATGAAAGGCCTCTAAGCAAATTTTACCGAATTTTCCCGTCCTAGTACTACCTTGGGTTCCTAAATGTCAGTATGATGGGAACGCTGACCACGGACCACTCCAATGACATCTATACGAATACAAATGTAACTAAATTAGTATGGTTCAAATTCTTCCCTGTAGGGCGAGAGCGCCTAAATCTCTGTAAAGGGAAACATGAGCTTACAAGCAAGACAAGATATATGTATATTATTCTTGCGTGATTTTGTAAAACATAAAAAGGGCCTAGAAACTTCATTTGGGTACCTTACGATTGTCTTTTAATTTTTATTGAGGGCCAAAACTTCACTGGAATAGGCCTATATTTTATCAAGTAATTTTAAAAATAAGCACTGTAATCTATTGTACGGTCTATGCAATTTGTCATATTTATCTGCCAACATTTTATAGAAGATGTCTCTTGAAGACGATGTGTTGATCACATGTCACTCACTAAAATTTGTAGGGAAATAAGCGGTCGTCTAATTAAATTAATTAGCTTGGTCAAGAAACTCCCGCAAGGAGAACACCCATGTCTCCACGAGGGACGTATCAGTAATTTAGGCCCCTATACACATAGCCTATATACTGTATATACATTTTATACAACTTACAAGCCAATTCTCTAGGCAGATAGGCTGCAAGCAGAGATCACGAACGCTGAACCACTTGCAGTCCACAGCTCAGAAGAAAGCAACCACGAGGAAAGATTTAGGACGTGCTCTCTTTGCATGTGTTTTCGTACGAAATTCGGTCTCGCGAACACATACCAAAACGCACGATCTATTCCAATTCTTCTAGTACTATGGGAGCGCTCACACTAGATGCGAGTTATTCGTACGTTTACGCACGTACAGTTCCGGCGTCCGAAATCAGTCATTACTTTTTGGGATTTTTACTAAGTTCGTATGTTCAGTATAAGTACATAAAATGGACGTAGAAAAATGTATTAATTTGTTTTTTGGACACAAATGTTTGTGGGATCAAAGTGATTCTACCTATCATTTACGTGACCGTCAACATAGGACATAACTAACCAACTAACTCACTGGCACTATCGAACCCGTAGGTTCATGGCCGCGCGGGCATAAGCTCTCCATATATCCCTATCCTCAGTCAATGTTTTCCAATCATCCCTGTATAAAATACTTCCCTCATATCATAGTTAATGTTATTCTCCACCTCATTCTTGGTCTACTAACTGGGTGTTTTTCTTCTGGTTTTCCAACAAGAAGCTTCCATGCACGTCTTTCATTCCCATTCGTGCCACATATCCTGCCCATCGCAGTCTACGAGACTTAACTGTTCTCATTATATCTGGCTTCCTATAAAGACCATGTAATTCAATGTTATGCAGTCTTATCCTTTCACCTGTCTGTTCATCTCTCTTTGGTCCAAACATTTTCCTAAGAACTTTATTCTCAAATAGGCCTAATCGTAATCTCCTTTCCTCCCTTAAAGGAAGAGTCCATGTTTCGCATCCATATAATATAACTGGTAGAATAATAGTTTTATATACTTTCAGTTTAACGTTTTTTTAAAGGAGTTGGTAAGTCAAAAGTCTCTGTAATGCATAATAACACGCATTTCCTGAATTGAGCCTATGTTTAATTTCCTTGTGCATCTCATTCCTGTTTGTGATTATTGTTCCTAGGTATTTGAATTCCGCCATTCCCTCAAAATTTCCCTCATTTCGCAACGTAGTGCATGGAAAGAAATATCCGAAGAATTAAAAATATTTGATAAATTTAGTCATACATTTATTTATGAAATCACATACGTTACATAGATCATATTAAGTATTGTATTTTAATTGTTATTGCGAGAGAAATTCATTTTGAAAGAATCCGTGATATTATGAACACGCGTGGCCCTTCTATTCTCTCCTACAGCCATGAATCTGTTTCTATTATCAAGAAAGAAATTATTTATTGAGCAACAAGGAGATATTACAAACTGGACTGCACAGTACCGGCACAACGGGAGGACTTACCTTCCTGACTGAGAAAAACGTAACCAGTTTGCGCACTCAATTCGTACGACCAGTATCGTAAATTAATGTACAATACAAATTCGTATCCAAAATGAGCGCGGCCTTACGCAGCATATTACGTCATGAGAGATTGTACTACCTAAACATTTCAGTCACCCAGCTGTAGAGTACAATAGGTTTCGTAAATGAAATGTGCAATTGTACTGTACAGCACTTATGTACTTAAATAAATGATAGTGCAGCGGTCACAAGAGTAATAACATGAAGAGGTACACTGTATATACACATGGAATACATAATGTTATTGGAAAATAAGAAACAATCCATTTGAGTAAACCAGAAAAAAAGTAAAGCACCTGCAGAATCATTAGAGAAATTGTTCAAATTGGCCACCCCCCATTCTCACAACACAAACGACATCGGCGACTAAGGGATTCTCGTGCCCCATTCAAGATACTAGATGTCTCGCGGATCACATCACTTGCTGCGATTATGCGTGCGACAAACAGTTCACCTGTATCAACAGGGGTCGCACACGCCAGTGTTTTCAGTTGTCCCCACAAAAATAACCAAGAGGACAGAGATCTGGAGAGCGAGCTGCCCACACTACAGTTGAACCACCACTTCCTATATCCAGCCGCCAGGATACACTTTATCCAAATTATTTCGCACATGACGAGAGAAATGGGGAGGACGTTAAGAGAATTTCTTCTAGCAATCTAGTTAGAACGTGCTCTAAAATGTCTTATAAATGACACCATTTAATCTCTGGAGAAGAAGGTAGGAGCCAATGATATGGTTAGAAATTACGCCTACCCATACGTTCACCGAAAATATCTGCTGGTGACCCCTCTCAAAGTTGGCATGAGGATTTTCATAATCCCACATATGACTGTTCTTTGAGTTCGGAACCAGCCCATCCGTATTTAATATTGCCTCATCAATGAATAACATCGAGGAAAAGAAGAGCAGTAGCTAGAGCAAAGTCAAATTACAAAATTGTACCCGTTGAGCGAAGTCCACTGGCTGTAAGGCTTGTACTTTTTCAGATGAAACGAATAGAGCTGGTCTACGTGCAGGACTTTCCATATGGTTTGATTGTTCCTGCCCATTACATGTGCGATAGCACAAGTACCAGTAAAAGGATCATCTTCCACCCTATGAAGAACATTTTATTCGAACTCTGCAGTGCGGCGCGAACGTCTTTCACCGGCGTCTACTCTGTTTACCTTCAACGTCCCATGCTCTCGCAAACGCCTATCAACAGACTCGAAGGTTGTTCGATGAGGATGGCGTCTATTCGGATACCGCTACGTGTACATAACAGCAGCTCTTGCACCATTATATTGTGCTGCACCATAAATCGGATGCATTTCGGCAAGTTCAGCATAACTGTAAAGATGTTCTATTATGCGTTCATGTCATGCGACTGATACTGAAGTAACTTTTAATCAGATGTTAATGGAATAACCAATATGTGAATATGTATTTTGCGCATGCCTGTACTGAACAAATTTCAGTATCAACATATCACAATACACTCGCAGGGAAAGAAAAAAAAAAGAAGGAAAGATAAACGTGGTCTGCCGTGATTTAAACTATCAATGTTCGAATCTCAAATCCATCGATTTAACTACTCGTATTAAGCCACACTTTAACTACACAGATTCTGCGTGTTTCACTCTTAACTAAGGCTCACATTGCTCACATATGCTTTAACCAGTGCAGTGGCGTGCAATCATATGCTAAGTTCAAAATTTAAAGGAATTTGATAATCCAATATTTCATAAACGTTGTTATTAATTATTAGAAATCAAGATCTCAGAATTATTACAAAGATCTGAAGTTAAAAAGAAAAGTGACCCCACAGCAGACCCGGAGGCCCTTGGGGTAGTAGAAGGTTAAGGCTCCCACTTTTTCTAGACAATCGGCACTTTATGTCAGCCGGGTTGTCAGCCCTGCGTGACGGCCGCCTTTACCCCCAGAACAAGCGTCTGGTACTCATTTCCGTTAGAGGCTGAGTCAACCCCAGGGCCATAGTGCCGCCAGAGGGTTTGGGTCAGTTTAAAAATCCTGACCCCATCGGGATTTGAACCCTCGACCCTCCGGCTTGTAGTGCAGTGCCTTAACCACTACGGCGTGCTTCTAGTTCAATTTTCTCTCCTACTTTGCTCTCCTTTTGATTTATTTGTATTAATTGTCGATTACTTTGATTCCCTATAACTCGCCCGTTTTCCCTCATAGACCATTGGTTCCCTATCCCAAATTACATTTATAATACCCCTCTGTAAGCAGTTAAATTTGTGCGGTATAATTAATTTACACTCTGTATATATATATATATATATATATATATATATATGTGTGTGTGTGTGTGTGTGTATGTGTGTGTGTGTGTGTGTGTGTGTGTGTGTGTGTGTGTGTGTGTGTGAGTGTGCGCGTGTGTGTATGAAATACTATGAAGAGAGATGTTTAAAAAAACCTTTTTCAATTCTCTTGACATCCTCAAGATAATTGGGACAAATGTTAAAGTGGACATAAGTATACAAAACTTGGAAAGAAGTAGGTCTAAAATTTTATAAAAATCGCATGGCTCTATGTCAGTATCATGCAGTTCATGAGCCACGATAGATTCTAATTGGTAATAAACTTTCACGTATACGGTGTGGAATATTGCAGGACGTATAAAGGGGAATATGTATGGCTCGCTTTACAAAGTCACTGCTATAAATAATAATGGAGTAATTCTCTCTTTACAATGTGCCTACAGTTCACTTGTGCTACTTTAGCACGTGCGTCAGAAAAACGCTGATCGTGGGAGGTGTACGGGCGTGCGTTCCAATTTTTTTACATTCTTTCTATCGTTATGACAGTAGTTTAAATCAACAACTTGATGCTGAGTTAAAAGTATTGGTTGACAAAAAAAAAAGCTCGCTCCACTGATTCGGCACATGGTAATATTTTCTCTTGTCGATAACTTGCTCAAATGTATAAATTAATGAGAGAGAATCCCGAATTTCATAGGTAGCTGATATTTTTAGGGGTCGCCAGAACAGGTTCTTTTACTTATCAGTATATATAGGAATTTATATTGTATTCAATTATTACATTGTTATAAAAGGCTAACAACCACGTGAGATACATTTTTATATACGTATTTAGTTATAAAGTTTCCTCATGGGTCATGATTTATTGTATGTAATGAATTACAAAATATATTCATGATAATTATGATAGATATCTAAAACAATTTTAGAGCATAGGAAAACTATAGGGGACATCTCATTACTTTCAACTTCATACAAAATTCTAACAAATATATTAGTAAGCAGACGTACTCCCTATAATGATGACATTCTAGGAGATCATCAATGTGGATTTAGAAGAAACAGGTCTACAACAGATCAGATTTCTAGTATAAGACAGATTTTATAAAAGAAATGGGAATCAATGGTACTGTATATCAACTATACGTAGACTTCAAAAAGGCATTCGATTCAATTAAGAGGGAGAAGTTATATAGTATCCTGCTGGACTTAAACGAATGTGTCTAAATCACACAAAGAGTAGGGTCCGTGTAGGCAAACAGTTTTCGGATAGTTTTGAAATCCACAATGGGTTGAAGCAATGAGATGCACTATCTCCTCTACTTTTTAATTTTATACTAGAGCATGCCATCAAATCTTTAGAGGAAGAAGAAGGCCTACAACTCAATGGTACTAATAAGCTGTTAGTTTATGCGGATGATGTAGTACTATTGGGTGATAGCGAAGAGACACTAAAGGCTAACACGCACACACTATTGAGTAGCACTAAGAAATTGGGACTGGAAGTAAATATCAATAAAACTAAATAGGCCCTATATGGTCACACATCTATCCATACATAGTAATTGTGCCCGAAGGCAGGTCCTTCACTGCAATCATAGCATTTCCATGCTATGCTTGCAGCTTTACTAGGGAATTGTAGGTGTGGTAGCTTCCCGTTGCTTTCCACACAGGTGAAGAATGATGATGATGATGATGATGATGATGATGATAATGATAAGGATTATGACCATATGATTTCGGGGACCGTTTGGGTCTTTGAAGTTTTCATGACATTTGTCTTACAGGTGAGGAAAAACCCCGATAAAAACTTCACACAGAAAAACTGCCCCGACCGGGGATCGAACCCGGGCCCGCTGCGTGACAAGGCAGCACGCCACCTCGAGGCCACAGCGGTGGACTGGTCACACATAGAAATACATTATTTAATGTAAATGGGTATCTAATGACAAATGAGGGAAATTTTGAGGAAGTGGCTGAATTCAAATACCTAGGAACAATAATCAGAAATAGGAATGAGATGCACAAAGAAATTAAACATAGGCTTAATTCTGGAATTGCGTGCTATTATGCATTACAGAGAATTTTGACATCACAACTCCTTTCAAAAAACATTAAACTGAAAATATATAAAACTATTATCCTACCTGTTATATTATAGGGATGCGAAACATGGACTCTTACTTTAATGGAGGAAAGGATATTACGAGTATTTGAGAATAAAGTACTTAGGAAAATTTATGGACCAAAGAGAGATGAACAGACAGATGAATGGAGAAGTCTACAAAACAGTAGTAAACTACATGGTCTATATAGAAAGCCAGATATAATAAGAACAGTTAAGTCTCCTAGACTACAATGGGCAGGACACGTGGCACGAAAGGGAAATGAAAGACGTGCATGGAGGCTTCTTTTAGGAAAATCAGAGGGAAAACGCCCAGTTGGTAGACCAAGAATGAGGTGGGAAAATAACATTAGCAATGATTTGAGGGAAGTAGATTATACAGGGAATAATTGGAAAATATTGGCTCAGGATAGGGATATTTTGAGAGATTATATCCGCACGGCCATGAACCTATGGGTTCGATAGTGCCAGTGAATTATTTAGTTCCAAGATTCCCGAATAGAATTCCAAGAACTTCCTAACGTTGAAAACGATATTTCTGAGGGGGCATACTGAACACATGGTACATAAAGTCTCTTGTTAGCTAATTTCGAAAGAATATAACTATTCAAGTTGTTCTCATTATTGTTTTTTGTTATTATTACAGGTCTTTATCAATCCTACTTACTAAATATTAAAGATAAAAAATAAATTAAATGATTTACATATATATATATATATATATATATATATATATATATATATACAGGGTTCCCACAAATGCTCTTTCAGGTTTCAAACACGTGTAACTTGCGTTTAAATAAACTTACATATATGAAATTAGTTCTAATGGAAAGAGAAACTCAAAACGTTTTGGCTACAGCACCTTACAGATGTTCAATATGAGCTCCGTTGGTAACATCTGGACCCATGCCTCCATCCTTGGGATACCTCGGTCAAAGACCATACTCCCAAGTCCCAGTATCTTGTCCTCCCTATCTATTCGCGTCCACGTTCAAGAGTTCTCGGCCTTAAACCAACACCTCAGGAAGAAGGTGTTGGTGTCGCAACTTCAGGGAAATTGCTGAGCTAGATAGTACGTCAGATCACTCATTCCTGACGACCCCACAGTTGGTCCACGGGCTCCTCGAGCCAGCCGGGAGGACTGCTGTCGCAGATCCACCGACCGTTTCCCTGTTCTACCTCCAGGGACGCATCCTGCAGCCGTTGTGAGACCGGCTTGGGCTTGATTCCTCAAGCCCCGCAGTGTGAGACTTTAGTACATCCAGGTTCTCATCTCCTGGTGACCCCACAGTTTGTCCACGAGCCCGTAGGCTTAGCCAGGAACCAGCACAGTTGCTCCCCTCTGCACTGGACCGAGCCGTGCCCTGGTGTGCCCCCAGGGACGTGTAATGTTGCAGTTGTGGTCCAGCACGGAGCTCGCAAGCTCCAACAGGTGAGCAATAGTACGACAAGGCGCTCAACTCCTGCCGACCCCACTAATGGTTCACGAGTCCCTTGGGCTTAGCCGGGAGGACTGTCTAGCAGATCCACCGACCTTTCCCCCAGTGCACCACCTGGGGACGTATTTTGTTGCTGGAGTGGGTCCAGGCTGAGCAGTAGTACGTCAGGTCACTCAACTCCTGACGACCTCGCAGATTGTCCTTGGGTCACTCGGTCATCGAGTCAGCGTTAATCCCACACCCAAAAGACCGCGCTTCCTCCTTTTCCGAGCTTACTGACCTGGTGGTAATTCCAGCATTACTCGACACACGACAATCCTGTAGTCCATTTCCGCCCAGGAACGTTGTAGCAAATCATGGTCAACTGTTTCTATGGCTGCTGTGATGCGCCCTCTTAGATCAAGGACGGTCTGTGGAAGAGGTGGCTTGTACACAAGATCTTTGACATAACCCCACAAATAGAAGTCAAGGGTGTGAGGTCTGGCGAACGCGGATGCCAAGGAAGAAGTTCTTCATCGTCATTACCAACACGGCCAATCAATCGGTTCGGTAGCCTGGTGTTGAGCTCCAATCTGACTTCATTATGAAAATGAGAAGGTGCGCCGTCCTGTTGAAAGATCACGTTGGACATTACCTGTTCCAGCTGAAGCAGGAGCCATTGTTGTAGCATATCCAGGTACTCATATCCTCCAATTGTTTTCTCTACAAAGAAGAACGGGCCGTGCACTTTCTCCAGGCTAAAAGCGCAGAATACGTTCACATTAGGAGAGTCGTGGACATGTGCACGTAGGTATTAGGTTTTTCCGACCCCCAGGTTCTAACATTATGTTTGTCACTTTGCCTGAAAGATGGAAGGTGCACTCGTCAGTAAACACCTTGGATTCGAAAAACCCATCAGTTTCCATGAGAGACTTGATTTCATTACCCAATTTTCACTTCCATACAACAACAAAGGAACAGCCATTGTTTTATATAATTTAAGTTTCGCATCTTTCCTTGTTTTCCGACCTAAGGTTCTTTTTATGGTTCCACAAATAGCCTAAATTTATTTACTTTATTTTCTATATCTTTATTTTCTCTATAAGTTATATCACATCCTAAATATTGGAAATGTGATACTTGTTCTATTATTTTGTTATCCAGTACAATTTTTTATCTAATTCCATATTTACCAATAAATGCCATTACTTTTGACTTATTTATTGATATTTTACAATTATATCTATTGGCATATTAATTTAAATTTATATGCTAACATTTGGAGCTCATTTTCAGATTCTGCTAAAAGTACAACATCGTCAGCGAATAATAAAGCATTTATTTTATCTTTATTATCAATTAATATTCCTTCATTAGTTAAAACCTTCTTCCATTCTTTTAGGATATCGTCCATATAAATATTAATAATATAGGTGAGAGTGAACACCCTTGTCGTACTCCTTGGTTTATTTGAAAAAATGTCTTATTTTTTGTCAACTGAGGGTCAATACAAATATTTGTTCCATAGTACAAGCTCTTAACAGTTTCTATAATCTGAATAGGGAGGCCTTTTTCTTTTAGGATATTCCACAATACTCCCCTGTTTATTCGATCAAATGCTTTATCTAAGTCTATAAATAACAAATGTTGTTCCAGGTTTTTTTCTTTGTCTTTTGTTTCATTTATCTTATTCAGGGCAAATACTCCATCGAGTACAATGGATCTTCCTTTTCGGAACCCGTTTTTGGTTCTTACTGCTATGTTACTACTTCAGTAATTCGCTTGTATTCGTTTTGCTATTACTCTAGCGTAGATTTTATATCCACTATTTAGTACAGGGTAAGTGCCTCTGTAATTAGATGGTGGTTTTCCCTTTCTCCTTTATTGTAAATTGGTTTTACTATACCTTGCTCCCCCCCATGTTGCTGGATACATTTATGAATTCCTCCTCCAACCAACCTATTAAGAAAATTCAAGAATTTTAATTTAAAGAATATATCTGCATCTTTAAATTAGTTCTGAATGTGATGTCATCTGGTCCGCTAGCTTTTCTATTATTTGTTAATTTGAGCGATTCTTCCAGTTCTTCCATTTGCCTTTTTATTCTACTTTTCAAATTCTCACATTTTGGTTTTCTTCTTCGTTTTCATTCTCGTTGTAACCCAGGTCTCTGAAATATTCTCTCCAATGTTCTTCTGATATTGATGGTAGGGTATATATTGCCACTTCTTTTTTCTGATTTATTTAAATGTTTAATTTTTTCTATAAGCCGCGTCCATTGTCGTCCATGTAGAGATCATGTTTCCAGATTCGATACAATATCGTTCCCAACTGTCTTGGCGGGATTTCCTTAACAATTTTTCTTTGCGTCCTTTCTTTTGTTATAAGATATTTCTTTTGTTTCTTCAGTGTTCTTTTGTAACTATTGTAAATATTGTGAGGTCGGCTTCTTCCCTTTTCCTCTATAACTGTTTTAATTTCGTCATTCCATATTCTTAATCCTCTCTTCTTACAATTTTTCCTTCTTAATCCTAGAACTTCATATTCTGCTTTCTTTAGAGCCCAATCGATGTTGCTCCATTCTTCTTTTATATTGTTATTTATTTCTCGCTGTAATATATATTGAGATAATCTATTTGCATACAACTTTCTTGTACTTTCTTCTTGTAATAAATTCACTTTATATGTTTCTTCATTGTAAATTTTTCTTGTTGTTGGTTTCCCCCATCTTTCTAATAATTTTATATTACATGTCAAGAGAAAATGATCTGTTCCTACATCGAACCTCTATTTACTCTTACATCTGTGACCCAGGGTATCAATTTCCTGTTTTACCAAGAAATAATCAATAATTGATCTTAATCCTCTAGCCGACCAGGTGTACTTATGTATTTCTTTTTCTTTCTAAAATAGGTATTAGTAATTCTGTATCCATTAAATATTGCAAATTGTCGAAGTTTCTTTTCCACTATCATTTTCTATTGTGTTCTCCTTGTGTACCAATTATATCAGGTATAGGATGGCACCCTATTCTTCCATTAAAATCACCTCCAATAACTATATAATCATTTTTATTTACTTCATTCACTACTTTTTGAAGTTCTTTATAAAATTTTTCAATTTTTTCTTTTTTCCCTTGTTCTGGTGCATATATACCTATTATTGTCATATATCCTCTTTGTATTTTAAACCTGACAATAATTATTCTTTCTGATATAAAAGTATAGCTATGTATAATAATAATAATAATAATAATAATAATAATAATAATAATAATAATCATGGGTATCTAAAAACTGAAACGGGGACAATTCTCGTAGAAAAAGAAAAATATTTCATTATTTCTGCTGAATATTTTCTACACATATTTTCATTAAGTTACTATTACAGATTAAGAATTAAGGTGATCTTACTGATAGAAGTATCTTTAATGAAAATATTATTTATAAAATAATTTCATATGTATGTATTTAATACTATATAATGAAAACGTAACAGTAAAATATAAATATTTATATTTAATAATAACAAAAATAAATTTAATAGTAATGTAGGTAATTAATATTATTACAAATTAAGTACTTTGCAGCATTATCTTTTTCTATAATAAAATGAGTTACCTGAACTATGAACGCAAACTGTTCTGTCAAGGGAAGGGAGGTATACATGACGTCAACATTTCCCCTCAATTCCTCATCCACGTGCTCTCTCGCCCCACAAGTAGGCTACTGAGGAATACATTATGTTCTGAATCGAGTAACATATGAGTTGATGGTGGCTGCAATTAGACCATTGGGAAGACTATAATGCCATAATAAATTCCAAGTTTATTGAGATAATTGTTGTAAGTTTTTCAATTATTCATTGTGAGATCAGCAGATTAATATATCCCATTATGCTATATGTTTACCGTGGTGTTGTTAGAAATTTACTGGAAAAATTAAAACGTGTTCAGAAAGTCCACATTTAGTCTATCGATAACTTACAAAACGTAGGAACAAAAATGTGACCTTATTTATATGGAATTAATGTAATGATAATAGTAATAATAATAATAATAATAATAATAATAACAATAATAATAATAATACACCTGGTGGACTAGGTAGTTCGAGCGATAATGCATCTGAATATGGCCTGGAAGCGGAGAGGTGGAGATTTGTCTTCATTCATTTGCGTCCAATATGGCGGTACCCCCCCCCCAATAATTTGGGGTGTATGCATATATTTTAATTCCATTTCCTTGTCATTTATATAACAATATTGCCAGAAAAACTATATATTATTATTTTTTGTCGAAATGTCTTTTAAAACACTCTCGTTCTAAATATAGTTTAAGGTACATAGCTTCTTTATGGAAGCTCCTATCCCTAAAGATGGGCCCCCTTTTGTTTTCTATTAAAGCAGTTATATATCCCAGGAACTTTCCAGGAGATAAAGCATAGGACTATTCACCCTATCTCTTTTTCGTGTTAACAAAGAATCTCAGATCCTGCATCCGCGTCCCCGTGGGCCTATGTAAACTATATAAACAGGTTATGTTAGAATTAATTATTCTCTCGTTCATATAGAAGATAATGAAACCGCAATCCGCATAAATCATCACCACATCCTGTACTTAATATTATCTATAGTTACACAGTATTTTGAACCAAATAGAGGCAGGAAGGCGAATGGAGTAGATAATATAACAGTGGCCAACATTATTTTCATGGGAAACCAGATGTAATCTAATAACGAACAGTTAAGTCTCATAGACTGCTATGTGCAGGACATGTGGCACGAATGGGGAATAAAAGAGTGGCATGGTCATTTCTTATGAGAAAAAAGTGGGAAAGCGCCCAGTAGATAGGCCAAGACAGAGGTGAGAGAATAATATTAACCATGATGTGAGGGAAATAAATTATACAGAGAATGATTAGAAAACATTAGCTCAGGACGGGGATGTATGGAGATCTGATGCCCGCATGAATCTCTGGGTTTGATAGTGTCATTGAGTTAGTTAGTTAGTCATATTGCATATCTGCATTCACGTCATAAGGCGTCTTACTTAACTACACACCACATGACAGTATTTCACTAGAGAATTTGAAATTACAAGAAAAAGAATAATTCAAATTAAAATATGTAGGCCTATGCCTAATGCCTATTTGTTCAGGAGTATTTTGAAATTTTGGAAAATGGCCTAATGCCTATTTGTTCACGAGTATTTTGAAATTTTGGAAAATGGCCTTCAGATGGACATGGATTAGATGTTATTTATTTATTTATTAAGTCTCGCCGCTTAAAAATCTTCAGTAAAGCAAAGCAAATACGATTAATACCAATTTGGCTAAGTGGTTCTCATCAGTAGTCTGGGAATAAAATCTTACACGAAAACGCCCTGAGATTCGTGCGTTGTATTGAGTAATCGGGATGAAAAAAAAAATATTCAGCTTGAGTGGTGTTTGTTAAAATAAAGGCAACTATTTGAGAATAATGTAAAATGTAGGCCTATACATCTTGCACATTATTCAAAATCGAAAACAATTACTCAGGTAGCCTATAATATAGTTCTACTACAGAACCGTTTTATAGTCCAGCTATTGGCCTCGCTGTTACCCTTTTTTTTCGCAGTTGGTAGAGATCTTTCATAGGTCTTAAGGAACCTACCATCTTTTGTTCTTGTAGTAGGCCTATCTGTTGGTAAGTATTTAAGAAGCAGTACGTCGTTGATGAGGACTACTTACTCACGACTTTTAAATGACCCCATAACCAAAAATCTAAACGCTTCATGTCCACGTGAATACTATTTTTTTATTTGGTCTCGATTACCTTGCTCCCATCTGGCTGTTCGCGGGTTCAAATCCAACTGGTCTCTCATGAAATAGCGTGAAAAATCTGAGCATAGCTTCCTTCCGAAGGGACATAGGGCCAATAGCAGAGAATCCCTTGTCGAAGATTTATGGCGTGTAAAGCAACCCCAAGCTTGAAAAAATAAACATCTGAGCTACAGTTACCGACATTTTCACAACCAGATCTTAATGGCGTCGCTAATAACATTAGCTATTAAAGAGCGACTTTAAATTAAATAAGCTATTATAGCATATAATTTAATGCTAGCAATACAAAAATTAGCCAAGCGGTTTAAGGCAACATGCCTTGGTGTAAAGCTGCAGAAATTGCGCTGATTCGAATTCACGTGGGAAAGAAATTTTCTCAGACTATTTAACTCATGCCCCAAATGGGAGTCAATGATCAATCACATTTCAATGATTTTTTATTTACAACCAATCACAGTCGTGTTTCGTCTAGAATTTAGCACCTCCTTTTTTAACATTCTGAATAGGTCATAGCATTATTTTGCAGTGACTGACTCCCTAAGAAATACGGCTACCAGATTGTATATATAGTGCATGAATGTCAGAAGGAAGCACATGTGAGAGAAAATATAAAAACATTTGTAACAATTGATTATACCACAAAAAAACACTGTTTGCACTTTCTTAAACGAATTATTTTCCAGGAAATAACGTTGCAGAAAAATATAATTGACATATTTACATCATAGGACATCAAAAATTAAGTAATACCTATACCGTTGGTTATAAGTTTCTCCACTAGGGTGCATTCTTACAATATTGCGATCCTTTGGCAATAAATAGTATTATGATCTGGTTGCAGTGATGAACAATAGAAGCAAATGAAGCGTACCAATCGTTTCTTATTTGTTTTCAAACATCGCCGTTTACATTAAATATATAAATATTTTAAAATAACTATAGTTAAATAGTGATTTGTGAGTAAACAGCTTAATTTTATTCGTTAAATAGTCCTAACAAAAGCCACTCTTGATTTCCAAATTCTCTAGATAAATTCACTCGTCACTTCATGACACCGTGAATTTATCGATAATTTGGAAATCATTCGTGGCATTACTCATGAAAAACAACAGCTTAACATTACGGTTATATATGTTGGATATAAACAGTTTGATAAGTTTTATTTTTTATCCACTAGGGAGCATTCTTACAATATTGTGATCCTTTGGCAATAAATGATATGAGCTGGTTGCAGTGATGAACAAGTGAAACATAAAGTTTCTCATTTGTTTTGAAACACCTCCGTTTACATTAAATATACATATATTTTGAAATAACTATATTTAAATAATGATTTGTGAGTAAACCGCTTAATTTTATTCGTTAAATAGTCCTAACAAATGCCATTCTTGATTTCCAAATTATCTAGATAAATTCACTCCTCACTTCGTGAGTCGTGAGTTTATCGATAATTTGGAAATCACTCGTGGCATTACTTATGATAATTTTGGCTAGTATGAGACCAAATTCATGAAGAATTTGGATAGCTGCAAATAGTAGCGGCTCCAGGACAAGGAAATATGTTTTCATGACTGGGGACTCCGACATGCTGACCACACGTCACCGCTATTTGCTGGATGATTATCCATTATGTGATACAGACACGTGAATATGAGCTCAGCAGCCGAGTGTCAGACCAAGGGCCTTCTATGCCTGAAACGCTATCGAATAAAATAAATAAAATTGTATGGTTTCTTACACCTTGAAAATTATTTTATTATGAAATATTCAGAAATTTAACTGACTCATTACTACATACTTTCTCACAATCATGGTTTTGTGAATGAACCTGCTTATACAGAATCCTAACGTCGTTATATGTACCGAAAAATCTAGGCCTTAATTTTGAAAGAGAGTTATTACCACATTTCTATAGAAAAACTCATAAAAATTATAATTTTTCCATTTTAATCACCAATCTTGGTGCATTCAAATAGAGCGTCAACACTGTGAAGTAAATGTATGGGTTCGATACTGGTCAAAACCGAATTATTTACTTTTCGGGTTACGAAAATTCAAGATTGTCCAACATTCAGAAGAAAAGTTAAAAATATTCAGTTAACACTCATAAGTTAAGTAATTATATATCTAAGGAATATTCCTGACAAATTTCACACAAAGTGCCTACCAGTAGTGAATATTCTCACAACCGTAATATACGAGGTTAAACAAACACAAACATAAAAAATAATTTAGGTTATTAGTAATAGTATTAACTAAGAGAGGAATGGCGTTTGGTTTCCGGAAGACGGCGGCAGCTGCCATGATACCGGATGATGATGATGAGTATTAACTAACTCACTGGAACTATCGAACCTGTAGGTTCAAGGCCGTGCGTACATAAGCTCTCCATACATCCCTATCCTCAGCTAATGTTTTCCAATCATCCCCTGTATAATCTTACCTCCCCGAATCATGGTTAATGTTATTCTCTCGCCTCATTTTGGTCTACCAACTGGGCATTTTCTTGTTTTTCCTGCAATAAGTTTCAGTGTCCCTCTTTCATTCCCCATTCGTGCCATGTGTCCTGCCAATCCCATTCTTAACTGTTCTCAGATATCTGATATAAAGATCATGTAGCTCACTGATTCGCCTGCCTGTTCATTTCTCTTTGGTCCAAAATATTCATAATCACTTCTTCTCCCTTAAAAAGGGTCCATGTTTCGCATCCTTATAATATAACCGGGAGAAAAACAGTTTTATATGCTTTAGTTAAACTCTTTATATATATATATGACAAGATGAGAAAAATAAATACCTGGACGGGATTTGAACCCGGTCCTCTGAGTTGATATCTCAGTGCGCTACCACTTACGCTACCAGGCGAATCCAGAACAAACATTTATTTTTTTCTTATACATATTCTGTATTGTTACCAGATGTAGCGGGAACACGGTCTCCGCTGCCACCTAGTAGCTACTGTAACGAGTAAGCAAATTAAAGAGAATATTTTTACTTTATAACTGTGACGCTTTATCGATGTTATAATTAAATTTTTGGCATTGAGCAATGCAATATATATATTATATATATATATATATATATATATATAGAGAGAGAGAGAGAGAGAGAGAGAGAGAGAGTGGGATGGAGGGAGAAGTTGGGACGACAAGAGTCCCTGTATTGTATAATAGCACATTTCCAGAATTGAGCCTATGTTTAATATAGTATTTGAGTAATTCATTCCTGTTCGTAATTATTGTTCCAATTCAACCACTTCTTCTTCTTCTTACTCCAATTTCTCTCACTTGTCATTAACTGCCCTTTTCAATTTATAATGTATTTCTATGTTTGACCATATATTTAGTTTACTGATGTTCATCTCAGCCCCAATTTCTTAGTGTTACTCAATAGGTTGTGCTTATTGGCCCTTACTATCTCTTGGCTCGCCTAATATTATTACTTTATTAGTGTCGGCTATTATTGTTATTATTATTATTACTATTATTAAAATTATAATTATTATTGTTGTTATGTCCATCGCTGGGGTCTCTGGGTAGCCTCGCTACCTAGTACGCAGCGGGCCCGGGTTCGATCCCCAGTCGGGACAAGTTTCTAGGATAATGTTTACTTTTTTCGGGATCTTTCCTCGCCTTTGAAACAGATGTTAGGACACTTTAAGGCCCAAACGGTCTCCGAACATCATCTGGCCATCATAATCATCATTATCATATTATCCATGTTTAGAATGAATGTGTGTGTGAAAGGTGTGTTTCGTCTTAATGTTGTGTTGTCTCGGAGGTGGTCCTGTCTTTGAGCTGATCACTCATTCGGGGAAACCCTTTATGTCCATGTGTTGTCAAAAAAATTATGTATATGATCCTTAGTTAAAATCCTTCTCCCGGCAGGTCGTGTCACTTGTAAGACACGGATGGCACATGTCACATAAAAGTAACTATAAGGTGAAAGGTTAAACTGCATTAATGTAATGAAATTATTATTATTATTATTATTATTATTATTATTATTATTATTGTTGTTGTTGTTGTTGTTGTTACTATCACCATTATCATCATTTTGTCCGTGAGAATAGGTAGGGCCCTACTTTTCTAATGCAACATATTTGCAACTGATAAGTTTCATTCACTATTTGGAGAACAGGGAAATCTATATTTTTAATAGTTTTCCATAGACAGCGAGGTAAAGGCCATATCCAATTTCCCTTTCAATCTATAATGATTTTTTTAATGTCTATGTTGTCTGAAGAAGCAACCCAATTTTTTCTATATTAATAAATTGTGAATGCCCAAGTAGCTAATTGCGATCTAGAGCTAACATAATAGATACCATAATTATATACAAATAAAAACTGAAGGAGTTTGTTTATTAACGATTATAATAATTTTTTTCAGTTTTCAGAAAATCTACTTTAATTTCGTTTCACAAATAATTTTACAAGATTTAAAAGCGGCACGTATTATGAAACATGCTAATTTTTCATGCATTCTTTTGAGATTTTTTATAATTTCCATTAGATTATCCCTATCCGTTTATTATTTATAGGCCTACCGTATATGAACAATATTGACGTGATGTTTAAAAAATCAGAAATTTATCTAATTGAATTAAAATTAATGGTCATTTCACGTTAAAAAATACACCGTATACTAATGACAAAAAAGTTAGTTTAAAACGTACCATGCATATGACGCTAATGGCATGGGTTAATGCTGTTTCAAATTGAAATTAGACTAATCAATGCCTATAAAAATTACTTATTGTTTTGCTTGAAATGTGTTAATTATAGTTACGTATTTTGAGAAGAGCGTGCCTGAGTAAGACACAAAAGGCCACACTTGTCAGAAGCAAAAACATGTTTGTTTTTTTATAACGCTTCGTAAGTCAAGTGGAGCGTCAGATTTCACACTTCTACCAGGTTCAAAGTTCAAAGAACTGGAGGGTGAAGAGGGTGTCATTACCAGATGAGAGCCATTAACAGAAGAAAATAAAGACGACTCGGTTCAGTGTTAAGCACATCGAAAAATGTATTTTTTACCTCCATTTTTAGTATTATCATTAATGGAAATATTCCCTTTCTTTTTTCTTCTTTGAATGTTAGGGCACAATACATATATGTATTTTTATTATTTTTAAAGTTTTTATGATACATTCAAAAAATTAATTAAAACCAATCAACAGGTTTAATTTTTAATCGAGTTGATAGTTTTCACCTAAATTAAACGTATTAAATAATATAAATATAATTTAAGTTAATTATTTATTTATCTTTTTGTTTATTTTTATTTCTTCCTTTCATTATTTATTTATTTCTTTATTAATTCCTACTTTCTTTCTTTATCAGTTTAATTTCAAATTTTCATAGTCCTTGGAAGGCAATTTTCGGTGATCAGGGAGTAACTCTGGATCACTATTTACTTTAGACAGGAGAGATGACCTTTATTTATTATCATCATCACTAAACATGGACTCCTTATTAAGACAACACAAATATTTAACAAAATGGAAAGAAGCATTCGTTATAGGCTGAAAGGATATTTCCGGCTGGCATTTGTCTCACTGTCAATGGGTAATAAACCATGGAATAATACCGATCATTCTGCTCCCAGAATTCAACCTGGAACTTCCCAGATGCGTTACTAAGGTAACATTTCCCACGGACAAAATATTATTATTATTAACAATAATAATAGTAATAATAATAATAATAATAAAAATAATAATATAACGATAACAGTAATAACAATTATAATAGCAGTGTAATAACTTAATAACCAACTCTATACTTATGGAAGTCGCTGGTTCAATTGAAAATTCACCAGGGCCTCTTTTTGACTCTATCCTCAACTTACTCAATACAGTTCAATCGTCATTATCCGGTTTCTTAAGATCCATCAGAATATTATCATAGTATCTAATCCTAGGACTTTCTAATGCCCTTTTATATAAAGGATTTCCAATAAATATTTTGAAAGCATTTCTATTGTCCCTAGCCTCAGCCAACTGTAACCAATTCTTACCACCGACATTCATTTCTTTAAAATCATGCGAATATTGTCGTCCTACCTTTCGAAGGCTCTTTTCCCTAAGGGATTCCCAACATAATTCTTGCAAGGTTCACTACCGTCACCTATTGTACACCATCTGAATAATAATAAAATAATAATAATAGTCTAATAATAATGATGATCTCTCCTGGTGCTTCGTTATTATCTATTACCTATCATATTATCAGGGTAACATAATTTCCCCTGCCAGGCGCCCCAAACTCTGAAGTTGGTTAAAATTCCTCCAATAATAGAACAGAATCCCAGAAATGTCGTAAGACCACCTGGTGGCATTACACAAATTAAAATAACACAGACCCATAGAACGACAGGACGTGGACGGCCTAAACGACAATGGAACAGAACAGGCCAGGTGGCCTGAACCATAATGATGATGATGATGATGATAGTGGTGTCAATAATAATAATAATAATAATAATAATAATAATAATAATCAATAATGATAATAATAAACAATATTATTAAATAGGGCCTATACTTGCTGTTGCTGTGAATGTATTTTTACTTTAATCTATTTCTGTTGCGAGAATAATCACGAGCTAATAGGCGAAATTATCGGAAATTTTATGTTGATATCCGATAATTATTTCAGGTGCCACTCATCTCTGTGACATGAACGACTTTCATCTTTCCTTCCGAATGTAGCACATTCTCGAAATTCCTAAAAAAAATAGGTCTTCGTCAGTATCGAACCCGCGTACTAAGTTTACATTGATGGAAGCTCTATCAGAAAACAACCAACAACCATTGATATGAAAATATTATTTTTTTATTTTTATTTACTTATTTTTTACTGTGTCCAAACCTGAACACAGATAGCCTATATTTGAGAAATAGTCCTTAAAACAAATGGTAGACTAACTGTAACTGCTTATTCCATTTTTGTTTTTATTTCGTCATTTCCGTCTAAATGATACATGAGGATTTTCAATGTGTAGACGTCAGTGTTTGGTGATAGATGATAATTCACCATCGCAGTATGTTGATTAGCATAACAGTAGACGATAATTCAACTAGTCTCTTTCTCCTGCTTATCCAATCCGATTGTCATTTCCAGGACCTTGTCAAGGGGATTCACATCCATATACTTAACCATTAATCGAATTATTATTATTATTATTATTATTATTATTATTATTATTATTATTATTATTATTATTATTATTATTTTATTATTATTATTATTATTATTATTATTATTATTATTATTATTAATTTACTTTGCTGTAATATTATATTAACAATTATAAAATATAACTTATATGTAACATAATTCGAATTAATACTGTGTTCTGGTAAGATTTTACTGGACTATTTTTATTTATTTTTATTTGTAAGTCCACCTTAAGGACAGAAAATACCATCCTAGAACATATTGCAGGCATACTACATGACGTATGTAAGTTTTGGAACCATTTTTCCAGTTGGGTTCGTTCATTCATTATACTCTGTTAATATTTTTCTTATCAGTTTTTATTTGAACTGAGATTTGATTTATTTTGAAGTTATATCAAATTTTGTTGTATCAGGACTTAGAAATATATTCGTATAAATATAAGCTGGTTCTTAATCGAATTTACTTAAAATATATTAGTGCTTTTGTTATACTTACCAACTTTTTGATCTTTAGCATTTCTTTTGCTTGAAACACATTCTTCTTCTTCTTTTGAAAATGTCTGCGAATTTGTTTCCACTAGTCTTCCACCACTCATTTGTCTGTAGACAGATATGTTAAAACACTCATTCTTTTTATTAAATACGCTATTACTACTTTCTTTATCTTGTCGAAGACCTCGCTCTCCAATTTCACTCTGTCTCATCATCACATCAATTTTTTCTATAAGCTTTGATTGATTATCGAGACCTAATTTGACTTGCAGAATATCCGGAATTAAATTTTTGAGTCTATTAGGTTTGCATGATTTGTCATATTCTTTTGATTCTATCATTGATTCTATTTGTTCGAGCGAAACTGTATTAGTTCTACTAGGGATGTTTGTAAATTGGGGCTTAATTGAGGTTTGCAGTGCAGTATTTTGTGGTAAAACGCGCACAAGGTTACACGGTGGCTCAATGTCATCCATTTTCGCGATTAAGTCAGGGTTACTCGCCTTCATTGGTGACCTTATGTCACTTTGAACAGATTTTTTGGAAATCTGGTGAACAGATGTTTGTTTATTGTTTTTATTGAGCTCAATTTGTTCCAATGTTAAAAACGAAAGGTATTTTGTAGAATCTAAATCCTGTTGGCTATGTTTTGCGTTGGCTGAATTTTCTACTCTTTCGATTTTTGGACGAATTCCAACACATTCTTGAAACCTTGCACTCTCATTTTGTGTAAACAGTTCTTTATCACTGCTTGCTTTCATGTAATTTTGTAGATAATTTCGATCTGAACTCTTAAACGGAATTAAAGGAATTTGATGAGAACTGCCTGATGTTGAAATATTTGTGCCGTTACTGTTCAAGTTATCGCTATATTGTTCTTCTTGGAGCTTCATCCATCCTTCTATGGCTTCTATTTTATCCTGGCCTAATTGTTTAATTTCTGATGATCTGTTGACTTCAAAAAAAGGCGTTTTTTCAGCATATACATTACGTTTGATTGTGTTAATTTCAGATGTCAGAGATGATTGCTGCAGAGATGTGCAGAATTCTTCAACAATTCCTTCGCTTATTGTCTCCATTTTGTTTGCATTATCTAGTGTTCGCATAGTATCCTCTTTTCTTCTCTCTTCAACTAGATTTCTCTGCCGTACAAACTGACTGGTCTGTGGAATTTTTGTTTGTTGAAACTCTGTGATTTGTCTTTGAGATTCATCCCTTGAAAATTTCTGGCTGATTTCGTTCTCTTTTTCGTTAATGATCGCCATATTATTTTGATGAGGTATGCGTGTGTAAACATTTTCAGTCTTCCGAAGAATTTGATTGTCCCCAGCCTGTTGCTTCTTCTTCAATGGTTTCAAGTAATTCTGTTTCGTTACCACGACGAAACCAGAGACCTCCTCTAACTTCTTCCTAGGTGGTTGTCGACATCCAATTGATGGCAATGAACACGTGGAAGATGATCTGAAACATAAGGCAAAGAAAAATTAAATGTTAGGAAAGTTTATTATTTTTTCAGATACAAATATCTACAAAATTAATCTATTTTGTTTATATTTGTTCCATATTTGAATAATTAGAGCAGCATCCTAAAATCACATTTATAAATTTGAATATTATATCCTTTGAAAATCGTTTAAGTTAAAATGTACTAATTTTATTAACATAGCAATTGTTTTTAATTAGGATATCAATTAATATAAAAAATTAACATAGAATAAAAACTACATATACTTATGGTATGCGGTAAACTAGAAATGTTAATTCAGGAACCAAAAATACGCAAATCTAGATTTGCATCTAATATATAAAAATGAATGTTTGTTTGTTTGTTTGTTTCTTTGTTCGTACTTTATGCGCGGCCATACCGTTGATCTGATTGTGATGGGGCTTTTTGCAAACTCCTTCAGAGGATTCCCAGGATGAACATAGGCTATAAGAAAGTTGTGATACTCAACTCCTACACCCTTAAAAATCGCCCATTGTAGTGAAAAACATGAAAAAGTAGCTCTTTGGACGCTTAAATGTCTTACGCTGCCTAAACCATAACAAATACACAAACTTAATGTACGCAAAATTGAATATCTCAAAAAGCTCTACAAAAAAGTCCACGACAGCATATGTTTATCTCTTACGGATAACTCACAATAACAATTTTTGTCTTTCATTCTTGCCAACAAGATCGAGACATGTACGTAGATTCCTGTGCAAGCATAGCAGCACATATCGGGTATTCTTTTACAGATAAATCACAATAACGAATTTTGTCTTATAGCTCATTTATGCCAAGAAGGTCGAAATAAGTAGATTCCCGAGCAAAAGCGGGGCATCAGCACGGGGAATCTTAAAATAATTACGATATATATTTATAATTATTTTTCATTTTACTTATTCAACTAATCTTAAGAAGTACAATAATTTTTGTCTTTCAGCTCATTTATGCCAAGAAGATCGGAATGAGTAGATTCCCTGACAACGCCGGGTAAACAGCACGGGGTATCAAAAATTAATTACGATATAAATGTTTCCATTTACTTAATTAACTAAATATAAAACACATTAATTTTCGTATTTCAGCTCATTTATGTCAAGAAGATCAGGATAAATAGATTCCCGGGCAACGCCGGGTAAACAGCACGGGGTATCTAAAAAATATAAGTTTATAATTATTTTTCCTTTTACTTATTCAAATAAACATAAAAGGACATTAATTTTCAATTATTTAGGCGTAGCAGCGCACGCCGGGCATTAGCTAGTAATTTAATAAATATTGTTAAATTTTAAATTGCTTATAATTTAAAAAACTCAGCAAATTTATCACTATATTACCAATAATAATAATAATAATAATAATAATAATAATAATAATAATAATAATAATAATAATAATAATAATAATAATAATAACAATAATAATAATGCTTCTTGTAGGGGGGAAACGCCTAGTTGGTAGAGCAAGAATAATGTGGGAGAATAACATTAACCGTAATTTGAGGGAAGTAGATTATACAGGGGATGAATGAAAAACATTAGATCAGGATACGGATGTGTCTAGCTAATGTCCACGATGCCATGAACCTATGTGTTCGATAGTGCCTTTGAGTTAGTTATTATTATTATTATTATTATTATTATTATTATTATTATTATATTACAGTAGCATTGCTGCCGATAGGGTTACCCATGCCGGACTGGTCGAAGGTGATAAGCCAGACGAAAAAAGTACCTTGGGCGAAAGAGTGACGATCTTTCACCGTAAAAATACAACCGTCAAGAAATGCGGACATGGGTTCATCTGGGGTAAAATTTTCCGGAGGTCAAATAGTCCCCCATTCGGTTCTCCGGGCGGGGACTACTTCAGGGAACCCATGCCGAAGGCTCAAACATAGGGACATGTTCCTAGGAACATGGAATGTTAGGACTTTATACAATAGCGGGGCACTACAGATATTAACGCGGGAACTAGATAAATCGCCCTTGGATATAGTCGCTTTACAGGAAGTTAGGTGGCCAGGAGTAGGTAGTCAGGAATCAGGAAGCTTTGCATTATACTATGGGGGCGCAGAAAGACCTGCATTTGGAACGGGTTTTTTAGTCAGAAGGAGGATCCTATCCGCTATCCGAGATATTAAGTTTGTTAGTGATAGGATACCATACATAATTCTAAAGGGTAAACGACATGATTTTATAATTGTAAATGTACATGCCCCCACAGAAGATAAAGATGACAAGATCAAAGATGAGTTCTATGAAGAATTAGAATGCTTATTTGATAGCCTTTCACGATATCATATGAAAATTGTCTTAGGAGATTTAATGCAAAAGTGGGGCGGGAAGATATATTCAAATCAACAATAGGCAAATTCAGTCTTCATGAAGATAGTAACGACAACGGGTTAGATTAGTCACATTTGCCACATCAAAGAATCTCATTGTTAAGAGCACAACATTTCAGCATAAGGATATTCATAAATACGCCTGGACGTCTCCAGATGGAGAAACTCGGAACCAGATAGATCATGTATTAGTGGATAAACGCTGGCACAGTAGCATCATTGATGTTAGATCAGTTAGAGGGACAGACTACAATTCGGATCATCATCTGGTCAGAGTGAAAATCAGACAACGGCTATCGCTTATGAGAGGAACAAACGCTAAAGATGATTCTGTAAAATTTGAATTTAAAAACTTGAAAAATGATGAAATGCGGCAAGAATACCAAATCAAAATTGCTAATATATTTGAAGTACTGGAATCTTCAGATGACAGTGTGACAAACGAAGAAGAAACTGATATAAATAAAGAATGGGAGGCTATAAGAGATACTATTAAATTGTCAGCATTAGAAAGCATTGGTTGTTTAAAAAAGAGACAAAACAAGAAATGATTTGATGAGGAATGTGCAGACATTGTAAAGAAAAGAAAGCTAGCAAAAATGAAATGGTTACACGAGCCAAATGAGGTACATTTGGAGCAATTGGGTAGTATTAGACGGGAAACCACCAAGTTACTAAAGAGTAAAAAGAGAGAATATTTGAGAGTGAAGATTAATGATCTTGAAATGAATGCAAAAAATAGGAACATTAGAGAATTATATCAGGGAATTAGTATAGAGAAGAAAGGGTTTAAGGCTTGAACAAACATAATTCGGAATGAAAATGGGGATATGATTGCAGATTCTAAGAGTATATTAAGTAGATGGAAAAGTTACTTTAATCAGCTATTAAATGTACATACAGAACAGGACATTGAGGGGGATAAGTTACAGACAGCAGAAATGCTAGTCGCAGAGCCAAGTGCATTAGAGGTTGAAATGGCAATTGAAAAATTGAAGATGTATAAAGCATCAGTTTCAGATGAGATCCCAACAGAACTGATAAAATCAGGGGGAGAAAAATTGATGGACAAGATACGCTGGTTGCTTAGTATGATTTGGGAAAAAGAAGCTCTTCCAGATGAATGGAAGGAATCAATTATCATACCAATTTATAAGAAAGGAGATAAAACTGATTGCAACAACTACAGGGGCATTTCATTACTTTCAACTTCGTACAAAATTCTAACAAATATATTAGTAAGCAGACTTACTCCCTACATTGATGACATTCTAGGAGATCATCAATGTGCATTTAGAAGAAACAGGTCTACAACAGATCAGATTTTTAGTATAAGACAGATTTTAGAAAAGAAATGGGAATATAATGGTACGGTACATCAACTATATGTAGAGTTCAAAAAAACATATGATTCAATTAAGAGGGAGAAGTTATATAGTATCCTGCTGGAGTTCGGAATTCCTAAAAAGTTAGTTAGACTTATACGAATGTGTCTAAATGGCTCAAAGAGTAAGGTGCGTGTAGGCAAACAGTTTTCAGACACTTTTGAAATCCAGAATGGGTTGAAGCAAGGAGATGCACTATCTCCTCTACTATTTAATTTTGTACTAGAGCATGCCATTAACTCTTTAGAGAATGAGGAAGGCTTACAACTGAATGGTATTAATAAGCTGTTAGTTTATGCTGATAATGTAGTACTACTGGCCGATAGCGAGGAGATACTAAAGGCCAACATGCACACACTATTGAGTAACACTAATAAATTAGGACTGGAAGTAAATATCAGTAAAACTAAATATATGGTCACACATAGAAATTCAGTATATAATGGAAATGGACAGCTAATGACAAATGAGGGAAATTTTGAGGAAGTGGCTGAATTCAAATACCTAGGAACAATAATCACAAATAGGAATGAGATGCACAAAGAAATTAAACATAGGCTCAATGCTGGAAATGCATGCTATTATGCATTGCAGAGACTTTTGATGTCCCAACTCCTTTCAAAAAACGTTAAGCTGAAAATATATAAAACTATTATTCTACCAGTTGCATTATATGGGTGCGAAACATGGACTCTTACTTTAAGGGAGGAAAGGAGATTACAAGTATTTGAGAATAAAGTACTTAGGAAAATTTTTGGACCAAAGAGAGATGAACAGACAGCTGAATGGAGAAGACTACATAACAATGAACTACATGGTCTTTATAGGAAGCCAGATATAATAAGAACAATTAAGTGTCATAGACTGCGATGGGCAGGACATGTTGCACGTATGGGGAATGAAAGACTTGCATGGAAGGTTCTTGTAGGAAAGCCAGAGGGAAAACGCCCAGTTGGTAGACCAAGAATGAGGTGGGAGAACAACATTAACTATGATTTGAGGGAAGTAGATTATACAGGGAATGATTGGAAAGCATTAGCTCAGGATATGGATGTATGGAGATCTTATGTCCGCGCGGCCATGAACCTACGAGTTCGATTGTGCCAGTGAGTAAGTAAGTAAGTATTATTATTACAGTAGTAGTAGTAGTAGTAGTAGTAAATGATCTGAGTTATAAAATTATTATTATCATCATTATTATTATCATTATCATTATTATTACTGTACTATATTAATAGATTATAAAGGTCATGTTACGTAACACCAAGGCCTAAGGCCTTGGGGTCGTAGGAGAATCGGAGACAAACTTTTCTAGACAATCGGCAAGATATACCAGGCATCTGTAACGGTCGCCTCTACCCAAAACTTACGAATATAAGCGAATGTTCGGCGAATAAGCTCTTTTGCATAGCAAAGTCGCTCATTCTTTGTTTTGTGGACTGTTAGATTTAAATTAAAATATTTTTGATAATTAAAAGAAAAAGGTTTGATTTATGTAAATTCTACATTCGATAAGAAAATCATTGAATGTGGCCGCGGACACATTATGTATCGAGATTGTGAACTATTTGTCCACCACTGTGGTTTCGAGGTAGCGTGCTGCCTTGTCGGTTTCGATTCCCTGTCGGAACAGTCTCCTGGGTGACATTTTTTCTGGTTTTTTTCTCACTTGTAAGACAAACGTCAGGAAGCTTAGGGCCCAACGGTCCCCTAAAATCATCCGGCCATCATTATCATCAACCTTCACCGTTGTGGAAAGCAATGGGAAGCTCCCACACCTATAATTCCCTAGTAAAGCTGCAAAGCATAGCATGAAAATACTGTGACTGCAATGAAAGACCTGCCCTCGGGCAGAATTACTATGGATGGTAGAATATTTCATTGAATAAATCTAATCTCTCCCGGAACGTCATAAAACTGCCATTTCATCATCCATCCATCCATAGTAATTCTGCCCGAAGGCAGGTCCTTCACTGCAATCATAGCATTTTCATGCTATGCTTACAGCTTTACTAGGGAATTGTAGGTGTGGTAGCTTCCCGTTGCTTTCCACACCGGTGAAGGGTGATGATGATAATGATAAGGATATAAGGATGATGATGTTGATGATGACCAAATGATTTCGGGAACCGTTTAGGCCTTAAAGTTATCCTGGCATTTGTCTTACAGGTGAGGAAAAACCCCGATAAAAACCTCACCCAGAAAAACTGCCCCGACCGGGGATCGAACCCGGGCCCGCTGCGTGACAAGGCAGCACGCTACCTCGAGACCATAGCGGTGGACTCCATTTCATCATAGGCTATACATATTATTGGTATAAAAGGTAGTTAACAGGCCACTTTATATAAAAAAAGGTAAATTTATTCCACTATAGGCCTTTGAAGGCCCTTGAGGTAGTAGAAGTTTAAGGCTCCCACTTTTTAGATAATCGGCACGAAATGTCAGCCGAGTTGACAACTCTGCGTTACGGTGCCACCAGAACATGCGCCCAGTACTCGTTTCGATTACAGGCTGAGTCCACCCCAGGGTCATGGTGCCGCCATAGGGTTTAGGCCAGTTTAAAAATACTGACACCACTAAGACTCGATCCCTCGACCGTCCGTCTTGTAACGTATTGCCTTAATCAACTACGTACGGCGTGCATCACCACTTGATGTAATTGACTAAATCATCTAGAAATACACATAGAAACGCACACGCACATTGTTTGGCACAGAAAAATAAAATGTATGTTTTACAATAGAGAACACATTTTCGAATATCGGCCTGTTGGCATTATGTCGTTTCAGAATCTTACACCACTTCGGACATAAGACATGTAGCTAACTACAAAATTGATCAATGAGAAACCTTCACAATTCTAATAGTTTCATGGATTTGTTCAAAAATGTGTTTAATTTGGCATTCTAAAACTTCATTACAAGGCATGTATCGGCTAACTTAGCTGAGAAGTTTTGTCTACGACATGTTCTGCTAAGGATCGGGCGCAGTTAGTCCAGCAATCTTGCGTTCATTGTTAACGGGTTGCAAATCTATTATAAACCAGAAAACGATTGAACCCGCATTATTAAATAATTGTCATTGCTTGGGATACTTAGGAGAAAATAACTTAGTTATTCGCTATAATGTTATGTAAAATATTAAAATATTCTGTTAAATACAATTCAAACAACTTTCATGACACCCACCTTCTGGACATGATGTCAGGAAGCTTTGTCTTCACTTCCACTCTGGAAGATACTGTCACTTCAACAGGAATTCCAGTCAATTTGTCACTCACACTAGGATCACTTCCTGATTCACTACTATTAGATTTACTAATTGGTCTTTTGATCGATTTATTAATTACACTTACATCTTGTGAACTGCTTTGTATTTTTGGCAAGGATTCTACTGATGTGACGGAGGATTCTGGCAGTCTTTGTCTTTGATAACATTGCTGAATGATTGGAAGCGTGAACAGTTTGTTTGTCTCAGGACGCGTTTGTCCATGTGTTGATGAAGTTGGAGAATGGAATGTTGCAGAGGAATAACTCTTGACATCAAAATCTGGAAGTACCACTTTAGGCAGTGGCTTCTTCTCGTTCGAGTTCAATTTTCTATCCATTTTAAATATAGTAACAAATCACTTACCAATCTTTTTCTTTACTCCTATTTTGGATCTCATCGATTTAGAAAGCAAATTCATGTCTTGATTTAGTAAAACTGTAACAACTTCTTTAGAACTTAATAAATGCATTTAACTGGACAAACTAACGAAACCGTTTTTGATAAATGCTGCCTGTCGAATACACGAAGCCGGTCCTTTCATTCCTTTGTTCCAAATGCAGATTAACTGTAATCGGTGTTGAAATGATACCAATAAATCTTTATTGTTACACGGTTCACCAAGTGTAACGAAATCACACGCTATATTTCTATAGGTGAACATATTGTAGGAAATTACTCTTACTGCAACATAGTGAATATCAGAGAAAAACAAGCCTAGGTTGATCCCCGGTTTAGCACTGATTACTTGACGTTGCCTCAAGTAAAGATAGCTCCCCTTCCTAACATCCATTGGGTTAAAGTGCCAAAATGCTTTCCATTGCAACAGGAAACAAAAATTTCTTCAATTTTATATTGTTATTTCTCTTTTGCTTTTTTACCATTGTAACTTCTCATAGGTGACATATTGAATACGAGAGACTTTTTTTGTGATAACCAGTATCTTATATGCCAATACAGTATATTATCGTCTTTATTTTAATTTTAATTATTGCTTTAAATGTTGTTTATAGTTTTCAATAAACTTATTTTATTGCCTGATTATATTTATCATAAGTAATGACACAAGTGATTTCCAAATTATCGATAAATTTGGAAATCAAGAGTGGCATTTGTTAGGACTATTTAACGAATACAATTAAGCGTGGGTTACTCACAAATCATTATTTTAAAAGTATTTAACTATAGTTTATTTAATTATTTATATATTTAATGTAAACGGGGCGATATTTGAAAACAAATGAGAAACGATTGGTATGCTTCATTTGCTTCTTTTGTTCATCACTGCAACCAGATCATAATATTATTTATTGCCAAAGGATCGCAATATTGTAAGAATGCACCCTAGTGGAGAAATTTATAACCAACATGATAGGTATTTAATTAATTTCTATCGATGTCCTATGATGTAAATATATCAATTATATTTTTCTGCAACGTCATTTGCTGGAAAATAATTCGTTTAAGATAATGCAAACAGTGGTTTCTTTTTTTTTTGTGGTATAATCAATTGTTACAAATGGTTTTATATTATTTCTCGCATGCGCTTTCTGCTGACATTCATGCACTATATATACAATCTGATAGCCGTATTTCTTAGAGAGTCAGTCACTGCAAAATAATGCTATGACCTATTTAGAATGTTAAAAAGGAGGTGCTTTCTTTATCATGATAAACTTTAGTTGGTAAATTCTAGGCGAAAAACGACTGTGATTGGTTGTAAATAAAAAGGTCATTGAAATGTGATTGGTCATTGACTCCCATTTGGGGCATGAGTTAAATAGTTAAATAGATTAACATTTTATGATATAAAGATATGATAAGTAGGCTTTATCGTTGGTATTATAAGTAGATGAAAATTACAAGCAACATTCACATTATATGATAAATTATTTTGATCATCATAGTACGTATTATCCAATGGATCGTGTTCAATTAACCGTTTTATCAACTAGCATTCTGTTAGAATTTTCACCTGAATTTCCTGTAAATCTCTAAGTGGTTTTATGGAAATTTAAGCTTTTTATTTATTTGTTTGGATAATAGTAAAAGTTAGTCTTTTAAGTCACTCTACATTGTGATAACTAAAGCTTATAATGTAATGTTCTAACAGCAATAATGCAGTTGAAAATGTACTTTAAGTTTAGCTCCAACTAAATATTCTTCAGGGGACTCTTCATTCCCATATATGTAGCCATTTTTATTGGCTGTCTTTTTCTAACGCTGTTTCCTCAGCATTTCATCTTACATTACTATTGTAGGGACATAGACAAAGAAAATAGTATACAGTTTCTAGTTCCCTTCGGTAAAATTAAATATTAGTTCTTTTATGGCGGAATTCACAGATATACGACTTTATCAGGTTTATCTGGAACTTCATTCCACATTTCTCTGCACCATATGTCTCTTAATGCACTTTGTATGAAATCTTAAGAATTGAAGTTAATAAAATTAAGGGGAAATGAGTATTTTTTTTTTCAAAAGGGTAATTCTTGATATTTCGCGAGTCAGCATTTTTTCGACATGTGTATAAAATAATATTATTACATATATTATACGTTACTTATCACGCTGCTCTCCTAGTCCAATAGCTCAAATGTATACGTCATCCAAATAGCATCCGGGTGTTTTAGGAATGGGAGAAGGCAAGGTGCCAGATGACGACGTCACAAACCAGGCCTCTGACGCAATTCCAACAAATATATTATATGGAGAAATATGTGTTAAATATATTTTAAGCTTTTCCCATTTTCGATAAAATTGTGAGTATACAATGTATCGATAATAAAATACCCAGGAAGAAATTAAAGCTTCAATATAAAACAATATACCAATAATGAATTTATTCATCATCATCATCCATGCAAGTATTAGGCCGTGTGGCCTGTTACGGTCTCAAAGAGGAAATTTCCATCCAGCGCTTTCTTGGACGTCCCAGCGATATTTTGCCTTGGGGGCAGTAGCGAAGAATGGCTTTTGGAATTCTATGAGACGGCATTCGTTGAAGATGGGCTTTCCAGTTGTTCTGGTAGTTTTGTATATGGTGAAGAATGGGTTCTACATCCAATTTCATCATCCAAAACAATTTTGCTAGGTATAGGGCATTTCCCACAAAAGGCCATCACTTTAGTTTTCTTTGTATTGATTTCCATATTGTAGCTTTTTGCAATTATATTAAAATTGTGTACAGAATACTGAATTTATTCTATATGCTAATTATTCTATTGATAATTCTCAGTGGACGAATATTGTTCTCAACGGCTATCCATTGTACAGTATAAACTAATACAAATATCAGTAAAAAATACATGTTAAAGTATAAAATTATGGAATATTCACCTGAAAGGTCCATCTCCTCAACTTTATTAGTTATTTAACTGTAGTTATTTTACTAGTCCCGAAAGCGCTACAGTTAAATAACTAATAAAGTTGAGGAGACGGACCTTTCAGGTGAATATTCCATAATTTTATACTTTAATTTTGAATAATACCTCAACGTAACATATCATGAATCTTATAAAAGTTAAATATACATGTTATACTGTACCTCATTCAGGATGGTATCCCAGTTATTCAACAAAAGCAAAATAATCTTAATCGGATTTTGCGATACTGTTGCCATTATCTACATATCTATCCATCCATAGTAATTCTGCCCGAGGGCACGTCCTTCACTGCAATCATAGCATTTTCATGCTATGCTTACAGCTTAACTAGGGGAATTGAGGTGTGATAGCTTCCCGTTGCTTTCCACACCGGTGAAGGATGATGATGATGATGATGATTATGATGATGATGATAATGATAAGGATTATGATGATGTTGGCCATATGATTTCGGGGACCGTTTGGGCCTTAAAATGTTCCCGACATTTGACTTACAGGTGAGGAAAAATCCCGATAAATACCTCACCCAGAAAAACTGCCCAAACCGAGGATCGAACCCGGGCCCGCTGTGTGACAAGGCAGCACGCTACCTCGAGACCACAGCGGTAGACTCTCTACATATAATAGCACAAAATAAGCTAATAAGATTTCCTCGTTCTTAACGCAACGTGTATTATCTCACATCCCTCCCCAAAAACAAACTAATTTAATTCTCCTCATTTGTACATACCAGTAATTATAAATAATGCAAACAGTTTACTTAGGGAAGCTTTGAACCAAAGGACTAGATAATCTCTTCGTCGTGCATGCAGTTTATGGAAATTCGGATGTGAAGAGAAGTAAAAAGAGCTCTTAGCAAAAAAAAAATCTGATTGTAATAACCTAACATAACATTACAATAATTCAGAGTGCATTTAGCTTTTTTATGTATATACATATAACATATATATATATATATATTTATTTATTTATTTACTTATTTATTTATTTACATGCTGAGTACACTTTTATCGTCTTCCGTAATAATTAATAAAAAATAGAGAAATTTTAACTTCAAGTAGTTACTATATCTATAAATATGTCCTAACAATTTTACTTATGTATCGGTAATAATTTGAATGGCGGTTATTATTAAATTTTTATTATAAAATAATACATTTTCTCATATAAACTATTTATTTGTGAAAATTTAGCTTTTGAAAAGGCATTTTACTGAATCAGCTTTAGGAACTTCATCGTATAATGAGTAAAGCATCCTGAAAATGTAATAGCCTTACCTCGATTAGTTTCTGAGAATAGGTGTAGGCCTACCTATAGATTTTAAAAATCCTAATTTTTCAGAAATTATTTAAAAAATAACCCAGACTAAAAAGTATAAGCTACTGAAAATGTATACACTTTTTAAAACGAAATATACCCTTAATATTAACACAAAACAATATCAGATATAAATATAATTATATAACTTATACATAGGCCTATATATTTTAATCTATTTTTTACCCTCTTCAAAACCAACTTTCCTTAAAGGTGCTGAAATGCGCTGTAAAACTCTCTTCGAAATTTGATAGCCCGACGAGGAATGTGTTCCCCACATTCCAGAGACCCTTTAAAGTAAACATATATATCTTTGCGATTTATTTCAATTTGTTTGATTTGATGCTGGTGACCCCCTATGTGACTTAAAGGTTAGCGTTGCATGTGTTCCATTCCAGTTGCATGTGTTCGATTCTCGCCTACAGGGTCTGAAATATGGTCCACTGAGACCCATAAGGACACCTGAGAACTTACTTGATATGATAAGTAGCAGAACTGAAATTAAGGTTGAATTATTGAGTCACGCTAATCACATGACTGCCAGAATTGTCATCCGCTAGTCATCAACCGCTTCAGTCACGTTCTCTTCCGAACTGCAATGTCATAGATTTTATTTCAATTTGTTGTTTATGTAGGAAGAGGGTAAACAGGGCAGAAAACTGTAAGATATAAGGCCTATACATTTAAATGCAATTAATGAGAAAACTGAGAGATGCTGCTAGATTTTCCAACAGTGTGAAAATCATCTTCGTATTCAGGTTCCAATACTACACAAAACAGCAATCTTATAGATTTTTCTCTTGCAATTAATCAGGTACCCATATAATAATAATAATAATAATAATAATAATAATAATAATAATAATAATAATAATAATAATAAACTTCTCAAAAAAAATTAGAGGAACACATGTTTAAACCAAAATACGAGAATGAATATTGAAACAATTTAATATTTGATCTTTTGTAATTATAAATTGAAGATTTATTTAAAATTAGAATAGACATTCAAACAATATTTTCTTGTACAGTATTAGCAATACGAACAAGTTATCATTTGTAACAGAAAACGAAGTGGAAATTTGAGATTTACAATTTTTGGAATCAATGTTTCCATGGTTATTTCAACACTCAGTACTTAGTGTGTCCTCCGTGAGCCTGAATGACCGCATCACACCTACGGGGCATGCTTCGCAGAAGCCTTCTTACAGAAACTTGTGAGATTCTCTCCCATTCCTCGGTGAGTGTATGTGAAAGTTCTTCAAGGTTCTGAGGTACAGCAGGACGCTTACGAACAAGTTTTTCCAATTTATCCCACATACGCTCGATCGGATTAAGGTCGGACTGCATGCAGGCCAGTCTATCGCTCGAATTTGGCATTCTTGCAGGACATCTCTGGTAGCTTGTGCTGTATGACGTCTAGCATTATCTTGCAATAGAACAAAATAAGGGTCCATACCATAAGCAAAGGGTACAACATGTTAGAGGATAATGACATTAATGTAAATATCAGCATTCATGCGCTGTGGGACAACGACAAGCTCTGTCCGAGAGAGCTCAAACCATAACCGAATCACCTCCAAATCTGTCATGTTCAATAATTGTGACTGGATCAAAACGTTCACCAGGACGTCTCCATACACGTGTACGACCATCAGAACCTGTTAGACGAAATCTTGATTCGTTCGTGAATAAAACACCCTTCCATTGGCGGAGCTGGCAGTTGACATGATTCCGAGCAAATCGCGGCCGGGCTTCTTTGCGCTGACATGTTAAACGAGGGGCTTTAAAGGGGATTCTAGACCTCAACCTTGCATTTTTCAGACTATTTCTTACAGTCTGATCAGAAATTACCGTCCCAGTTGATGGGCGTAAATTATTTTGTAGATCTCTGACTGTGGATTTTCTTCTGCGGAAAGCTGATAAGACAAGAAATCTATCCTGTACGTCTGTAGTCTTATTCTTATGATCCTGCCCGGGTCTCTTCTTGTATCCATGCGTCTCTCTATATCGCCTCCACACCCTATGGATGACGGAAGGGCTGACATAAAGAATCCTAGAGACATGGCGAATGGAACGACCCTCTTCAATCAATGCAACTGCTCGTGTAACTGATGTTTCATTCAGAAGCCTCATTGCTCTGTATTAGCTTCAGAGAACGCAGATATAACAATTCCCTATCACGGATTATTCTTTAAACCTGTTTTAAAAAATAAATCAATACGAACTCACTTTGATGTCAGCAACTCTTGGAATTTCACTAACATATTCAGGGAAAATTAATAAAACCCAGAAGATCTTCAATCTGATTTTAAACAATGCTTGAACTCAAAACATCTGACTCTCAAAAATTAAATTGTTACAATATTAATTTTGTGGCTTTGATTTAAACATGTGTCCCTTTAATTTTTTGAGTAGTGTAATAATAATAATAATAATAATAATGATAATAATAATAATAATAATAATAAAATAATAATAATAATAATAATAATAATAATAATAATTTAAATAAACTGGCAGAGTTAAAGCCTTAACACCTTCTCTTTCACACAGCGAAAAATATTAAATACAGAAAAAAATTTACATTCGATCATGAAATAGAATAAATATTATAAGTAAGGGGGGAATTTCTATGACCTTAAAATGAAAAAAATATACATGCATTTATGACCTAAAATATGTTTAAATATGACCACAAAAAGACAAAAAATATGACCTCATAATTTTAATAAACGTTTTATATTAACTGTTCATTCACATACGTTTTTAACTTTTCACCACACATTGAAAACAGAGGTTGTGACGGTCCGGTCTTTCAAGGAATTTACAAGAATAAAAAGCTAACTTTAAACTAGTGATCATACAACTTGTGACTTACATTATATCGGTTAAAATGTTAAATTTGGCTGATGACTTACAAAAATCCCTGAAATATGACTGAAATATTACTTTATTACAGAAATTTGAACAAATAAGACCAAAAATCTGTTTTCATCAGAAGACCTATGTAAATGTTATTACTTACTCGAAACTCGAAACAAAGGTTTAAGAAATATATATAATTCGAATCCGCCCCTTGTTATAAGTAAATATTTAAAGGAATTAAACTAAAATTAAAATGTTTTAAGACAATAGTATTAGAGAAGGTAAAGAAAACTATCAATTTATCGGCTGAAAGGCCAATTACGAATTAAAAAGATTTAAATGTATTTTAAAGAAAACTAAAGTCCGGCAGTCTTTAATCTCTTGTGGTAAGGACTTCCAGAGTCTAGCAGCGGATACGGTATAAGAATTAGATTAATGTAATGGTCTGTGTTGTGGTATATGAAATAAGAGGTTTTGGTGCGATAAATGTACTCAAATTGTGATTGGAAGATACGGGGAAGCGAGATAAGTAACTTGGTGTAGACCGTAGAAGTATGTATAATTTTGAATAGAAGAGTAAGAGAATGCATTTTTCTACGATCATGGAAATGGAGCCAACATGGTTCGCAGTAGTAATAAAAAATATAGTCATATTTACGAATAATATATATCTGATTAACATGTTATGAATCGTTTCAATTTATGTGCTAGTCCATCGTTAATGTCTGTCAATAAAATGTCACAATAATCAAAATGCGAGTTCACAGAGTTTGCAATGGAATTATTTTGAGATCAGTCGGAAGAAAATTGTTTAATATATTTAAAGAATCCATTATATATCGAACATACTTTTTTACATTTGCTTTATTTGGATGTTCTGATTTAGATTAGAATCGATATAAACCCAAATGTTTAACAAATGAGGGAAGGGTGTCGCTTTGTTATCTAGCATGATAGCATGCAAATTGATATTGTTAATGACGTGCAATACCGTGGATGTCCAAGATATTATATTACGATCTATAATGCAAACAGTTAATGCTAGTTAAAATTAAGACTAAAACTAATAATAAAATATATACAAGACATAATGAGATATAGAAAACTAATTTTACGATTATACAATATTTAAAACAAAACAAAAGAAAATACTTGTTAATCTTAATATTATTTTCATAAGGAATTAGAGGAACAATCAGGATTTAGAGCAGGTCGTTCCACAACCGACAATTTATTTTGCGTTACTCAGGTAATAGAAAAGAAAATGCAATATGGACAACCTTTGCACCTACTATTTGTAGATCTAGAGAAAGCATACGACAATGTCCCTATAGAGAAACTATGGATTGCTTCAAGACGTATGGGAATTAAAACTATAATAATTAAAGCTATACAAAATTTATATGACAATTGCATGTCTAAAATTAAAATTGGCAGTAAATTGTCACATGGTTTTACGATAAATAAAGGTCTTCGTCAAGGTTGTTGTCTATCACCGACTCTGTTTAAAATATATGTACGGTACATGAAATATTAAAGAATTGGAGGAGAAAATGATCAAGCATGGGAATTCCTATTTCAAACAACAAAACTTTATATAACTTACATTTTGCAGATGATCAATTGTTAATTGCACAAGATTATGAAGATTTAGAATATATGACTAGAAAAGTAATAGAAGAATATGAAAAATGGGGTTTAAATTTAAACATGAAAAAAACTAAATACTTATCAATTGGTGAACCAGAACAAAATTTAATTTTGGAGACTGGAGAAACAATAAAATGTTGTAGTGAGATCACATATTTAGGAATTAAAATAAATAAAAATGGGAGTTATGAAGAGGAAATAAGAAATAGAAATAATAAAGGAAAATTTGCAATTGCTTGCCTCAATGGAATATTGTGGGATAAAAATATAATAAAAATAAAATGAATATATATCATACAATTGTTAAAAGCATCATTACTTGTGGAGCAGAACTTTGGCCATTAACAACAAAAACAAGTAAGTACCTTTTGGCAACGGAAATGGATTTTATACGAAGGGCCGCAAGAATTTCAAGAAGAGAAAAAATTAGAAACTCAGTTATAAGGGAGAAAATGAAGATTGAAGACACTATTTTAGATTATATTAAAACTCAGCAATTAAGATGGTACGGACATGTCCAGCGAATGGAAGAGGATCGACTACCAAAATCTGTTTTGGAATGGAAACCTGAGGGAAGACAAAGCAGAGGAAGACCTAAAATCTCCTGGAGTCAGGGAATATGGTTATATAATGAAGGAGAAACATCTACAACCAGGAGATTGGATGGACCGACAAAATTGGCTATTAGGAATCGGACGATATCAAAGACATTAATCAACCGATGATCTATCTATAAATAATTAAATTTATTAATTGTTAAAAGAATATTTTCAGTGAGGTGTATAAGTTAGTTTGTTATTAACTAATTCTTTAGCTTGTTTTTGAAAGATGTTATAGTTTGACAGTCTCTGACATAGGGCGGAAGGGAATTCCATGTTTTGGTAAGTGAGACTTCGGTTGAGAAATCCACCCAACTAGTACAGAAGACAGAAACATGAAACTTTTTTTTTTCACTCCTAGCACAAGTGTGTTATTGTGATGAATGAAAATGTTTTGTTACTTTGGTATTATTACCAAACAAATTTAACTTTCTTTTGAAATGAGTCAAACGTCATTTAATTCTGTACCTTATGTCACGCGTCATTTGACATGGTGCTCTTCTGACGCCATGTACTGCTTATCAGGTTGCAAAACAACACCGTCAAATCCGACACATTGTAATGACTGTAGCACAGAAACGGTACGTTTCCGAAGATGGGTTCCTATACAAAATATTGTCTACTCAGTCCCCTCTACTAGCCCTAAAAGTTTTTTAATACGAATTTCCGAACATTCTGTATATTGTATTCACGTAGACTTTCACGGCCGGAGTTGCTATGATGATCTTGATGAAGATTTTCGGCTGTAGGCCGTGGTCGTGAGGTTTGTAGTTCCCCGACGTTTCGCCAAAGACTGCGTCTGGCATCCTCAAGGGTTGTCTTGAGACTGGCATTTCTGTCCACTGTCTTCCTATTTATACGTTCACCGCGATGTGTACGTAAGTTATATCTGCCTTCTGATTGGTCAGCGTTAGGGACTTCCATTGCTTCCATTGAGATTGCTGTTTGATGGTCTAGTCTCATTGCAATCTCATTGAAGCAATGGAAGTCCCTAACGCTGACCAATCAGAAGGCAGATATAACTTACGTACACATCGCGGTGAACGTATAAATAGGACAGACAGTGGACAGAAATGCCGATTCTTCGCCTTGGTTCCCTATTGAGCTGACATCGTATTGATTTTCTACTAAACTCCAGTGACGTCATTGAAAACAATAGCACAGCGTACATCGTTCAACGACGCTACAGCAGTGCCCTCTGTTTCTCACGGCCTTCTGGACTACTAGTAAACATCAAAACACTTTCCTTCCAGCGTTTCAGCGCTGATTCTTCATTTTTTTCTTCTGTGCTAGTGAAACATATAAATAAATAGTGTCGTTTAGTGTTCTGTGAAAACCGGGTGAGGCTCTGGTAGCCAATACCCCTCTGAGCATACGCTCAGTGAGTGCTCAGTGCGAGTGTTATCAGGTGTGGTTTAGCCACTGCATTAATAACTCTTCTACAAACTGTGAGTATTAGTGTTAAGCCCATATCTATTTGGTGTAAGTGTTCAGTGTCTAGTGCATTAAAACAAGCCATTGGACTAAGTCTTGGCGAGTCCAAGCACCATGGCGACCAGCTGTGAAACCAGTGATATGGAAGTGGTGGAAGAGGTGCGGGACTACAGCCCGCTTGAAATCTGGGAAATAGCTTCAAATCAATTTGAAGCGTATATAAAGAAACAAAATTTCAAACCAGATTCCAAATTTTCCACAGTTGCAAATAAAATTCAAGGCACTTTCTGGATCATTTCAAGTTATTTGCAAACATACCCAGAGTTCGAGCGGTCTGACACAGCCTTGGATATGACGCGGAATTACTCTGATGCATTAAGTCAACTAAAAGGAAAATCTAATGACAAAACTCAATATCTAGAAAAGATTCTAAATGCTGTACAGAAGATGGCTATGGACGTTCAAACCACTTGTTTCCTAACATATGGTGAAGAACGCACAGAGTCATCAAGTGAACATAAAAAACGAAATGAAAACCAATACGAAACACCAGAAAAGAAAATGAGGAAACAATCAAATCCCAGTAAAAAGGTACCAACCGTGTCATATTCACAGGAAGTGTCAGTTTCAAACCCTTATTCCATATTGGCTAATATGAATGAAACTGACAAACGTCCCGCATCTCAAGCTGGACCATCAAAAGAGGCTAGGGCTCCTACTGCTACAACAAATTCGCAGCCCACTGGTGTGCTACCACCTAAAAAAGAACCAAGACCGCCCCCAATTACAGTTATTGGGCAAGCTGATGCCTTCAAAATGAATAAAGAAATCACTTCTAAACTTAGTGGAGATCTCAAAGTAGTTAGCACGCCAGAAGGTCTGCGATACTACGCCACCTCAGTGGCAGATCATAAGTTACTCAAAGAATATTTTTCTGCTGTAGGTAAACAGCACTACACCTACATAATGAAGCAAGATCTGCCACTGAGGGTGGTATTAAAACGACTTCCAGCCAGTACATCAAAAGATGATATATTCGAAGAGCTTCAATCTCTTAAATACCCTATCAAGACAGTAAAACAAATTTCAAAAAAAGAAAACGAAAAACTAGTACCACTTCCTATCTTTATATTGGAACTCGACAATAATGATTCCGGTCGAGAAATATTCAACCTCACAAAACTCAACTATATGATTGTAGCAGTGGAGCCTTATAGACCCCGATCAGGGCTAAAGCAGTGCTTCAACTGTCAACGTTTTAATCATACATTTGCAGGGTGTAGCCTGACGCCCAAGTGCGTAGTTTGCGCAGAACCCCATAATCACAGTAAATGCCCTGTCAAGCAAGAAGCTTTGACCGACAAATCAAAACTAAAATGTGCAAATTGTGGAGCGTCAGGTCACCCTGCCTCATACAGAGAATGTCCATCATACGTTGCAGCAAAAGCTGCCTTTCTGAAACGTACAGAAAATAATTCAAATAATTCAAATTCAAAACAAAAAACATTCAACGCAGAACTTTTTCTTCAAAACCAATCAATCCAAATATTTCCTTCAGCCAAGCAACTGGCCAGCCAAATTTTCAATCACAAAGCACTGCTAAAAGCCCGAATAGACAAGCCTCTCAACTCCCTCTATCAAGTCAGGGACGCGAACTTCTCAATAACTTAGAGCCATTATTAGCTCAATTACAATCTCCAATGGAGAAGTTTGCGTTCATGACAAATCTAGTAAATATGTGTTTCGGTGAATATGTGTAGGTTCCATACCGGAAGCTTTCTCAATGTTGCGGCTTTTAATGCCAATGGTGTACTTAAACAGATTCGAGAGCTTATTACTTTTATACAAGAGAGAGATATTGACATTCTTCTTCTGAATGAAACTTTTTGAAACCAGGTAACAAATTCAAAATTCCGAATTATTGTATATATAGAAATGACCGATTGAATGGTCCCCTTGGAGGTACAGCAATTTGTATTAAACAAACCATTGGCCACAGAGTGGCCCCTACACCCAGGCTTCAATTTATTGAAGCAACAGCCATATTCTTGCCAATTTCAGACCGCGAATCAATTTATATAGTTTCTATTTACAAATCACCTACCAGACTCCTAACGAGGTACGACCTAAACGCTCTCACTTCCGTCTCCCCTAACTACTTGTTAGCGGGAGACTTCAATAGTAAACATCTTCTTTGGAATTGTCGTACCCAAAATGGATCTGGTGTGATACTCCAAAATTTTTGTCAGCATCATAACATAGAAATTTCCGCTCCAAGGGAACATACATACTTTAGAAACACACATGTTGGCTTTCGATCAGATATACTGGATATAGTTCTCTCGAAGAATGTACCTATCTCTCCACACGTCACCACAATTACAGACGTACTTAACTCAGATCACAGTCCTATACTCTTTAAAATCAGTCCCACATTTTTGTTGTCCTCGCCCCCAAACATGTATTATGATCACACTGATTGGCAGAGTTACACACACATGCTTAACCAATGGGTTAAGCCGACACTTTCTGTCCAATCAACAGAACAAATAGAACACGCTGTCCTTAGTTTACAGGCTAGTATACAAACGGCCATTACACTATCTACAACACAAACAAACAAAAATGCACATACAAAACCATACGATCCTACACTCCAAAATTATTTAACTGAGAAGAAACGATATCTCAGATTATACCGTACTTTTGGCGCACCCCAACACAAACAACTTTACAATCGCTATGCTCATTTGGTGCGAAACCGATTAGAAGAAATGCGAAATGCTGAATGGGATTCTTCCCTTCAGCGTTTCACAGATGCTAAAACTCCTCCGTGGGAGATATTAAAAAGAATTAGAAGGAGTCGAGCTCCGCCTCCTCCATCAGCTATATTTTATGACGGAGATTGGGCTTACCTCCCACGGGAGAAAGCCCAAGCTCTCTCTAAACACCTAGAATCAAGGTTTCGCCCACATGAGCTCACCACACCGGCTCACGAAGCTGAAGTATACCATACAGTAAGTACTTTTCTTGAGAGACCTATCCCTCTCACCCTTCCTGATATACGGCTTTCAGAATTGAAAGCCGTAATCCATAATCTACCTTCCAAACGTGCCCCCGGTCATGACCGGATACCATATTTGGCGGTAAAATATTTACCGCTAAAAGCCCTTCTCCTATTCCTTCAAATAGCTAAACTTTGTCTCAAGTACCAGTACTTCCCTGAGGTCTGGAAAAAAGCCAAAGTTGTAGCTATACCAAAGCCTGGTAAAGATCCAACCAACCCGGACAACTTAAGGCCAATCAGTCTTCTACCTGTGCTGGGGAAAGTTATGGAGAAACTCATTTTGGCAAGACTAAAAAGAGAGGTGGTAGAGAGAAACCTTATTCCTACTCACCAATTTGGCTTTAGAAAAACACATAGTACTCCGCTCCAACTTGCTCGACTGGTTGACCAAGTTGTTACGGGATTCAACAACAAGAGAAGTACTTTGGCAGTGTTCCTCGATATTGAGAAGGCATTCGATACGACTTGGATAAATGGACTATTATACAAATTAATAAAATTTCAAATTTCGGCTGATTTAATTAAAATTATAGCTAAATACCTAACTAACCGACACTTTTATGTGTCGGTTAGTGGGTATAATTCTGACTGCAAGCCACTCTTGGCGGGAGTTCCTCAAGGTGCAGTCCTCTCTCCGATTCTGTACACTCTCTATGTGTCAGACATCCCTAATTTTAACCGTATTAACCTAGCATCCTTTGCTGATGATACTTGTTTGTATCTTCAGGCTCCATTCCGTCTATTACCTCGACGCGTCCCAATAATCCAGTCCGCCTTAAATTCCTACCATTCCTGGTTTGGTCTATGGAACATTAAGCTCAATGTTAACAAAACAAAAGCTGTTTTGTTTTCAAAGACTAGTAGACCAAACCAAATCCAACTCACCTTGGGAACTCATCACTTCCGACCAGAGCCTTCAGTCAAGTATCTTGGAATCCATCTGGATTCCAAGCTTACGTTCAAAATTCATATTCGGCATCTTATTCATAAATCAAATGCTGCAATTGCCTTACTTTATCCATTTTTCAAGTCACCTACACTATCCTCTCGGATCAAGCTGATTCTTTACACAGCTGTGATCCGAAGCATGTTGCTGTATGGTTGTGAAGCCTGGAGCATCCTCGCTGGATGTCACAAAAAGAAAGTTCAAATAATTCAGAATAAATGTTTCAAAATTATTTTTTCGGCACCAATGTACACGAGGATCGCAGAGCTTCACAACCAAGCACAGATGCCGTATATTGCGACTACGATTGAAGAACGTGTGGACAAAATGTTCCAACTAATCCAAAATCATACAAATCCAATTGTTCGCAATATAGGGCATCTAATACAGCGACGTGCAATTCACCGGAACATATTTGCTAGACTTTGATGGTCCAGCTAATGAAATGAGTGCTGTATGACAGCTAAAGTAGTGTGGCTCATTCCGCTCGGTCGGCTTTCGGACTCTCTGCTTGTCCGGCCGAGTGGTTTACGATGCCCTGCTTTAGTAGGATTACACCTCATTTCACCCCCTTCCCTTTACAAAATTTTTTATAAACTGAACACAAACGCCGCTAGATATAGTGGGTTAAGTGGTTAAACTCCATCTAGATAATCACTATGGTATTTGCTGCCAGGGAGCCGCAACTGGTTCTAGTGCAGCGCACTGGGCGATGCTAGACATTGCCAAACAACAACAACAACAGAATTGCCAGTCTCAAGACAACCCTTGAGGATGCCAGACGCAGTCTTTGGCGAAACGTCGGGGAACTACAAGCGTCACGACCACGGCCTACAGCCCGAAAATCTTCATCAAGATCATCATACCCTGTATATTGTCTAAATAGAGATATTTACACCACTATGAGTATTAAGTCCGTCGATGTTTTCGTTGATTACGTCAGGTTTGAAGCTATGTAAATTTGTATATCGTCTGAATAAATATAATAGTAAAGGGAATGTCGACATTTTGTTGAGATATTAATATATAGCCAGTATAGTAATTAACCCAAAAGACTGTCTTAGGGTACATCTGACCTCATGAATCGCAAGGACGGGTAACCATTTTTCAGCTGGTGCCGACACTTGCGATCCTTGAGGTAGGAGTTAAACCATTCAATAATATTATTGCAATTGTTGTATTTTCTTTTCGTACAATTACGTCGGTAATGTATAAGGAGTCAATTTCTGGTTGAAAATAGACGGCAATGATGGTGGTTACATTAATTTCGTTGCTACGATTATATATATCATTGATATTTACTAAATTATCTAATTTAAGAATTATATTTTTTAATTTTTATTTGTAGACGTTTGCTTACAATTGACGTGATTTATTTGTTACTAATTTTGATTCATAATACTTATACAACCAATGCTGCGGCGCTCACAGATGTGTGCATTAGATTATGTAGCCTATGTATATGCCTATATTCTCATTTCAGATTTTCATGCATAATTTATTTTTGTTAAAAAATATCAATGCAATTTCAATTTCGTTATTTATAATAAATGTCTCTTATAGTATTTATTGGTATCCTTTTGTCTGGATTTTCGTCCTTATTTTGAACATTTCCCATCATCAATTTATTTTATAGTACTCGTGCTCTTTGCTTGTAGTCTTATAGTTGGCCTTGCGGTAGGCCTATTGAATTAACCCTTAAATTGGCGAAACAGAGGTGAAACAGCACAGAGTGCGTGTTCTTAGATGGCAATTGCGGTGCCCGCCAGTCTCTGATTTTATTAAAGCAGTGGCTATCATGGGGACGAAGACCGAGTCCATTTATCCCAGGAAGAAATGTAGTGTTTTTTAGGTTAATTAATTTAATAAGTGTGATACTAATTTGACCATGGCTAAATCCGATACCTGTATGTGGCTCAGTTATACACATAGAAGTTCGGGTAATGTGAACCCTTCGGTTTGAGTGGACCCTGTTAATATCTTCTTTAATTGGTGCTGCCCTCGAACAGAAAATATTTTATCTTCTTCCCCTCATCAACTTTGAAGTGTTCAAGGCCAGTTTCATCTATTATTTGTGCGAAGAAGGTTTTATTTGTGACATTTATGAAATTGAGCATTTTAATAATTTTTGAAGCTAAGAATGAATCCTTAATTTATGCTATTGAATATTACAAATGTTGAAAAAACTCCTAAATATATTATATTATGCAGATTCTGTTTTAATATACTGATGGGTTTAGTTTGATATTATGTGACATTGCGGCTATATTATAAAATATTTAAACACAACAAAGGAATTCAGTAAATGTGGACCCTCCACGAGGCGGTTCACGATTACGTATATTTTATCAATGAGGATGCTATCTGTAAAAACCATTCACTTAATTAATTGCATTTAATATCCTTGTAAATTTACTAACCAAATACTGTCGCTTTCTGTAGTTAAATGACGTATGAATGTTATAATCCCCTCCATGGTATCTTTACCTTGTCGCGGTGGAGTGGCTTGCGCGCTTAAATGGTCCAGAGAGCTATGCCTGCGGTAGCATTGCTGCCGATAGGGTCACCCATGCCGGACTGGTCGAAGGTGATAAGCAAGACGAAAAGAGTACCTTGGTCGAAAGAGTGAAGATCTTTCACCGTCAAAATACAACCGTCAAGAAATGCTGACATGGGTTCAACTGGGGTAAAATTTTCCGGAGGTCAAATAGTCCCCCATTCGGTTCTCCGGGCGGGGACTACTTCAGGGAACACATGCCAAAGGCTCAAACACAGGGACATGTTCCTAGGAACATGGAATGTTAGGACTTTATACGATAGCGGGGCGCTAGAGATAGGCCTATTAACGCGGGTATTAGGTAAATCGTCCTTGGATATGGTTGCTTTACAGGAAGTTAGGTGGCCAGGAGAAGCTAGTCAGGAATCAGGAAGCTTTGCATTATACTTCGGGGGTGCAGAAAGACCTGCATTTGGAACGGATTTTTTAGTCAGAAGGAGGGGGTCCTATCCGCTATCCGAGATATTAAGTTTGTTAGTGATAGGATATCATACATAATTCTAAAGGGTAAACGACATGATTTTATAATTGTAAATGTACATACCCCCACAGAAGATAAAGATGACAAGATCAAGGATGAGTTCTATGAAGAATTAGAATGCTTATTTGATAGCCTTTCACGATATCATATGAAAATTGTCTTAGGAAATTTTAATGCAAAAGTGGGGCGGGAAGATATATTCAAACCAACAATAGGCAAATTCAGTCTTCATGAAGATAGTAACGACAACGGGGTTAGATTAGTCACATTTGCCACATCGAAGAATCTCATTGTTAAGAGCACAACATTTCAGCATAAGGATATTCATAAATAAACCTGGACGTCCCCAGATGGAGAAACTCGGAACCAGATAGATCATGTATTAGTGGATAAACGCTGGCACAGTAACATCATCGATGTTAAATCAGTTAGAGGGACAGACTGCAATTCGGATCATCATCTGGTCAGAGTGAAAATCAGACAACGGCTATCGCTTATGAGAGGAACAAACGCTAAAGATGATTCTGTAAAATTTGAATTAAAAAACTTGAAAAATGATGAAATGCGGCAAAAATATCAAATCAAAATTGCTAATAGATTTGAAGTACTGGAAACTTCAGATGACACTGTGGCAAACGAAGAAGAAACTGATATAAATAAAGAATGGGAGGCTATAAGAGATACTATTAAATTGTCAGCATCAGAAAGCATTGGTTGTTTAAAAAAGAGTCAAAACAAGGAATGGTTTGATGAGGAATGTGCCGACATTGTAAAGAAAAGAAAGCTAGCAAAAATGAAATGGTTACACGAGCCAAATGAGGTAAATTTAGAGCAATTGGGTAGTATTAGACGGGAAACCACCAAGTTACTAAAGAGTAAATAGAGGGAACATTTGAGAGAGAAGATTAATGGTCTTGAAATGAACGCAAAAAATAGGAACATTAGAGAATTATATCAGGGAATTAGTATAGAGAAGAAATAGTTTAAGGCTAGAACAAATATAATTCGGAATGAAAATGGGGATATGATTGCAGATTCCAGGAGTATATTAAATAGATGGAAAAGTTACTTTAATCAGCTATTAAATGTACATACCGAACAGGACATTGAGGAGGATAATTTACAGACGGCAGAAATGCTAGTCGCAGAACCAAGTGCATTAGAGGTTGAAATGGCGATTGAAAAATTGAAGATGTATAAAGCATCAGGTTCAGATGAAATCTCAGCAGAACTCATAAAATCAGGGGGAGAAAAATTGATGGACAAGATACGCTGGTTGCTTAGTACGATTTGGGAAAAAGAAGCTCTTCCAGATGAATGGTAAGAATCAATTATCGTACGAATTTATAAGAAAGGAGATAAAACTGATTGCAACAACTACAGGGGCATCTCATTACTTTCAACTTCGTACAAAATTCTAACAAATATATTAGTAAGCAGACTTACTCCCTATATTGATGACATTCTAGGAGATCATCAATGTGGATTTAGAAGAAACAGGTCTACAACAGATCAGATTTTTAGTATAAGACAGATTTTAGAAAAGAAATGGGAATATAATGGTACTGTACATCAACTATACGTAGACTTCAAAAAATCATATGATTCAATTAAGAGGGAGAAGTTATATAGTATCCTGCTGGAGTTCGGAATTCCTAAAAAGTTAGTTAGACTTATACGAATGTGTCTAAATGGCACAAAGAGTAGGGTGCGTGTAGGCAAACAGTTTTCGGACACTTTTGAAATCCAGAATGGGTTGAAGCAAGAGATGAACTACTCCTCTATATTTAATTTTGTACTAGAGCATGCCATTAAATCTTTAGAGGATGAAGAAGGCTTACAACTCAATGGTATTAATAAGCTGTTAGTTTATGCTGATGATGTAGTATTATTGGCCGATAGTGAGGAGATACTAAAGGACAACACGCACACACTATTGAGTAACACTAAGAAATTAGGACTGGAAGTAAATATCAATAAAACTAAATATATGGTCACACGTAGAAATACATTATATAATGGAAATGGACAGCTAATGACAAATGAGGGAAATTTTGAGGAAGTGGCTGAATTCAAATACCTAGGAACAATAATCACAAATAGGAATGAGATGCACAAAGAAATTAAACATAGGCTCAATTCTGGAAAATGCGGCTATTATGCATTACAGAGACTTTTGATGTCCCAACTACTTTCAAAAACGTTATAACTGAAAATATATAAAACTATTACTCTACCAGTTATATTATATGGATGCGAAATATGGACTCTTACTTTAAGGGAGGAAAGGAGATTACGAGTATTTGAGAATAAAGTACTTAGGAAAATTTTTGGACCAAAGAGAGATGAATAGACAGGTGAATAGAGAACACTACATAACAATGATCTACATGATCTTTATAGGAAGCCAGATGTAATAAAAGTTAAGTCTCATAGACTGCTTCTTTTAGGGAAACCATAGGGAAAACGCCCAGTTGGTAGACCAAGAATGCGGTGGAAGAATAACATTAACTATGATTTGAGGAAGTAGATTATACAGGGAATGATTGAAAAGCATTGACTCAGGATGGGGATGTATGGAGAGCTTTTGTCCGCTCGGCCATGAGCCTACGGGTTCGATAGTGTCAGTAAGTAAGTAAGTAGAAGGATAATTTTTAAAAAACCGTGAAAGGAGATGCCTGGAGGGCAATAGGAGATCAGATGTATATATTTCCGGATATATGCTAGAAGAAGGTGATTTCTTTACTTTCTTCCTACCGGCGTGAGAAAAGTAAACTAAAAAGCAGCAAAGGTACAGGAAAAGTTAAGTTGTAATGTATAATATTTTTTCAACGTTTCATTATTACTTACTCACTGGCACTATCGAACCCGTAGGTTCATGGCCGCGCGGACATCATTATTAGAATTCGCAAATACAATTTGACGGAATCAACCGACTAAGCGCCGTTAAAAAAGTTTTTGATGTCATCTATTGCACTGGCTCATGAAGTACACACTTTTAGCGCCAAATCTTTAAATAGGCTATAGCATTATTATTAAACAAAATTGTAAACGCCATCAGTCCCATCAGAGGTTCTGTGTTTTGCAACAAACGCGATAGAGACCTGGTTGGTAACACCTACTCCGCAAAATGTCTATTGAAGTTTTGTGGGTTTCCTATAGATCGCAGGAAGTTCGTTGAAATTAATAATTTCGACGAACACAAGACGAGCGGAGCGCGCGCCGCGGTGTTCGTGGCGCGCAAGTGTATACGCAGCTTTAAACATAATTCGTAGGATTTTCATCCTGTTTATTTCCAAAATCACTCCTCGGAGGAAGACGTATTTGATGTGCATGCACTGTCTATCCATCTCTTGGCTGGTCTTCCTCTTGTTCTTCTCCCGTCCATTGGTCTATCTTCTTTAGCTCTTTTGCAAGTCGGTTTTCTTCCATTCTTTCTATATGACCCTTCCAATATTTTCGTCTATCTATAATAAATTTGGTTATGTCTTGAATATGTCATTTGTCCCTAATTTCTATGTTGTGTATTTATCAAATAATGTTTCCCCTGAATAGTTCTTAAGATTTTCATTTCACATGTGCTTATTATTTGTTTAGTTTTTGTTGTACCAGCCCTAGTTTCTGATTAAAATGCAAAAGACGAAACATTGTTTTTGAAAGGCCTCCATATTGGAACTACTTAATGAAAGTTTAATAATTCAGTTGAGGACGACTGACCGACCAGGTACCAATTTTATATTTAATATCTTATTACATAACTTCAACGGTGCTTTAATATGAATTTTAAATGTATTTAAAGTTCAGCATAACTGTAAAGGTGTTCCATGATGCTTTCATGTGATGCGACTGATACCGAAGTAACTTTTAATCAGATGTTAATGTAATTACCAATATGGGAATGGCCTTTCCTGAACAAATTTCAGTGTCAATACACCACAGTACACATGCAGGGAATGAAAAAAAAAGAAGGAAAAAAGTGGCCTGCCGTGATTTGAACCATCAGTATTCGAACTCAAATCCATCGCTTTAACCATTAAGTCACACTTAAGTACACATATTCTGCGTGTTTCACTCTGAGTTAAGGCTCTCATTGCACTGATGCTACTTTAACCAGTGCAGTGGCGTGTAATCATCTGCTAAGTTCGAAATTTTAAGGAATATGATAACCCAATATTTCATAAACGTTATTGATGAATTGTTAGCAATCATGAACTCGAAATTATTACCAAGATCTTTAAGTTATTCTAGTATAATATTCTCTCCTACTTTGCTCTCCTATTGATTTATCGGTATTAATTGTCGATTACTTTGATTCCCTATAACTAGCCCATTTTCTCTCGTAGACCATTGGTTCCCCATTTAAAATTACTTGTAGGCCTATAATACCCCTCTGTATGCAGTTAAATTTGTACGGTATAATTCATTTACACCCTGTATATACAGAAAAAAATATATTGTGGCTTGAACTTAGTCAAGAAATAGATAAAGTTGTAAATATTGTAGCCTATCTTAGGAATATTATGGATGTACATGAAGTTCGTTTTCTACGCGTATGAAGTTTAAAACCGAATAAAACAGCTCAGGCGAAAATCTGAAGTATTCTAAAATTTAGTATTATCATCAACCGTATGTTTATTTAAGGATTTAAAAATAATTTGTTCTACTATTTTCCATACATCATTCTTATGACACTCTTGCTCTAGGTACGTTTTCCGTCTTTACTAATATTTGGTATTATTTTAAACGTTTTGCAACGGTACTTAAAACTTTTTTAAAGAATTATTATATATTTATCTATGTACGCAAATTATTACATTTCCTCTCAATGATTATTGAAAGTTTTACAGAATTGAAGTGAGCATGCGCGAACGCTTATAAAATCAAATTTACCAGAAAGCAGGACATATGTGTGAATGATCAACATTCGCAATTAATTACAAAATATATTTTAAGAAATAAATGTTCAATCACTTCATTTTCTTAGGTTCCTATAGGTAAGTTTAGTGTATATCATATTAGTTTATAGTTTACTCAATAAGATTATGTATTAATTTTATTAGGTGATTATGCCCGCCCATCATGTATTATCTCTTGTTGTGGTGAAGTAGCTTGCGTGCTTGAATGATCCCAAGAGCTATGCCGGCGGTAGAATTGCTGCCGATAGGGTTACAAATGCCGGACAGGTCGAAGGCAATAAGCCAGACGAAATAAGTACCTTGGTCGAAAGAGTGACGATCTTTCACCGTAAAAATACAACCGAAAAGAAACGCGGAAATGGGTTCCACTGGTGTAAAATTATCCGGAGGTAAAATAGTCCCCCATTAGGACTACTTCAGGAAATCCATGCCAAAGGCTGAAACACAGGGACATGTTCCTAGGAACATGGAATGTTAGGACTTTATACAATAGCGGGACGTTAGAGATATTAACGCGGGAATTAGATAAATTAACCATGGATATAGTAGCTTTACGTGAAGTTAGATGGCCAGGAGAAAGTAGTCAGGAATCAGGAAGCTTTGCATTATACTATGGGCGTGCAGCAAAATCTGAATTTGGAACGGGCTTTTTAGTCCGCTATCCGAGATATTAAGTTTGTCAGCGATAGGATACCATACATAATTCTAAAGAGTAAACAACATGATTTTGTAATCGTAAATTTACATGGTCCCGCAGATGCTAAGGATGACAAAATCGAGGATGAGTTATATGAAGAATTAGATTGCGTATTTGATAGTTCTTTACTATATCATATGAAAATTGTCTTAGGAGATTTCAATACAAAAGTGAGGCGGGAAGATATTGTTCAGACCAACAATAGGCAAATTAAGTCTTCATGAAGACAGTAACGAAAATGGAGTTAGATTAGTCACCTTTGCCAGATCAAATAATCTCATTGTTAAGATCACAACATTCCAGCATAAGGATATTCATAAATGCACCTGGACGTCTCCAGATGGCAAAGCTCGGAACTAGATAGATCATGTATTAATGAACAAACGCTGACACATTAGCATCATCGATGTTAGATCAGTTAGAAGGTCAGAGTGCAATTCGGATCGTCATCTGGTCAGGATGAAACAACGGTTATCGCTCATGAGAGGAACAAAATATAAAGATGAATCTGAAAAATTTGAATTGAAAAACTTGAGAAATGATAAACTACGGCATGAATACCAAATCAAAATTGCTAATAGATTTAAAATACAGGAATCTTCAGATCAGAATGAGGCAATAGAAGAATAAATTTATATAAATAATGAATGGGAGGCTATAAGAGATACTATTAAATTGTCAACATCAGAAAGCGTTGGTTATTCAAAAAGGGGAAAAAACAAGAATTGGTTTGATTAGGAACGTGCAAACAGAGTAAAGAAAAGAAAGCAAGCAAAAATGAATTGGCTACACGAGCCAAATGAAGTAAATTTAGAAAAAAAAATAGGTAGTGTTAAACGGGAAAACGCCAGGTTAATAAACAGTAAAAAGAGGGAATATTTGAGAGAGAAGATTAATGATCTTGAAATTAATGCAAAAAATAGAAACATCAGAGAATTATATCAGGGAATTAGGATAGAGAAGATAGGTTTTCGGGCTGAAACAAACATAATTAGGAATGAAAATGGGGATAAAATTGCAGATTCCAGGAGTATATTAAATACTTGAATAAGTTCCTTTAATCAGCTATTAAATGTACATACAGAACAGGACACTGAAGAGGATAATTTACAGACAGCAGATATGGTAGTCACGGAATCAAGTCCATTAGAGGTTGAAATGACGATAGAAAATTGAAGATGTACAAAGTATCAGGTTCAGATGAGATTCCAGCAGAACTGATAAAATCAGGGGACGAAAAATTGATTGACAAGATAAGTCGGTTGCTTAGTATAATTTGGGAAAATTAAGCTCTTCCAGATGAATGGAAGGAATTGATTATTGTAGCAATCTATCAGAAAGGAGATAAAACTGATTGCAACAACTACAGGAGCATCCCATTACTTTCAACTTCATACAAAATTCTAACAAATATATTAGTAAGCAGACATACTCCTTATATTGATGACATTTTAGGAGATCATCAATGTGGATTTAGACGAAACAAGTCTACAACAGATCAGAGTTTTAGTAAAAGACAGATTTCAGAAAATAAATGAGAATATAATGGTACTGTACATCAACTATATGTAGTCGATACTAGTAAAATTAATGGTAAGTTTCCGTTGAGGTATTAATTCACAGTAATATAATGTACGGTAAAAAACTATAAAATAGTTACTTGTAGGTCCGTCTCCTCAACTTACAAGGTAACTATTTTATAGTTTTTAACCGTACATTATATTACTGTGAAAGTTGTGGAGACGGACCTACAAGGTATATTACTGTGAAAGTTGAGGAGATGGACCTACAAGGTAACTATTTTATAGTTTTAACCGTACATTATATTACTGTGAACTATATGTAGACTTCAAAAAGGCATACGATTCAATTAAGAGGGAAAAGTTATATAGTACCCTTCAGGAGTTCGAAATTCCTAAAAAGTTAGTTAGATTTACTTGAATGTGTATAAATGGCGCAAAGAGTAGGGTGCGTGTAGGCAAACTGTTTTCAAATACTTTTGAAATCCGCAATGAGTTAAAGCAAGGATATGCATTATCTCCTCTACTATTCAATTTTGTACTAGAGCATGCCATCAAATCTTTGGAGATTGGAGAAGGCCTATAACTCAATGATATTAATAGGCTGTTAGTTAATGCTGATTATGTATTATTGAGCGATAGCGAGGAAATATCAAGGGCCAACATACACACTCTACTGAGTAACACTAAGTAATTGGGACTGGAAGTGAACATAAATAAAACAAATTCATGTTCACAGATAGAAATGCATTATATATATATATATATATATATATATATACAGTATATATATATATATATATATATATATAATGGAAATGGACAACTAATGACAAATGAGAGAAATTTTGAAGAAGTGGCTAAATTCAAATATCTTACTTACTTACTTACTTACTCACTGGCACTATCGAACCCGTAGGTTCATGGCCGCGCGGACATAAGCTCTCATACATCCCTATCCTGAGCTAATGCTTTCAAATCATTCCCTGTATAATCTACTTCCCTCAAATCATTAGTTAATGTTGTTCTCCCACCTCATTCTTGGTCTACCAACTGGGCGTTTTCCTCTGGCTTTCCTACAAGAAGCTTCCATGCCACGTCTTTCATTTCCCATACGTGCAACATGTCCTGCCCATCGCAGTCTACGAGACTTAACTGTTCTTATTATATCTGGCTTCCTATAAAGACCATGTAGTTCATTGTTATGTAGTCTTCTCCATTCACCTGTCTGTTCATCTCTCTTTGGTCCAAAATTTTCCTAAGAACTTTATTCTCAAATACTCGTAATCTCCTTTCCTCCCTTAAAGTAAGAGTCCATGTTTCGCACCCATATAATATAACTGGTAGAATAATAGTTTTATATAGTTTCAGCTTAACGTTTTTTGAAAGGAGTTGGGACATCAAAAGTCTCTGCAATGCATAATAGCATGCATTTCCAGAATTGAGCCTATGTTTAAATTCTTTGTGCGTCTCATTCCTATTTGTGATTATTGTTCCTAGGTATTTGAATTCAGCCACTTCCTCAAAATTTCCCTCATTTGTCATTAGCTGTCCATTTCCATTATAGGCCCTATACTGAATTTCTACCTGTGACCACATATTTAGTTTTACTGATATTTACTTCCAGTCCTAATTTCTTAGTGTTACTCAATAGTGTGTTCGTGTTGGCCTTTAATATCTCCTCGCTATCGGCCAATTCAAATATCTAGGAACAATAATCACAAATAGGAACGAGATGCACTAAGAAATTAAGCATAGGCTCAATTCTGGAAAAGCATGCTATTATGCATTACAGGGATTCTTGTTGTCCCAACTCCTTTGAAAAAACGTTAAACTGAAAATATATAAAACTGTCATTCTCCCAGTTATATTAGATGCGAAATTTGGACTCTTACTCTAGAGGAAAGAAGATTAAGGGTATTTGAGAACAAAGTTCTTAGGAGGGTTTTTGGGCCAAAGAGTGAGGAACAGACGAGTAAGTGGAGAAAACTACATAATAGTGAGCTACATGGTAGGCTATATATAGGAAGCCAAATATAATAAGAATAGTTAAGCCTTGTAAACTGCGATGGGCAGGACATGTGACACAAATGGGGAATGAAAGAGGTGAATGGAAGATTCTCGTAGGAAAACCAGATGGCAAACGCCCAGTTGGTAGACGAAGAATGAGGTGGGAGAATAACATTATCCATGATTTGTGTGATGTGGATTATGCAGGTGATTATTGGAAAACAATAGCTCAGGATACGGATGTATGGAGAGCTTATGTCCGCGCGGCCATGAACCTACGGGTTCGGTAGAGCCAGTGAGTTAATTATGCATGGACAAGTTTGTATACATCCATTTTTATAAACACGTTTGGGAATTTGTTATGAAAGTTGGTCATTTCGATTTCCCACATACGTGGTACCATCTGGCGACAATTCCATAACCATAAGCGATGGACGATATGCGCTCCATGTGAAACCGGTATCACGCCGAGCGTAAAGCGCCGACGCAACACGTCGGGTGTACGCACTGTGTAATAAACCAAAGCTTTACCCAGAGATAACCCACTGCTTTACCTTCTGTATTGAAGGCATTTGGTTATATTTCACATTGCACTCGTTAAGAGCTTTTGTGAGTTATCGCCGTTAAGGGCTTTCCACTGGGATATCGCTGGTTAAGTGTTTGTAGTTTATCGCTGGCTTGTGTTAAAGCGCTGCTAAATATCGTGGAGTGTCAGTAACACCAACCGTGTCGAAATTTATTTTAGTTGATTCAGAATTTGGATCAAAAATAACGTTGGCTACTCTGCATACTCTATAAGGAATTGGCGGCCATAATGAACGACGAATGAATGAATTATATGGCCAATGGCAATGGGTGAGAAATTGTAGTAGGCGTAAAGCAATTATCGCGATCTTTATCTTGTTTACAATTCGAGTTGTATAGTAATTTCAAGCGACGATGAAAACGTAAAACGTATTTATTGTTTTGTACACTGTACTTATTCTTCTGCATTCAGATTTGTGGTAAGATTGTTATTTGTGGGTACTTTTTTATGGCTAAACAATACTCATGGAAGGTCAATAAGTATATTATGAGGATTAAATAATAAAATAGTTTTAAAATGTGGACATAAAAACTAGTTGATGGTCATCAAAAATAGAAAACTGCAGAATGCTATAGTTGAGAAGACCAAAACATTCACGGGTTTTCCCATTTACGAATTGAAATAGTAGCGCGTATTGTTCATACTTTTAAGCTTTAAATATTTAAATTATTATATTTATTATATCATAAATAACATTTACCTAAATTAAATTACAGTGTGTGAGAATTAAGTATGTGATTGACAGTGTATACATATTTAACTGCTGAACAATAACATTTTTGTTCTCTTATCCACTGTGACTTACATGTTGGCATCATAATTGTATCAAATCTTGTAACTAACTCACTGGCACTATCGAATCCATAGGTTCATGGACCGCGCGGACATAAGCTATCCATACATCCCTATCCTGAGCCAATGTTTTCCAATCATCCCATGTATAATCTACTTCCCTCAAATCATAGTTAGTACTATTCTCCCACCTCATTCTTGGTCTACCAACTGGGCGTTTTCCCATGGTTTTCCTTCAAGAAGTTTCCATGCACATCTTTCATTCCCCATTCATGCCATATGTCCTGCCCATCGCAGTCTACAAGACTTAAATGTTCTCATTATATCTGGCTTCCTATAAAGACCATGTAATTCATTGTTATGCAGTCTTCTCCATTCACCTGTCTTCATCTCTCTGTGGTCCAAATCTTGTAGTGAGAAATAATTTCGGACATTGAAACCATGTGACAGCCAGTAACATCTAGAAGTGTCAATCACATACATCTCATGCACTATAGCATACTATGTAGCAGCAAACTGACATGTTTATCATACTATTGTGAATATTAAAAAAGACCAACAATAGCAGCTTTTAGAGGACAGATTTTTTTGTATAATGCACAGAAAATATATTGTAATTTAAATGGATAATTCATTATTTTATCTCAACTTTACAATATGTTGTTCTTTGATTTTCCATACATTCTCATGACACTGTTGACTACATACTTTTACCATTTTTAATAACATTTTGTAGCATTTTAAACATTGTGCAATGATTTGTAAAATATTTTACAATTATTAAGTATTTATGTATGTATGCAAATTGTGGTATTTATCCTTGATGATTTTTTTTGTAAGTTCAAGATATTTGCAGTGCACATGCACAAATGCTTAATGTAACTTCCATCAGATAGCAGTACATATCTGTTAAATCTTTTTTTTATTTTATGTCTGAAGATGAGGCCCTACATAATATATATATATATATATATATATATGTGAATATGAAAGTTTTCTTGGGTTTTCCACGTCTTGGATTCAAGTTCGGCCTCTGGCCACTGATTCCGACATTTTGACATGATTCCACATGCCATTATCGAGGAATGATAAGTTTGAGTCACAGGTTTAGGTCTTATATAATAAAATACATAGAGTTTTCACTGTGGTCCATTTCCGAAGACGTATGCCCATCCAAGGTTTAGTTCTTATGTAGTTAAATACCTTCAGTTTTCAGTGTGGTCTGTTTCTGAAGCCGTACACCCATCTAAGGTTTAGTTCTTATGTAGTTAAACATCTTCAATTTTCAGTGTGGTCCGTTTCAGAAGACGTACATCCATCCAAGCGTCACTCAATGTTGCCCAATCGTGGTTTTCTTCATATCTTCTTCGCTGTTCTGGGGATGACATGGTAGGCAGCAAGAGCAGTTTTCCATGTAGATGGTAATCTTTGGGCATCATCTCAGGTGTTAACGGAATGTACCTTTTCTCAATCTCTATTGCTTCTCTGTAGATTCTTGATTTTTCATTATCTATTTTAGCCAACGTTCTAGATCTTGTGAGGTCGATCTTGTGACCCCTCTGTAGGACGTACCAACAGACGAATTTCTTGCCGAATACAAGAACATAAGGCTGCAATAAATCGTCAAGAACCTACATCAACTCTGGTGCAACATATGAAACAGAGGGGTCACAAAATCGACCTCACAGGATCTAGAACGTTGGCTAAAATAGATCATGAAAAATCAAGAATCTACAGAGAAGCAATAGTGATTGAGAAAAGGCCACATTCCATGAACACCCTTGATGATGCCCAAAGATTACCATCTACATGGAAAACTGCTCTCGCTACCCACCATGTCATCCCCAGAACAGCGAAGAAGATATGAAGAAAACCACAATTGGGCAACATTGAGTGTGGTTGATGCTTGGATGGATGTACGGCTTCCGAAACGGACCACACTGAAAACTGAAGATGTTTAACTACATAAGAACTAAACCTTAGATTGGTGTATGGCTTCGGAAATGGACCACACTGAAAATTGAAGGTATTTAACTACATAAGAACTAAACCTTGGATGGGTGTACATCTTCGGAAACGGATCACAGCGAAAACTCTATGTATTTTATTATATAAGACCTAAACCTGTGACTCGAACTTATCATTCCTTATCATGTGGGATCATGCCAAAACATCAGAATCATTGGCCAGAGGCCGAACTTGAATCCAAGACGTGGAAAACCCAAGAAAACTTTCATATTCATACTTATATCTGCAAAAATCTGCAATATAACATATATATATATATATATATATATATATATATATACATACACTTTTTGGGGCATTGTAGGCCAGAAAATGATGGGTTTTATTGGTCCTTTTTGCCCCCTTTTTTTAAAGATTTTTGGCTTATTGGTCCTTTTTTAGTCCTTTCTTAGATGTTATTTTTTTTTGCAACTTTACCTCTTTTGACAACATTTATACTAATACAGGAATCCACAGAATCAAGTCTCAATTCCAACTTCTTTTAAAAAATGCTATCTAGTTTTACTTTTTAAAGACCTTTCATAGATTCCATGCACTTTTGTTCCATGAGAAACTATTGAACCCTCACAAAATACCCCGTTATTTTTAACCATCCTACTGACTGCCTGAACTGTTGTATTTTGGCTTCAAAATTTTCTAAGAAGTTACCACTCTGTGAAAATTACCTTGGGCAGAGGTTGAAGGCAGCGAGGTTGTCTTTATGCACTCATTAGCAACTGCAACACTTTTTACGTCCCTTTTCCACTTTTTAGGTCTTTTGTAGGATATCTTTAGGTATTTTTAAAGGTCTTTTATAGGCATATTATAGTTCCTCAACTTCCGAGCCCTAATAATCACAATGTTATTGGAATTGATTTTCAATTTCAAATATCTTCTTGTTCACTGCAGGCACTTAATGGACAAAAATATTTCTCTTAAGCAATGGTTTTTAGTAAGAATGAATCAAATGTATATTTAGCAGTAGATAAACTATTTAATACACAAGTGATCTTCTTGGTGATATAATATTAAAATATATATGTAGTCAATATGCCCATTTCACCAATTAATGTTTTAAAATGGTCAACAAGTTTCTACAGCCAATATGTCATTCTCAAGACCAGATATTGACTCAGTCAATATCTGGTCTTGAGAATGACAGCTTGGCTGTAGAAACTTGTTGACCATTTTAAAACATTAATTGGTGAAATGGGCATATTGACTACATATATATTTTAGATAAACTACAATAAAAAAATCTGTTAAGTGATCAAATATTGCTTACATGCATAGCATGAAGATTGATAGCTGGAGGAATTCTTAACCTTTTGTAATTGGTCTTTAAGCAAATTGATTAATGGTTCCCGATTTTTTGCTTCTCAGTTAATATTGACTTGATTCATTTTACTTCTAGTTTAATCAATATAAGTATTGACTTATAATTATTTATTCTATGTTATTATCTGATGTAATATTTTTTACTGGTTGAGTGGAAGAGAAGACCTTATGCCTTAACTCTGCCAATTTAAATAAATTGCAGCTCTATGGCACAAGTGGTTAGATGCTCACCTCTCACCGCTGGGGTCCCGAGATCGAGTCTCGGTCATTCCATGTGGGTTTTGTGGTGGGAGAAACGGAGCTTGGGCAGGTTTTCTCAGGGTTCCTCCTGTTTTCCCCTGCCACAATTTCATTCCACCATTTCTCCATACCCATCTCATCCACTTTGTTTCGTTTCATTCATCTGCCCCTGTGATGGTGCGTCAGGCCTGATCAGCCGGCACCCTTGTCATTCACAGACCTATATATAGGGGTTCATCTCATCTCATCCCTCGACCCGACCCTTAGTTGGACACAAGTTGAGGATATTTATTTATTATTGTATACAAAATTTCCAGTTATATTTTTTTTATATTTTACTTTTTTTAAAAGTTACTTGTGATTTGTTAGCATAGGCTTGTATACAGAGCAGTTTACAACATTCTCTGTGGCAAGCGGGCCCAACATCAGTACTTATCATTCAGAGTGAACAGGTCTGCTACAGTCTTGAAAGTAGGGACAGAGAAAGAAACTGAAAGACTGACCTAGCATGTGACTGCAGCAGATGTTGTTCTCCAGAAAATGTCAAGTGCTGACACTGGGCCTACGTAGATCCTGCCAAGTGCCTTAAAGAATGGCATAGATCACTCTATATAATTGTTTAATAATTTTGTTGACTTGAAAGATGAATTTCAGACACTGAAATGTAAGGTTGTATATGAGAGAGCCATTACGAAATCAACCTACACAATATATTTTTTTATTTACACCTTTCTTTCTATGAAATTATCTGTTCACAATCCTTCAATATAGTCTCCATGCTTTTCAATGACTGAATCCCAATGTTTGGAAGCGTTATTACATTATTATTTCATCCAAGATGCCACTTTTATTCATGTGTCAAATAGCTTTGGTAAAATAGGCTTCAATTTGCCTCTTCAACTAGGGAGTTTGCGATTGACAGCATGGTCAGTGCTGTCCTTGGACAGAGTAGAGTTCGATAAACCATAAGCAATCAGTTGGAAGCTCTACCAGAGAAGAAAAATGTCCCCTACTTATAGATTCTTTTAACTGTGAGAAAAAAATTGAAGTCTGGCGGACTCAAGTCTCGACTGTAGGATGTATAAGGTAATACTTCCTACTCATAATTGCATTTTCTTTGTTTTTTTTTTGTTACATTATTCATGATATGCGGGTGAGCATTGTCATGGAGGATGAATGGCCCAGCCACGAGCAACTTAGTTTAGTTCTTGTGCAGTTTCCTCTGACGTTTTTGTATGAAAGCACAATAGTACACTCCAGTGACACTTCTATCACATGGGACTCTGTCATAATGATTCCTTGGTGATAAATGATAATAAACAAAGACCATTTGCTTATGTTTTGATTGGAGCTTGTCGAAACTTTTTTGGCCAAGAGGAAGCTGTAGCTTTGCACTCGTTGGACTGTGATTTCAACTCTGGCTCCATCCCAAATCCACATTTCATCAGTAGTGACAATTTGGATGCAAGAATCCTTTATCTTCAATGTCAAATTTTACTTTCAGCAAGGTTGCATTGCACGGGTGTTTCTGCTTCTGTTCAGCACTTAAGCAGTGAGAAATCCATCATACACAAATTTTTCTCCTCTTTAAATCATTGTGTCAAAATACTGAATACTGACGTTACTGGAACTTCCTTGACTCTAGAATGACCTTCAAGAGCTTCTGCCACGAGCTTCACACTTCTTTCATCTGTTGGTATTCTGGGCTTTCCTGGTCTTGGGTCATTGTCTATGCCCACATAACCACCATGAAAACAATTAGCCTAATGAGAAACTGTATCATGGTCCACTGTGAACTCACCACAAACTCCACTCAAAGCACCGTAGATTTCTGTGGGATTTTTTCCACATAAAGTTTCAATCTTAATGTAAGACCTCTGAACTGCAATAGTCACAGTACCCAACACACCTACAGGGTCTATTTGTAGTTCTTGTTATTCAAATAGAGTACACTACTGATATACATGTCCTTTTTCTGAAGCCTTCAAATGCAACTGACACAATTTTCACTAGTATTGCATCATTCAATCTGCGGTGCTGCAAACCTGTGCAGTACTTCTGAACTGGCTTTCATATGTAAAATTAGGTGCATGCATATGAAGTGGAAGTATTTGCCTGCATCCAGAGTATGGGATATCATAATAAATGTTGCTGCAGTCTATTACAGGAATATATTGGCTTAGGCTATCACGGCCAGAGTTATTATTATGATCTTGTAGAAGATTTCCGGGCTGTTGGCCATGGTCTTGAGGCTTGTAGTTCCTCAAAGTTTCACCAGAGACTGCGTCCGGCATCATCAAGAGTTGTCTTGAGACTGGCAATTTTGTCGACTACCTGCCCTATTTATACATTTATCTGCAACGTGTTCTCTGCGTGGTCCATTACTTCATAAATTGTATCTGCCTTCTGGTTGGTTAGCATTAGGGTCTTCCATTGCACCATTGAGGTTGCTGTCTGATGTTCTGGTAGAATGTTCTTGTAGGGGTTTACATCTGGCTTTTTTTAAGACTGGTATCCATGCTTTGTTGACTTTCAACGATTCAACAGAAAGGAAGAATCTCTTCCTGAGAAGTGTTGTGATGTACCAAGGCCATGTCCAAAAAATGCCTGCCTTTTTAACTGCAAGGCACTAAAATCCAGTGCTAAATCTCTCATTTAAACTATAGGGAAGTAATGCTGCTCCTAAATTGGTTGATTGGATACCCTCACTACCTGCCATCCATACTGTGTTGTGCCTCACTCCACTCTTATGTATGCAGGGAGTCCATCTGCTCTGTACAATGGGTTGCAATTGCTGGATACCGGCTTTGATTTCTGTGCCTTACAGTTAAAAATGGCAGATATTTTTTGGACATGACCTTGGCACATTACAATGCTTCTCTGGATACTGGCTTTGATTTCTGTGCCTTACAGTTAAAAATGGCAGATATTTTTTGGACATGACCTTGGCACATTACAATGCTTCCACTGGGAGAAATTTCAAGATAAGTTATGGCATGAAATGGTTGACAGTTACCTTGTTAGTAGGAAAAATAATAATATTATACTGTATAAATTTTAATAAATATTTGTTGTATATTTAAAATACTATATTAACTTTAAATATTTAACATTATTAAATACAGTACCTACACTATGGATTGTATGGATGAATTGAGCATTCTCAAATGGCTATAATTGATTATATCATTGCATCAGTATGTTTTTTTGTTGTCTGTTTTTTCATGGTACACAAACAGTGTTGCACATCACAGTGGAGTTAATTAATGACAGGGTTCCTCCACTGGCTGGCCTCACATCTAGTGTATGAATATGTTGTTTTTTTATGATTTTGTTATTTTGGTTGTAAATAGGAGTCAAATGCAATAAAATAAGCAATTTATGGCTGTTCAATGATTGGGTTGATGTGCGGTCTCTTATTAGGGGTATAAATAACAATGATTTTGTGGTATTTAATATATGAAGGGTCCAGGGGAAAAACGATGAATGTCACAAAATCACAAAAACTGAGGTTTCATATTCTTAGTGTTTGTACTGTTCCCTAGTAACATTTAAAAGGCAAAAACTGTTTAAAGAAGCTATGGGTTACGTTTTATAAAGCTTTGAAAATAATGTCTACAGTGAAATGATATAGCGTTTCAAAACTTAAAGTTCATTTATCTCAGTTTGAGTTAAATGTGACATTCATCGTTTTTCCCCTGGACCCTTCATATGTTACCAATAAAATTGGTTGTTAATGAATGTGATCACTAAATAGGAGTGTTCATTAAGGCTAGTTTCACTGTAAATTAATGAGTCATTTTTTACATCTTACCTCGTATTTTATGTTTCTTTAAACTCATTAATTTACAAATTAAGAACCTCATAATGTTATTTCCCATATTTAACTATGAATAGTTTCACTGTATTTAAATAGTTTTATTTGCATAATGTTTTCTTTTCTTAAATACAATGATTCCAGTTAAGGATCCTCGGAAGTGATCAGGAGCAGTTTCATTCCAACCAAGATATATGTTGAGAGTTTTAATCCATAGCTGTCTTTGTTTTATCCAAATCATTTCTCATTTATCTGTGGATGTAAACAGTTCTCCATTAAATTAACTAATTAGAAAGTAGAAAATGCTAGCTAGATTCTGGCTGTGAACTTCCATATAGCTTAGTCTCAAAAATCATCTTCTTTTTTACTCCATTCAGTGTTAATTGAATTTAGTGATGACGTCCCACACACTTTCCACTGATGAAGACAATTGAGAGAAACATGTGCTTGTACAAGAACAAACTCTCAGCATGTATATGGCAATTAGTATCTTCCCAATTGTATATTTCCTCTGCTTGATATTCAAGCCATTATGCTAGATCAGATGATAATAAGATTACCTGGCTAACAGGTCTGGGTTTGATACCTGGTGGGTATGAATTTTTTTAATTTTCAATTTTGTTGTTAGGAGAGGTGGTTGTAAACAATTTTAAATTTTTACCTTGTGCACCAATATTTAATAACAAACTCTGGCTTTTGGAACCCATAGTTTCAATCATACATTCACTGAGGCTCTCCATTGATCCCTATTCTCAGCCATTTAGATCCATTAATTCTTTTTATATCCAATTTCCTAAGATTCGACCAAATATTTTCTTCACGCCTATGTCTATGCCTTCTTAAAGTTTTTTCTTCCCCCAAAGGTTTTCCAATAAAATTTTGAAAGCATTTCTACTATCATCCATTCGAGCTATATGACCTGACCTCAATCTCCAGGACTTTATAACCCTGACAATATTAGATGACATCAATATTTAAGATTTACATTAATGTAAATCAAATTATTCTCTCACTATTGAGAATGTTCTTCTCTAATTACAATTAAAGACATGTTTAGGCATGCAATAATGTAGTTGGTTAAGGCAGTATGCTAAAAGCTGGAAGGTCGAGGGTGTATGTCCCAGTGGAGTCAGGTTTTTAAACTGGCCTAAAAAAACTAGCAGCACCATGGTCCTGGAGTTGACTCAGCCTCTAATGGAAATAAGTACTAGTTACTTGTTCTGGAGGTAAAGGTGGTTGGCATGCAGGGGGCTGACAACCCAGCTGACATCTAATGCTGATTGTCTAGGAAAATGGGAGTCTTAACCACCTACTACTCTAAGGTCTGGCTGATGACCCAACTGACATCTAATGCTGTATGTCTAGAAAAATGGGAGCCTTAACCACCTATTATCCTAAGGTCCAGCTGACATCCCAACTGACATCTAATGCTGTATGTCTAGGAAAATGGGAGTCTTAATCACCTATTACGCTAAGGTCTGGCTGACAACCCAACTGACATCCATCTTAGTGTCAAGTTTTTATCAAGTTCGTGTTTTCAGGTGGAACAATAATAATGCTACCCTTTTTGATAATTACAATAATTAACCTGAATGATGCATCTTTAGTTGCAAAAATCAACTACAAATTTAATACTATGTATTTAGAATAATTTTGCCATATTTCCTTTTTTCGATAACTACTACTAAAAAGTCCAGCCACTGAGTCTCTGGCTTTGATGTTTAGGTTGTACGAGGGGTAAAGGAGAAATTTGCCCTCAACTGCCAATAAGGAAATAGTTGAAGTGTGAGTGGACGTCTGCCACAACCAATCACTGTTTTGATGACACTAGTGAGGTTTGAAATTGCTGCAATGTTGTCAGCAGTATTTCTACTAACTGCGTGATACATAAAGCGACCCCTCCACTGAATATCCATATTGGCAACACTGTCGTGAAAACATCAGGGCCGGAGATCTGGACTGTAATAACTTAAATATCCAATGTTGTGTGTAATTTGATTCACTCTTGTTATGTAGAGAATACAAATATTGTGTTTTCTAATTTTTTTTGTTTAATCATGTACCTTTAAGGGCCGCATGCAAATACATTAGTCTCTACTCAAATTACTTTCAATCACTGGTGAGCTGACTTTCCGTGAGCAAGTGCAAAGATCGAATTAGCTACCCACTAACTGGTCATGCATGAAAGTCGTCATTTTCGTAATATTGGCAAGAAATTACCCAGAATTCTCAGCGATAAAACCACTTCCGTTATTTTTGTCTGCTAGAGGAACACATTTATGCTTACGTCCCGCAAATAATACTGTATACGACGACGGCTGCATCGTGCAATATTATGCTGATTCTCCTGTTCTTCCAGTTGAATTCTTTGGTAGACTCTATCAAATTCCTCTTCTCCGCGTATCCAAAAACATGATCGAAGTCTTCATGGTCCGACATCTTGGATAAAGCAGCAAGGTACGCGGCAAGGTTTCAAACTACATCGGGTTGCTCATGATTCATTTCTCTGCTAAGTCACCTCGCCAGGTAGCATAGGAATTTCAACAATTATTATCGCATGAACAGGTATTTGGATGCAACTTTCTCAGCAGAGTACAGACAGAGAACGACTTTTACGGTCTAATGCATTCATAGATTCAAGCCTTAGTGTATGAAAAAACCCATAAATCCAAGGCAATGGCAGCTCCAAAGAGCCAAAGTCAACTAAGGAGTTGCTGTCACAGTCTAGCAGTGGTACATAGTTATGTGATGCAGATCCACAAATTTATTTTATATATTCTTAATCAAATTTCATACTTATCATATCAAGTGACTACTCATCTGTCTTCACAAGGCAGTGTAGACCTGTTCCAGACCCTATACACAAAGAAAAATTTCTTTAGTATAACCAAGAATCAAACTCGGATCCTGGGATTCTAACCAGTCACACTAACCATTACATCCTAGAGGTGGACCTATAATGGTCCTATAGTACTCAGATATAATGGTATGAAGTTTTTGATGATATTCTTAACATTGACAGAATGCAAACCATGTCCAGAGGATGGATTATCATGTCCTGCAGAGTGCTGTATAGATCCAGCAAATATTGCACCATGCTGCCAACCTCACAGGCCAATATATGAAATTGATGATAGGTGAGTTTATGAAATAAAGATTATATAAACTATATAGGTGTAATTATGTAGTTAATAATTGCATATGTAGAAAATATGTTACATATCTATCTTTATCTGAAATAAAATAAATGAATGAAAATGTGTGGATAGAATAGATATTGAATCTATAATACAAATAACCTTATTCATTGAATAATTAATAAAAACTGGGTCGCATGTTCTTGAAGCATGGAACCATGGTTTCTGGAGGCATTCCTCCCAACTTCAGCCATAACTGTGACTCAGTTTTATTAATTATTAACTTGAAAACCTCATAATGTTTTTCCCATGTTTTATGAACTGTATTAATCTTTGTATTTACTAAGAACTCTGTTGTCATTATTCTGACACCGCAAATAAAAAAAAATTTGACCACATCTTATTTTTATTTCTCTCTTCTTTTTTCTTCTTCTTTGTCTTTTTTTTAGTTTTCTTCGTTTTTATTTTTTATTCTCCTTCTCCTTTTTGTTGTTCTTTTCCTCCTCTTGACTCTACAACCCCTGATAAAATTTGGCCCCCTTCATGCTTCTTTCATATTTTCCTTTCCTTAGCCAAACTTTTCCAATTTTTTACCTTCATCTGTCTAAAATCTTCTACATCTTATAACCACCATCTTTTCCTTGGTATGTCTCTTCTAGTTCTTGTAATTTCTCCATATAAAAGGTGTATTGCCATAGAATGTTTACATTTTCACTTGTCATGTATAAAATTAATTTTTTCATGATTGTTTCTAATGCAGGCAAGTTATGGCAGTTGGGCTGACAGTAATCTGCTCGTGCCTTGCACTCACAGTAACTGTAGTGATTTGCTGCTTCTGGAGTCGATGTCCCTTGTATAATACATGTCGTGTAAATTATACTCAGGGTCACATAATAGCATATCGTAAGTCACTTTAATGTAATATTTGATAGAAATTTGACTTCAACAGGCACAAGCTAAATATCAACTATATTTTCGTGTAATATTTCTAAATTTAACATCTTCCATTACTGGACATTATTATTTTGAAAACACTTATTATTTAACATTTGAACCCTGGACCTCCCATTCTCCATACAAGTATGCTATCCATTACACCATTCAAACTACGATATAAATGTTAACATTTCTTTCTTCGTATATAATTCTCAAATCATCCGAAGCAGATATACCTCACTACCAATGATCAGCTTCTATTGAAGTACTTTTAATGAGAATTTTACACTACCTTTTTATGCAGTAAAGATAATATTTTGATGTGATATATTTAAATTTAACAATTTCCATTAATGGACATTATTATTTAAAAAAGAAAAATGAACGCTTCAACCCTAGACCTCTCATTCTGTATACAAGTATGCAATCCATTACATTCAAGCTACAATACAAACGTTAACATTTCTTTCTTCATAAACAATTATCCGAAGGCAGATAGACATTGCTACCACTGGCCAATGACCGGCTTCTATTGAAGCATTCTAATGAGAATTTTACACTCCCTTTTTAAGCAGTAAAGCTTAATATTTTGATATGATATTTTTAAATTCAACATTTTCCATTATTGGACAGTATTATTTTGAAAAGAAACACACTTCAACTAACACTGGAAATGAATTCAGTCATAAAAATCAAAACCTCCCCTTGGATCAGTGACTATTAAACTTCCATAGAGATTAGAACACTTTATAATTCAAATAATTTTCTTCATTATCTTCTCTCATTCCCTTGCACAGAGGTTCTCAATCTGCAGAACTCATTAACAATTAAGAGAACTCTGAGTTCATCATACATTCTTTATATGAATAACACAGCCTAGAAGGCTGTTGGCTTATCATCCAGCTGCAGGACTCACATCCACGTGTGCCAGTCATGGAGATTGATGATCATTTAGCCTGTTATGGGGTGATATGTGGTAAAACATTTGGTCCTCCAATCCTTAAAACTTATTATCTCAACCTGGAACAACTACTTATCATTCCTACCCTCATGTTGCTGGGTGGGCTCCTTGTTGCTCTTGGTAGACTTGTGTTTAACATGCTTATTTCTAATTCTGAGGTTTGCATTTTCAAATCCAGTTGGGATTGGTGGATTTTTGAGGGTGAAAAAATTCTTCCTGAGTTAAGTAAACCCATGTGCCTCAAGTTATAGATTATGACTAGAGCGCGGAATTTTATGAAATTTCATGTTTTAAACTATAAGTCGGAGAGCATTGCGACAAAGTATCTTCACATTTTATGAAGTGTAGAATTGAATGGGACCAAAAAAAATTTCATATTTCATAATATTTTGACAAAAAGTTTATATTTTAGCAAATATTTCATATTGCTTCATATTTTCAACATTTAAAAAAATATATTTTTTTTTCCAATAACACTTCTAGGAATTTGTTAAAAATATTTTTTGAAGTGACTGTACCTCTGTAAGTTTTTGACATTGTAAATCGTAGACAAGTGGAAATTCTCCAGAATTCCTTTCTGGACAAAACAAATACCGTTAACCGGCAATAACAACAAGATGAGTCAAGAGATGGATGGCGTTTATCCGTAACTTGGCCCGCTGGAACGAGAACATGATGAACTGATGACAGATTGATAAGTTTAAGGACAATAGTAGATTAGTGACCACCCACTCTTACCTAGGCAATTTCTTCTCTTTGCTTGTGTACAGACATACTTCTTGTTGCTACTAGTGAAAAACAAGATGCCAAAAACTGGAGTTCGCGATTGGATTCAGCATTTAAATGCTACACCACGGATGGTAAAATAGTGTTTTGCACTTACTGTAGTAAAGAGGTATGTTCATTTTATATTTGAAATATATTTAAAATAACTAAATAATATTCTTTCTTAGCCTACATTTTATAAATTGCAATCTCTTGTGTGAAAATTAAATTGTTCCTATAACTCGATTTTTATAGGTATCAGCAAATACCAAAAATAAAAAACCACAACTCAATTATAATTAAATTTAATGTTATTGTTACATGTACATATATTGAAGCTCAGTATATTTATGCAATGTAAATAGCTACCATACCAAACTGTACATAGTCTCAATTTTGTCAGTCCTATATTTCATGGAAGCTTTCTGTTTTGGTTATGTATTGTTTCTTGGATTTCATAATTAAATATAATGAATATAAATAATTAATTCTTTTTTACATACGTATATCAATACCAACAACTAATTTAAGGTAATTGCTACATATACAATTACTGGAAGATAAATTATATTTGAAATGTTAAATTAATAAAAAAACAATTACTGGAGTTTGATATCTTTATGCAATGAGAATAGTAATCATGCCAAATTGTACCTAATCTAAATTTTTAGTGCTATATTTCATGCAAGTCTGTTTGTTTTGGTTGCTATGTTTTGTTCCTTGGATTTTGAAATTCATAATTAAATATCAATGAATAAATTAATGGATTGTGTTTTATATATATTCCAGTAGACCTTATCTATTTATTAACAATGTTTCAAATCGTAAGCATGATCTTTCTATGGGCATGGAATTAATGAAAAGCTAATTAAAATAAGAAATATAGTGAATATCTTGAATTTTTTAACCACAAATAAGGTCTACTTGTCTCATTTACATGCTGTTGGATCCTATATATTATACCGAATGTATGTATATGAAAATATATGTAATAACATTAATAAATAATAGCTTCATAATATTTTCGTGTTACAATTTTCATATTTTTCATATTTTCTTATTTTGATTTCATATTTTGGTAAAATTTTCTTCATATAAATCCTCGCTCTAATTATGACATATAGAAGACCGAAATAAGAAGCATGTGAACAATATTTTTTGGGCCCTTTCACTTTCAGATTTGAATTAGGATGCTTATGACGTCAATTGTTAAAGATTATTATCATTAAATAAAATACTAGCACAGAATGGTTAAATGAGAAAATTTCTTCCCCATGGGGACTTGTATCAACACACACTCTGCAGTTACGGATCAAGGCAGGATGCCTGCTCACCCTAGTATGAGATATAATACATTAAAAGCACAGTTTTATTCTTGTGACTGTCCAATAACTCACTGTAGGTTATTTATAAATAAAAGTACAGCATTTTGAGCAGTATATTCATAATTTTTCAATAAAGGACCAATTTCTTAACCAGTATATTTGTAAATAATATAATGTCACATATTTGGATCAAAATAATGCATGTGGTATAAAAGTCTACACTGAGTTCTTTTTGAGAGAGATAGGAAACTACCAACTCAAAATATCTACCATTTTTACTCGAAAATTAAATCATTTTTTCCCCCCAAAATCTGAAATCCAAAAGTCATGACAACAAGGAATAAGTCCAGATGAGGTGTTGTTTTATGTTTATAGTTGGCTATATAGCTTGTGTCTGGTGACATTAATGTTTTTATGTTGCATGGTACACAGTTACCAGCTCAGAAAAGTTTTCAGATCTGATACAACTGTGGGAAATAATATGCAGTTGAAATTTAATATATGTTACTCAATAGCCAATAGGAAAGCCTCCAATAAAAAGTCTTGACAATGACATTCATAAATTTTAACAATTTCAGTAAAGTTGAATGGAGAATTTTTTTATGCATTTTAAAATGAGTATTAATAAAAAGTTAGAATCTGTCGAAAAATTTGGTTGTATGAATTCTTGGCTATCTACTGGTTCAGAGATTTATGAAGCTAATTTCAAGTTAATACAGAAGCTAAGAATAACTGTGAGGCAAGGAGAATATTTGGTGTCTCTAAAATGAACATTCATAAATTTAATGTGGCAGCTCTGTGGTGCAAGTGGTTAGATGCTAGCCTCTCACTACTGGGGTCCCGAGATCGAGTCTCAGTCACTCCATGTTAGTTTCATGGTGGACGAAACGGAGCTTGGGCAGGGTTTTCTCCCATTTTTCCTTGCACAATTGCATTCCACCATTTCTCCATACTCATCTCGTACATTTCGTTCATCTGTCGCTGTGATGGTATGTCAGGCATGGTTGGCCGGCACCCTTGTCATTAAAAGATTTCTATATGAGGGGCTTAATCTCATCTCATCCCTCGATCCAACCCTGAGTTGGACACCAGTTGAGGATATTATTATTATAAATTTAATGGATCAATAAGAGGAGATCTCATGAAAAAAAATTGAATAATTGCAAGAAAAAAATTCTTAAAAATCCTATTAAAAATTGGGGGAAAGTCTTAAAACTGGGGTCATCTTAATGTTCAGGTAAATGGTACTTCAGACATACAAAATTCCCTTTAAAGTTTTTGGATTCAACACAGATTCCAATGTGAAAACAAATACAGTTTCCTAACAATGTTTTGGATTCTTAATAGATTCCAAAGATGTGACTAAAATATAGAGTTCATAAGAATGTTGTAGATTTTTCACAGTTTCCATGTGATGAAAAAGGATGTAACTAACACATGGAGACTGTTCAGAAGATTTTAAATCTTTTATAAGCTTCATGTGACAGTATAGTTAACATTTGTTAGTTTCCTCACAAGCTTTATTTTGATTCTGTCAGTTCTTTCATGTTATGTTCTTATTTCACTTCCAGCTAAAGAAGATGATCCACTTCATTCAATTATGCCTCCTGAGGAAGGGCAGAACAAATACTCACCGAATGCTGTCAAGATTAAACCTGTAGAAGATGTGTGAGGTACTTGTCTTACGAAATGTTAGGTTTCTCGTCTAAAATTTATCTTATTTTGTTATTTTTATATTCATCCATCCATAGTAATTCTGCCCAAGGGCAGGTCTATCACTGCAATCATAACATTTTCATGCTCTGCTTTGCAGCTTTACTAGGGAACTGTAGGTGTGGTAGCTTCCTGTTGCTTTCCACACCGGTGAAGGATGATGATGATATGATAATCATAAGGATGATGATGATGGCCATATGATTTTGGGGACCGTTTGAGCCTTAAAGTTTTCCTGACATTTGTCTTACAGGTGAGGAAAAACCCCGAGAAAAACCTCACCCAGAAAAACTGCCCCGACCGGGGATCGAACCCGGGCCTCCTGCGTGACAAGACAGCACACCACCTCGAGACCACAGCAGTAGACATTTTTATATAATAGTATTAATAATAAGATGGCTCCATGTCACAAGCAGTTAGATGCTTGCTTCTCACCACTGGGGTCCCAAGATCAAGTCTCAGTCACTCCATGTGGGTATTGTGGTGGACGAAATGGAGCTTAGGCAGGTTTTTCTCGAGGTTTCTCCCCATTTTCTCGTGCCACAATTTCATTCCACCATTCTTTCCATGCTCATCTCATCCATTTCATTTCATTAATTTGCTCCTGTGATGGTGCTTCAGGCGTGGTCGGCCAGACCCTCGTCATTCACAGACCACTGTATATAAGTGTTCATCTCATCTCATCCCTCGACCCAACCCTGATTGAGGATATTTATTTTTTATATTTTAGAATTAATAATAGCACAAGCGCTTAGATGCTCATCTCTCACTGCTGGGGTCTCGAGATCAAGTCTCAGTCAATCTAAGTGTGATTCATGGTGGATAAAATGGAGCTTGGGTAGTTTTTTTCTCTGAGTTTTCCCCTGCCACAATTTCATTCTGCCATTTCTCCAAACTCACTCATTCACTCACTGGCACTACCGAACCCATAGGTTCATGGCCGCACGGACATAAGCTTTCCATACATCCCTATCCCGAGCCAATATTTTCCAATCATCCTCTGTATAATCTACTTCCGTAAAACCATAGTTAATGTTATTCTCCCACCTCATTCTTGGTCTACCAACTGGGCGTTTTTTCCTCTGGCTTTCCTACAAGAAGCTTCTATGCATGTCTTTCATTCCCCATTCATGCCACATGTCCTGCCCATTGCAGTCTACAAGACTTAATTGTTCTCATTATATCTGGCTTCCTATAAAGACCATGTAGTTCACTGTTATGTAGTCTTCTCCATTCACCTATCTGTTCATCTCTCTTTGGTCCAAAAATTTTCCTAAGAACTTTATTCTCAAATACTCGTAATCTCCTTTCCTCCCTTAAAGTAAGAGTCCATGTTATGCATCCATATAATATAACTTTCTCCATACTCATCTCATTAATTTTATTTCATTTCATTCATCTGCCTCCGTTATGGTGTGTCAGGCATGGTTGGCCAGCACCCTTGTTATTTACAGACTTCTAATAGGGGCTTCATCTCATCTCATTCCCCAACCTGACCCTGAATTGGACATGAGTTGAGGATATTTATATTTAGTAATAACACTGGTCAACATGATTTTTGTCTCATGAGTACCAATAGTTGTACTTAATGCTGTTTATCGTGTTTTCAAATATGTATTTGGAATTTCTCTATCACCCACAGTTTTTTTTATTTAAATTTCCATTAATGGATTTAAATAATTAATTTTTTAATAAATGTTTTTTCGTCCATTTGTCCATTGTAAAATAAAACCAAATGAGCTAACTCAAATGGTTCAGCTATGGAAAAGCAAATGGAATCCTAATATGCTGGCCGATTATTGTTGGACCATCAAGAGGTATGCTCCACAGGCAAAATATAGCAGAAAATCGCCATTTCTTACTTTCTTGGTTAGTCCGAATGTTCGAATATTGTGTAGTTACGAATGTAGAAAATATTGAAGTGTTTGAAATTATAAATTCCTGTCCCTCAGAAACCTTGCGTGATGGAGGAAAACCTATATCATATTTGAATTCAGGAGAAAAAATACTATCAGAATCACATATTTTTCTTTCTGAGACAAAAAAAAAAGTTTATTTTTTGTTGCTCAGTGTAATAATAGTAAGTAAAAGTATGTGCAGTTTCTTGAAGTTTTAATAGTATTAAAAAATGTACCAAAATTTGTTCATGAAAGAAGAAAGTGGAATGATGGAAAAGAAAAATATATTGGTGGTTAGTTTACATACAAATTTTTAATGGAGTACCATGTACAGCATTCTTATTATGCATCCTATCTTTGTTCTTTGTTACAGAAATGTTTTAACTGAACACTGTGAAGTTTTCATTTTAATGTTGATCATCACTTCAAGGCCTATACATTTTTTGCTCTATCAAGCTGTGGTTCATTTACTCACAGGGAGTATTTTATATAATTATCTATACATTAACTGAAGAGTGGAGAAGACATAGAAGCTATATGCTATTTAATACTAATGCACAAGCTTCATTAGTTTTTCCTCTCTTCAACTTATTTATTATTTTTTACTTACATACTTTAAGATTGCTTTTGCCTTGTACAAAGTAAATGTAACAAACTACCTAGGCATGTTTCATGAATGTAAAATTAAGACGTCATCCCCATTTTTTTAATTATTGACTAGTTGTATACATTTTTTTATAATTACAGATAATTCATAAATAATTTGTATGTTTATTATATTATAACTCTGCAGGTCTGTGTCTTTATTTTACAATTGTTTAATAATTATCGTAATGTTGGAAAATAAGTACAAAAATGAATTTCAAAGATGTCAGGAATCATCTCTTCAGTGAAAGAGAAAATAATAATATTGATATTAATATCTTCTCAAGATATTTAATTTTATTCAGCATTCAAAAGTGGAGGTATTTATATTCTTAATTACTAGAAGATTTTTTATATCACTTTATGTCCTCCAGGTTGAGTAAACCAGTTATAATGACTGGGGGACCCAATATGCTGACCTGATGTCATCCCTTTACTGGCTAGATTGTTGTTCACCTCTGTGATTAGAACATGTGGATGTTATGCCAGCAACTGGCTGGTAGGCTAAGGACCTCCTAGGCCTGTCCCAACTTGAAGTTTAATTATAGTTCCCTCAGCCTTACTTTGACCAGTATATTTTTAAAATGGCATAGTATTTAGTCTACCAACTATGGTTTTAATATTATTTCACATAATCATAATAGAATTGTAACTTATAAAACATTAGGTGTCAGCGCACAAGTGGTATAAGTCCATATAGGACAGTTTAGAGATAAATACAAGTATTTTAAAGATGCTATGAAAAATATGTTAACATATTTTGTTGAAAGTATTTTATGTCACAAGAGTGAAGTATGGGTTATAAATGAAAAATATAAAAGAAAGCTTTTGGCAGTTGAAGTGGATTATTTGAGAAGTGAAGGAGTATCAAGATTGCACAGAATCTGAAATGAAAATGTTGTAGATGGTGGGAGAGAGGAAAGTGTAAATAGATAGTATTGAAAAAAGGGAGTTAAAATACAGTAGTTTGACATCAAATATAGGTGCAACAATGGCAATGGTCGAAAAAGATATTTGACTTGACGCCAGGAGTTTTCAGGAAAGACCAAGAAGATCATGGTATGAAAAAGTTTAAGAAGTTTTTCCTTCAAGATGGATGGGAATGGGAAGACAGCTTCAGCTGCAAAATCCCATAATAACAATAATAATACCCACTACTGTGGTTTTGGAGCAGCATCACTGCCTCATATGCAGTGGGCCTGTGTATGATTCCCAGTCATGACAAGCTTCCTTGGTGATGGTTTTTTCAGGATTTATCCACGCCTGTAAGAAAAATGTCAGGAAACTTTAAGGCCCTAACTAACTCACTGGCACTTTCGAACCCATAGGTTCATGACTGCATGTATATAAGTTCCCTATATATCCCTATCCTGAGCCAATGTTTTCCAATCATCCCCTGTATAATCTATTTTCCTCAAATCATAGTTAATGTTATTCTCCCACCTCATTCTTGGTCTACCAACTGTGCGTTTTCCTACAAGAATCTTCCATGCACGTCTTTTATTCCCCATTTGTGCCACATGTCCTGCCCTTTGCAGTCTACAAGACTTAACTGTTCTCATTATATCTGGCTTTCTATAAAGACCATGTAATTCACTATTATGCAAGTCTTCTCCATTCACCTGTCTGTTCATCTCTCTTTGGTCCAAAAATTTTCCTAAGAACTTTAAAGGCCCAAACAGTCCCTGAAATTCATCAGGCCTTCATAATGATCATTATATTCGCCATGTTTAGTATGAATGTGTGAGTGAATGCTGGGTTTTGTCTTAATGTTGTGTTGTCTCGAAGGAGTCCCTGGATTAAACTGATCACTTATTCGGAGAGGCACTCAATGTCCTTGTGTGCTCAAAAACATATGTGTGTGATCGAAAGTTTTAAATCCTTCTTCTGAAAGGCCATCTACTGTAAGGCCTAGGCAGCATAGGACATGTAAAAGTACCTATAAGGTGGGAGGTTACACTACGAGGGAGAAGAATATAAAAATACAGTAATTATTAGAAGAATATGAAGTTAAATGTATAAATGTAACACCCCAGACAACAAAAAATCTGGAATTTATCAAATTGATTGCAATGATTGCATCAGGATATATATAGGAAAAACAAAAAGGAACTTGGAAACTCGTAAAAAAGAACACTTCAGAAGCATAAAGAATGGAGAAATTGAAAAATTAGCTATAGCAGCACATAGTTTATTAGAGCATCATAGGATTGAAAAAGAAGCAAAACTTTTGAAACATCTATCTAAACCTTTGGATTTAACAGTTTGGGGGGAAAAAAAAACATACTAGAACCATGAACTTCGAGATTCCAGACAAACCGAGCTTGATAACAAAGTTCTTCAAAAATACAACAGATGGCAGTTTAGAAAATGATTCATTCAAAAGAACGCCAGATGGCAGTTTAGAAAATAATTCCTTCAAAAGAACACCAGATGGCAGTTTGAATAGTTACCAGCAAAAGAAAAAATTGACAGTCGTGAAAACAGCTGACGATGGTGACAATGGGTCACTGTTACTGCAGTGCCATGTTTAAAAAACATGGAAGTATGAGGTAAGAATAAATCACGATTCATTTAATTCTTAGAATATGAAGTTACTTAATTTGTGCACTGAACGACTTATTCAGTCAGGCTTCCATAATACTTCATTTAGGGTCGTATGTTAGAACATTACTCTCTACTCAAATTACTTCCAATCACTAGTGAGCTGATTCACCGTGAGCAATTGCTGAGAACGAATTAACGGCCGACTTAACGGTCATGCACGAGAGTCGACGTTTTCGTAATATTGGCAACGAATTACCCAGAATTCTCAGCGATAAAACCACTTCCGTTATTTTCGTCTGCTATAGAGGAATGCATTTATGCTTGCATCCCGCAAATAATACCGTATACAAACACGTCTGCGACACGCAATATTACGCCAATTCTCCTGTTCTTCCAGTTGAATTCTTTGGTAGACTCTATCAAATTCCTCTTCTCCGTGTATACCGAAAACATGATCGAAGTCTTCAAGGTCCGACATCTTGGATAAATGTTGGATAAAGCAGCAAAGTACATCGATTACCATCGGTTCCCGTTCGGTTCCCTTCGGGATTTTAATTTGAGTTGCTCATGTAAGGTACCTCCGCAGGTAGCTTACAAATTTAACCAATTATTATCGCATGAACAGATTTCTGAGTAAGCAAAATTGTATTAGCATACAACTTGCTCAGCAGAGAAGGCATTTTACTGTCTAATGCGTCCAAACATGCGACCCTTAGAGTACTAAAGTTTGTAATACATCAACACAGAACGTCGGTTCATCACTTTCCTCTTCAGATATTTGATTTTTTGAATGCATTGACAGACATGGAGTAAAATTTGGTGGTGAGTTTTACAAAGGAGGAATATAAGGAATATGATTTATCATACACCTTTTCTTTGCTCCCATCACAAAATAGCTGCTATATTGATCATTGATTTTGTGGATGTCTACATCTTTGGTGTTTACAGAAATCAGTTTCATGGAATAATTAGTCATTTGTGCTCAATTTCTCTTTAAACATCAGGGTATATGATTTTGTTTTCTCAAATTGCATCTATCTAATTTTCACTCACTGCAACTGATGACCATTAATAGCTCTTTTTCTAACCACTACACAGTTTATTAGCTCTATTATTGCTATTCCCATCTTCATTATATGCACAAGAAAAGGATTCTTCTTTCTTCTTACAGTTTCTACCCAAGTATCAGTAGAACAAATGTTCTGTTTCTGTCATTAAATTGATCAGATTTTACACCTCACCTCATATTTTGTATCTTTCCTAGGACTAGTTTCAAGAAAATTTTTCTCCATTGTCAACTGGCATCTGACTTTTTCTAATTCAATTAAGCTGGAATATGCATTAAATTTGAAGAGAAAAATGTTCGCCCAGAATGAGACTCAAACCCGGGACCTTTGGTTTTCCGTACCAAATGCTCTACTAACGGAGCTACTGGAATATGCATCATTAAGTAAGAAACAGCGACCTGGAACCATGAATTTGTGGTTTATTTCTTCCATTTTTATGTTTGGGTCATGCAGTAATTTTAAAAAGGCAACACAAATATTGTAAGTCCTGTCCTATCTATTACACAATATATTAGGGTACATAATTATTTTATAATTATGTGCATTTTCTCTCAAGTATTTCACAATACACAATGCAACAACTTTGGAATCTTGACTTCTTTCTGTTTCATTCCATGTATATATATGTATATTATCACTTTTTTTAATAATTGTCACAAATTTTATGTGTATATATATATATATATATATATATATATATATATATATATATAAATTCGATGGAAATGGATTTCTTGAGGAGAGCAGCAAGATGTTCAAAATTAGACAAAATAAGAAATACTGTCATAAGAGAAAAAATGAATATTGGTTATTCAATAGTAGATTATATACGGTATAAGCAATTAAATTGGTATGGGCACGTACGATGAATGCAAGAAGAAAGATTACTCAGGAAAGCATTGGAATGGTGTCCACCTGGAAGAAGGAGGAGAGGAAGACCTCGAAACTCGTGGATGCAGGAAATAAGACCTGTAATGAGAGCAAGAGGACTGGAGGACATGGATTGGATGGAGAGAGACAGGTGGAAAAGAAAAATAAAACTTTAGGCACAGAAAGATGTGTAAACATTAAAATTCTATATATAAATAAAATATATAAATTCCTTTTGTAGTAGGACAACTTGACCACCAGAATGGGATATGAGACTAGATGAAGATGAAGAAGAAAACACAGATGTTTCTAATTTAGTAAATCAAAAATAAATACATAGTGCTCACTATAATCTGTATTTCTGTTCTTCTTCACTTTCTTCAACCCGAGCAAGATGACCAGCTTTCTCATTTTGCAGTTCACTTTTCTCTTGAATATCTCCTGCTGGAATGTTCATCTATTGTGTCATAACTCTTCCTTATATTCTTACTTGGTGATTTGAAGTTAAATTTTATCATGAAAACAAGATAATACTTCTATTATTTCACAGTTCCATGTCACTATCCTTACACCACTTAAGCTATAGCAAATGCCTAGGTCATCTTCCTTATATTATGCTAGAAAAAATTGAATATGCTCTTGGACACATCTGTTGTCTATCATATTTCCAGGCATCTTCCTTCCTCTTTAATCTGTGACTTTGAATACCTCCTTCATCCCTAAATATCCATGTTATTCTGATTGACTAACAGTAGCAACACTAGAAGAATGCCCATCCATCTTTCACAAACAAAAATGGACTCTTATGAATAAAAGAGTAAATTATTAAAACACAAGTGTTGCTTTATGTGTTAAATATTGTAATGACGATTTTATTATTAATTTAACACTTCTCATTGAAGGATAAATTATATTTCTTCAAATATAATTTATCCTTCAATGAGAAGTGTTAAATTAATAATAAAATCGTCAGTAGAAGCCCTACTGGCTATAAAGTAGTGTTAAATTCCCAATAAATGTCTTCTTAACTAAGAAGCCGCCATTTGCAAAGATAGAAGCTATGGTTTCAAGCATTTGGCACGAGGGAATTACAACGTACATAAGAGAAAAATTTGCGTCTAGATCGTAACTCGCCTCGGTAGCTCAGTTGGTAGAGCACTTGGCCCGGAAAGCCAAGGGTCCCGGGTTCAAGTCCCGGTCTAGGCGAAAATTTTTCTCTTCAAATATAAATATTGTAATGTTGTAGTTACTTGCTTAAAACACTAAAACTGTATTTCTCCATATCTCAAAATAGTAATTCCTTCTTCTTAAACTTAATTTGTAGGATTTTCATCCTGTTTAATTCCAAAATCACTCCTCGGAGGAAGACGTATTGGATGTGCATTCACTGTCTATTCATCTCTTGGCTGGTCTTCCTCTTGTTCTTCTCCCGTCCATTGGTCTACCTTCTTTAGCTCTTTTTGCAAGTCGATTTTCTTCCATTCTTTCTATATGACCCTTCCGATATTTTCATCTATCTATAATAAATTTGGTTATGTCTTGAATATGACATTTGTCACTAATTTCTGTGTTGTGTATTTTATCAAATAATGTTTTCCCCTGAATAGTTATTAAGATTTTCATTTCACGTGTGCTTATTGTTTGTTTAGTTTTTGTTATATCAGCCCTAGTTTCTGCTCCATATACGATAACTGGTTGAACTATCATTTTGTATATGCGGGTTTTGCTTTCTATTGACATATGTTTGTTGTGCCAAATTAAATATTTCATATATCCTGATATTTGTGCTGCTTTATCAGCTTGTTTCTTTACATCTTTTATTAAATTTTTAGTGTTTGCTATTAATACACTTAATAATTAAATTCTGACACTTGTTCTATAATTTTTCTTTCCACTTCTGATTTGCATCTTACTGGTTCTTGTGATATTGTTAAGCATTTTGTCTTATTCATGTTAATTTCCATATTGTATTTTCTGGCATTTAATAATAATAAACCCACCATGAAAATGGGCTAGCAACCCACTTCAAGGTGTGTCTTATACATTGCTTGCAGTCCCAAGGATCAAGCCTCTGATGAAAGATGGAAACAAAACAGTAATTCCAATTTAAGAAAAAGTGGAGTTATAACACTTGTGCTCTGAGCCCGTCATACACTGAATACATTAAACAGTTCAATAAGATAATAAACTGTTATACGTAATCTCAAATAAATACCTATAGGTAGTAAATATGGTGAGTCTGTTGCATCTTACCTCATAAAAGTTGAGTTCTTCTAGGACATGTTTGAAAACATTTCATTGTCAGATTCTTCAGTCTGGACAAGCTGACAATGAAACAAAATTGTTTTGAAATATGTCCTAGAAGAACTTTACTGTGACTATTTAACTCATGCCCCAAATGGGAGTCAATGACCAATCACATTTCAATGATTTTCGATTTATAACCAATCACAGTCGTGTTTAACCTAGAATTTACCAACTAAAGTTTATCATAATGAAGAAAGCACCTCCTTTTTAACATTCTGAATAGGTCATAGCATTATTTTGCAGTGACCGACTCCCTAAGAGATACGGCTACCAAATTGTATATATAGTGCATGAATGTCAACACATAGCGCATGCAGAAGTTAATATAAAAACATTTGTAGCAATTGATTACACCACCAAAAAAGAAACCACTGTTAGCACTTTCTTAAAAGTATTTTTTCCCAGGTAATAATCCAGAAAAATATAATTGTCATATTTACATCATACGACATCAGAAATGAATTAATATACAGTTTGATGTTTAATTTTTTCTCCACTAGAGTGCATTCTTACAATATTGCATTCCTTTGGCAATAAATAATATGATCTGGTTACAGTGATCGAACAAAAGAAGCAAATGAAGCGTACCAATCGTTTCACATTTGTTTTCAAACATCGCCGTTTACATTAAATATATACATATTTTAAAATAACTATAGTTAAATAATGATTTGTGAGTAAACAGCTTAATTTTATTCGTTAAATAGTCCTAACAAATGCCACTCTTGATTTCCAAATTCTCCAGATAAATTTGGAAATCACTCGTGGCATTACTTATGATTATGTAAGATGCAACAGACTCACTTTATTCATTAAGAAGAACCTCATAATGTTACTTCCTATTGTAATTTTATAATTTATATGTAGTAACAATATATAAAATTCTAATTCATGTTAGGAACACTGTATGGCTAGTCAGAACCTCTAAATCAACAAAAAATAGCTTCAATTGTTATATTTAAGACAAATGGTAAATGTATATTTGAAGAGAAAAGTTTTCACCTGAACTGGGATTTGAACCCGAGACCTGTGGTTTGACACGTCAGTGCTCTACCTTTAAGATATCCAGGCTCCCAATTCAAATGGAAATTTTTCTCTTATACAAATTTCTGATAGCCATGAGGTAAGAGAACATTCATTCCCAATGTCATCTGGCAGCTTCTTATTCAAAAAGACATTTTAATAGGCAACTATTATAGTCAGTTAAGATTAGAATTTCAATGTTTTTATTTAAATTTATCACTCACACTGAAGGATAAATTAATATTTGAAGAGAAAAAGTATTAATTATTGAGTATGTATTTTTTAACATACTTACCTCATTCATTTGTTTTGTTGGACGATCGTTTCAAAGCTTTTTGCTCCATCTTCAGCTTGTCACATACTGTTTTTTTCTTTTCTTCAAGTTGTCAGCCCTGAAAAGAAAAGAAAAAGCCAGTATGTGACAAGCTGAAGATGGAGCAGTAAGCTTTGAAACAATCGTCCAACAAAACAATCATATGAGGTAAGAATGTTAAAAAAATACAAACTCAATTATTAAATTAAACCTCATAATATTACTTCCTAATGGTTTTAAAAGAAAAAGGTATGCCTGAACTGGGATTTGAACCCAAGACCTCTGGTTTAACACACATTTAAGCTATACAGGCTCCCAATTCAAATGAAAATTTGAGGTCTTGAGTTCAAATCCCAGTTCAGGTGAAAAATGTTCTCTTCAAATATTAATTTGTCCTTCAGTGTAAGTGATACATTTAAATAAAAATATCAAAAGTGGTAAATTTATTTATGTTGTCAGCAGTGAATTCAGTTTAAAAGCAGGAAAAATGTTTAATTGAACCGCAGGGGTTGTACTGAAAGTCATGAGCAACTTCATGTTATAAATCAATAAAATGAGTCATTATATTTGAAAAGAAAAGTATATGCCTAGACTGGGGTTTGAACCCAGGACCTTTGACTTTCTATGTCAATGCTCTTCCATCTGAGAGCATTGACATAGAAAGTCAAAGGTCCTGGGTTCAAACCCCAGTCTAGGCGTATATTTTTCTTTTCAAATATAATTTGTCCATCATTAAGATGTTTAAAACGAATAATATTAACATTAAAAGGAGTCATATCTAACTTCATACTTTGTGTTCTTCAAGCACAGGAACTGCAGATTTCAGGAGGAATCCCTCCCAACCTCTGTGCATATTGCATAAGATATATAAGTGGAGACAGTTTGAGTGTGACTGCTGTGACACATATTTTGAATGTTCTTGTTTCCTTGTTTAAAATGTTTCATTCTTCTCGTATAACATTGCAGGTTCCCACACATACATCCCCATATGCACAGTTAAGTGTGAGGTGAAATTTATCAGCAGATTTTTCCTCTTTAACAAGGAATTCACTAACACTATGCTGTCAAAATGAAACATAAATATCAGCCATTTTGCAAATATTGCATGAGATCACATAATTGAAAATAATGACGTCTCAATGTTGTAAAGTATGTATGTAAATTATGTTCATGCAGGCATTTTGTTACATTGTTGAAATTGGAATTGTAACTATAGGTTGATCAGGACTTTCGTTATGACCCTCATATGAAAACAAACAGTCTTACTGGACTATACCTTTGAAGATAAGTTAATATTACTTATTGTTTTTCAAATTACTTTTGTAATTTATAAAATCATTCTGAAATGTGTGTAAATTTATAATCATTTAATATTTGTAGGAAATAATACCATGAGGTTTCTTTTAATTATTATGAGTTACAGCAAACTCCCAATTATACATGTTAATTGGGACCAGGATATGCATGGAAAATTGAAAAACACGGATAATCCAATTAAATTATTCAGCATCGTTGAAGTTGACCAGAAATTTATTTACCCACTTTAACACTATTTAAATGCAACAAATATTCATAAAATTTTATATTAAATGTATTTAGGTGCGAGTCGTAATTATCATTAATTTATTTTACTTGTAAATATGAAAAAAAGTGGGACTATTTACTGTCATGACCATTCTGGTTACAACAATTATTCAAAATGACCATCCTAACCAGCGATAACTATCCTAGTAACCACTGATAACCACACTACTAACCAGCGATAAACCCACTGCCACAGCATATCTGTGGTTCTGTAACAACAAACTTTCAGTGATTCACACAACGGAAATTTCCAAAATTGTATTGTATTCTCAGAATGTTGGTTGGTAACGTTAAATGCATCAGGGGAGGGGGTTGTGAGTGAAGGTTACTCTATTGTGCTAGTTTCTAAGTGCAGTTCACAGTAGCACATTTAAAGAATTTTTTCATAACAAAACAAAATACAGTACAGTATTTGTCTTCATTTTTTAAAAAAATACAGTAAAAAGAGTCATGCCCAGATAATCCACAAACTGGATAATATATGCACAGATAATTGGGAGTTTGCTGTAGTTATTTTGACTTTAGTCAAAATAACTAACTCATAATTATATTCATCTACCTGTTTTAAATATCCAGAATTCACTAATATTAATTAAGTTATGTAGGTAATATTGCAATTTTATCTTCATGAAACAGCTGCAAAATCTGTTATTTTAAATTAAAAAGGAAAATATCAGGTAACATTATGATTGTACATACATGAATTGCCCTGAAAAAGTTTCTTTAAATGTCAATATTATACACAATGAATTTAACAGTATTACTAATTTACATGTGAGTTTGAGATTGCAATGCTGGACTTTATTTATTTTTTTAAGATATTTATTACAGTATTTTTTTATTTTGTACAAGTTATAATTATATATACTTAGTAATTTACTTTATTCAGTTTGACTGCAGAATTGGAAGATAATTTATATGTAATGAAGTGTATCTCTTCTGTGCATATTGCATAAGATGTATAAATTACTATTGTAGTAGGTCAGTATTGATGCATAGGATTTCATTTCAAGTGCATTACAGGTACAATATTGGTCTCACAGATTTAAAGTATGTTCATTTTTAATTAAAATTTTCTGATCTGTTTTATTGCTTGTTCGTTGTTTATTAAGTAAAATTGATTTTTCTTTTCTACTGCATTGTTTAATGAAATAATGGTATTTACCAGAAAGATCTGTATGATATATATAGATTTTATTTGTACTAACTCTTTCCCTGGCAGCATGGGTATTTGAAATCTGGGGTAGCCTGGCAGGTAATTTAACACTTAAAAAGCTGAAATGCTTGCACTGAAATATAAATTTTCTGTCATCATGCTATTGTTTGTTTTAAGCTGAAATGTAGAGGGAATAATGGCAGAAAATTCTATTATATAACAAAAATATTAAAGTACCTGAATAGAATTTTTAGTACTTCGTTTTGATGTGATACTTGTGGAAACATGAAGTTTTGTACAGAGCTGCACCACAGTTTGAACACTTGTTTCTTTTTACACTCCATGGGTTGAACATATTCCACACTATTGCATTTGAGCATTTGGGGCACATGAATCATTTTGTTTTTCTTTAGATCACTCTAGTCGAGAGTTGAAGTCTTTCTTTGGAGGTCTCTTCAAGAATGTTTCTACGCACGCATTCGAAGTTGGCACTTGTGAATGTTTCTTCCTCATCTGTCTCTTCTTCACACAACTTTGATGTTATCATGGATTAGTAGGAAATCTTTGAAAGCATTGCCCTTTGTTTACACTTTTGAACAGAGATGTTTTTATTAGAAAAATGGAGCTATTTTAGTGCAGCCATTTCTAGGAGGTAGTAACAAGTATCTTGGTCCACTTGACAGTTTTATGGCAACAGAAATAATAATGTGGCATCTGATCTGCAACATCTACCCCTTGCATATATTTATTATAGTCTATAACAATTTCTGGCTTCCTTATTGACTCCTTGGAAGCTATGTTTATCAGAATACAGCATCTTTGCACTGTGAATGGTAGAAATAAGTATCATTGGCCTCTTGTCTTTCCACACTTGTATAGGTACTTGACCATTTTGCACAAATATGGACTCACTTTTTTTTTTTAGTTTTTGGATTTGGTTTTCAGATGTTTGGAAACACTCATATCCTGGCGAAATGTTCCATAAACATGTGTGGTTTTTTTCTAAAGGCATTCCGCATAATAAATACTATTGTATTAATTGTCTTGGTAAATATGGTATCCTTTATCAGTAAGATGGGGTCATAGCAGATCCAAAACAAGGTTTTTGATGGGTCATGATTTTGGTATGAAAGTTGTGGATAGACAGAGTTTTGGAGAGAGCCACACAACATTTTTGTACACTCTACACTTTTGTATTGCATCACCCTTCTCTTTAGTTGAGAGCACATGATTCAGTGGTTTACCCTGCAATCAAAAGTCAAGATTTACTGTCTCTTTTTATGTCAAATTTGAGTCCATAGTCACCAATAAAAGAAAAAATTTTTGGAACAATATAGTCTTTTTCCACTTTTCAGATGAATTTTTTTGTTGTTGAAATAGTCTGGACCATTATCATTATTTTCAATTTCTGGAACATTTTCTTTAAATCCGTGAAGTTCTGGAATCAACAAGTCTTCATCTCTAATATCATCTGCACATATTTAATTTACAACTTGCTTAAGTTCTGCAAGATCTAAATATGACCTCTATTATGCAAAGCCACATTGAACCGATATGTAAAACTTACAACAATTTTAAATTGTTATTCCCCAACTTACAGTGGAGCAGTGGAATAAATTGCTTGGTTCAAAGTTAAACATTACTCAAAAATCTGATAAAATATTGTCTAAAGCAAACAGAGGAGACCAGAACATGGGTACTTTGGATTTGTCTTGGCATGATATCATATTAACTCCAGGGAAAGGGTTAATAATTCAATCTGTTACCATCCCAGGTTCAATTAGTACAATAGAAGATAGTAATGTGGGCTTGCCTTTTCCATAATGATATACGTAACATTTATTCTAAAGTCCTAAATTGAACTTTCAAAATACTATTACAGTAATTGTATTTGATAGTGATAAAAGTTAATCCTATTACTAAACAAGTATATTTAATTCCAACAAATGTTTTGCTATGTTACAGAATCCATGCTTAGCAAATCCCTTTAGAAACAATTTTTAGTATGGGTAGAAATTCTTATCAAGAAACAGCAAATGAGAAAAAGTATTAAGTTTGCTGTGTGTTTTAATTGGAGAACAATTCATAGGAATCTATTTCCAGATAACTAAAAAGTGTATGTGTTCTTTTTTTTTTAATCTTTCCCCTGCAGTTTTGCATTGGATTTTCATTTGTGCGATTTCAAATAATTTTCTTATACCCTCTGTTTCAGATCACATTTTTACCTAATAATTGCAAATATGATGGTTATAAAATAATATATAAAATGCAAGAATGTACTACATGTCCATTTTAAAAGTAACAAATTTTAGGGGAATGTAGACACATTCTCATTAAATTTGTATAAATATTTCGAGACATTTCCATAATAAATTTCTTTGAATACATAATATAATATTAATCATTTTACATAAGTTTTTTTGTGATAATAACATATCCTTGACAGAAAAATTTTAACACTATTCTTAAAATTTGTAAAATACTATTGAATGAATGTACAAAATTACTAATTACTTGTTAATACTTCTAAAATTCATTGTAAAGAACCATTGAGGTTATGTAATAAAATATTAAAATAAGTATATCAGTCATCGTAAATTAATTTAAATTACTGCATGAAAAACTTTGTCAAGTAGATGGAACTATGTAGGCCTTTCAGGATCATAGCTGTAACTATTTGTTGAAGTTTTTTCAAACAGAAATTTAAATTAAATTCAATTTAATAATTTAATTGTATATACCAAGTTTCATTATGAGAAAAATTTCAGGCTGCTAGACCATTATTTTACTTCAATTTTATTCTGATATGCTTCGACATCTACATGTAACATTTTAATGGGAATTCTAAGAACGAGTTTGCTCAAAATGTTGTTGTTGTTTTCTAATTGCAAGATTTGACGCTTAAGTCATTTTCTCTCTGGCTTCCCAGTACAAGCAAACAAGGCGCTTAGAGTGTTGTGCAGTTGGATTTAAAGTTGAGCAGACTAGATGATGGTGTTTGTCCATGATCAGGTCCGGGTCTTTGCATATGACACATCTGTCAGATTGGAAAACGTGTATTCTGTGGAGATGGTGAGCCAGGCAGTCATGTCCTGACAGTCTGAATTTTGCTACTGCTTCCTTGCCGCCTTTATATTTTTTATTTCTGTATATAGCTCATCAATTTTTTTCCATGATTTCCCTCTGGCTGTTGCAATGTTTTCTTTTAGCTTTTCCATTTGGAATGCTCAAAATATTTTGCTCTAGCATCGAACAAGTTGGTCTAGAGTAGCATGACACTCATTTTCTGATGGTCTCAAGTTAATTTTCCAGGTTCGATCAACCCAAGTTTTTTGTGGTTTTCCTAAAGTTTTCAAGGCAAATCCTGGATTGGAATTTCATCCTTATTCATCTTAACATATTTCATTAAAAATTAATATGCAATGAATCTACACAAGAAACATACACAACAATAGACAACACCTACACATGAATACACATAATAATAAGTAATGGATATAACGTACCTGTGATATGACTAGTGACATTTGTTATGAGAAAACAAACATGGTGGCCACTAGAGCAATTTTAAAAGTTGGATTTTAGGTAAACTCCCACTTCTAATGGTCCAATTTTGCTGATGTTTATGGATATTTTTTCATTTTATTTCAATAGCTTATAGCTAGTTTTGTTGTGAAAAAACGAAATTGCAACTGCTAGAGCGATTTTAAAAATGTTTTCGTTCAAGTTGAGCCTGACTCCTGTTGGTCCGATTTTTGCTGCTTAATGATCCTGATATTACTTATCTTATATTAATTGATTGGTATATCCCAAGTTTAGTTGCAGAAAAAATTGTGATTGCTATATATTTAACATATATGTATATATATATATATATATATATATATATATATATATAAAGTAAAGTAAAGTAATCCCACTACAGGCCTTGGGAGGCTGTTGGGGTAGTAGGAGGTTAAGGCTCCCACTTTTTCTAGACAGTCGGCACTTGATATCAGCCCTGCATGACGGCCGCCTTTAACTCCAGAACAAGACTCTGGTACTCATTTCAGTTAGAGGCTGAGTTGACCCCACCGGGACTTGAACCATTGACCTTATGGCTTGTAGCGCAGTGCCTTAACCACTACGCTACGGCATGTCCCTATATATATATATAAATTCTTGTCAGTCAATTTCGGTGCCTAATAAGTAGGACTGATCAAGATTTGTGAATATTTTGCATAAATATTTTAATGGGTGCAATCTCCATGACTAAATTTGCAAATAATGTAGTATCTAATGATGTAAAGGTAATTAAGTAAATCTGGGGTTTCTATAAATATTTGTTTCCAATTAAAACACTGATTGATAAATTATTACTGATGGAGTAGTAAAAGTGTATGCAGAATGAAAAATGAAATTCTAGTCACATTAAACAACCTTATTACAAAATCTTAATATCTTATTATGGTACATTTTAAGGCTTCAGGACTAACGAAAAGTTTATAAATTGCGGTTTCTACAGTCATACATTCTTACATTCTCTGTTTCTAAATTTTTAAATGTTCTTATTTGAACGTATTACTGATCGAACTCCTTTTTTTCCTAACTTTATTATAATACAGTGTGATCAGCATAGTATTGGAAAGCAGACGCGGGATTTGTCAGCAGTGTACAGTGAAATCCCCGTGTAAAATGGAATACTGTCCAATACTATACTGATCACTCTGTAGAAGACATATTCTAGCATAGTTCAGTTGAAAATTGATGATGATGGCAGTTTATAAAACTATAAGAAATTTGATTTATAAAATTTTTACTTGGGATGTAAAGAATGAATAATACAACTATAGAAAGCTCAATTTATAAAATTTTACTTGGAATGTAAAGCAAGAATAATGAGAAACTTTGAAAGATTTTACTTGATATGCTACTCATCAGATTTATATACATTCTTTCCTGGACGGAGTAAAATTAATTATTTAACATTCTATTCATTTACTGTTTATTTTGATTCTAATAATTTTATAACATTTTTGACAACAAAACATAATGAATGCTATTTACTCTGATATTATGAAAGGAGTTAGATAAACATTTGGTACAAATATATATATATAAGTGAACTTATAAATACGAGTATTTAACATTAAAAAAAATAATATATTTAATCATTTATTTAATTTATTTTTAGAACTTTTCTGGATGAGCAAATCCAAAACTGCTTTTATTTTTTTACTTATGTTACATCTTGAGGCTTTAGTCTCAGAAAAAGTTTTAGAATAGATTGTAAATTCGCTGTCTGTTAGAGTGAAAAGTAAAAATGTGTATTACGGGTGCAAATATGCTTTCAAGTGAGATGTTCATATGCATGACAAATTATGTTAACACATTTGTTAGTAGATTCTCAATATTCATAATCATTAAAGGACATTTTCACTGTTATGGATTGTCTAGGTACAAAGTTTCTTCCATTGGTCTCTATCTCTAGATATTTCTTCATTTGAGTTTCAACTCTTCCAAGGCTTCTAACACTTTCAAATGTATGTGTTAATCTTCTGTTGGCTTATTAAGAATGTAAAGTTTCACTGGATTTTTTCTGATTCTTCATTTTCTGATTTTATATGAGATATTCATAGGATGTGCCAGAGGAATAGATAGCAAGGAAGGTGAGACATATGATTATCAACTGGGCAGTCCAGATTCAATTCTGGAAAGTGGAGGAATAGAGATTTTTCTTCACTCATTTGTGTCAAGACTGGCTTTGTGACCTATTCATTATTACATAATGAATAAAAAAAGAGTGGCCAGACTAGAGGATTACTTTCCCTACCTCTTTCTCATGTCATTAGCTGTGAATATGTGGATCCTGATGTCCATGTCCCCATTGGACCTTCATGTACTTACTGGAGTACTTTTACTTTTGTGGTGTCAGGAACATGTATCCACTGTACTTCATCCTAATATGCAATCCCTTACTTGAGCAATGCTATGTCCATGGATATGACACAAGGTACAATCTGAAGAGACCATCCTTGAATTCATGTCTTAATTTCTTACAGAGAGTGTGTAATTTTTAAATATTGGGAAGGAGAAGAGTTCTAATTGATAGAAACCATGATTTAAAAAATTACACTTATTTTAAATGCTTAAAAAATATGGAACCATTTTTAAAAGAAAGGACGGAGATGAAAATATGTCAAAATTAAACTTACTTAAAAGAAAATGGAGTTGGTATCTCCCCTCACTCTCATTAAATATTTTTGTTTACTGCTTAAATTGATATAGTTATTTACCTATTTATCATACTTGTGATTTCACACCCTCCTCTGGTCGAAATTATCAAATTTGAAATGATCTTATTCTTTCACTATATTTTTAATAAAATGTGGAAAAATGTATTTAGATCTCTGTCACTTTCGTTTCATATAAGTTAAATGCCACAGCATTTCTATAAAAAATTGTAACTGTCATATAATATGATATAAATGTTTTATTGTATTTTATTTTTTAAATTAAATATGTAGTTTTAATACCAGTAATACACATTTTTACAGATTGGCTGAAGAGTTAATTTACACCAATGTAATTAATTCAGTACTAATAGTAAAACTATTAATGTATCCTGCAGCAGCAAATACCAAAGATTGCTAGTGTAGCTAATAGCAGTACTTTTTTAAAAGTTTAATTGGGTTATGAGGTTTTTATGTAAATTTTCCCTTGATCATTTTCAGTTAATTACAATGCTATTGGCAGTTGTAGACCACACTTTAATACTTTGTAGATACATTACTGTAATATGGAGGATCCAGGGAAAGAACCAGGTACAGTAAGTTACTTTTTTGACAAAATGGAGTTTGAGATCCATTAGATTCTCCATGGAAATAACTTTATTTCAGAAGTGTGAAACAGTAAAAGAAATAGTTTAGTCATATATATTTAACTTTCACAGGGAAAGAACACTATGAGGTTTAATTTAATAATTAAATTAATGTTTTTATTACCTCACCTCATATCCTTTTTCTTCTATACTGCAGTTTCGGAGCTTATCTCCATCGTCAGTAGCCTCTAGTCGACCGGTGTTATGTCGTTTCTTGGCGGTTTCCTTCTTACTTCTATCGGTGGACCGATGAACCTCTGGATCAGGTCAAAATTTGCGGGAGTTTCAAAAACTCATGAATTTTGAAACTCCCGCAAATTTTGACCTGATCCAGAGGTTCATCAGTCCACCGATAGAAGTAAGAAGGAAACCGCCAAGAAACGACATAACACCGGTCGACTGGAGGCTACTGACGATGGAGATAAGCTCCGAAACTGCAGTATAGAAGAAAAAGGATATGAGGTGAGGTAATAAAAACATTAATTTAGTTTAGTCATAGTTTATTTACCTTCAAAGTTTGGCATACAGGAAAAGATGTAGGTACTTTGTATAATTAAAAGTCCTTTTTCTTGATTTCAAGGAAAAGTGACTTAGATGGTTTTTTTGCTGTACCCTTCATATTATTATTTATTTCATCCACTTCTGTGATAACACGAGTGGATATGAGGCGAGCAGCTGGCAGGTAGACCATGGGTCTTCTAGGTCAATCATGCCATGGATGTATAGTTTACTATTGTAAAATATATACACAGGTTTTAAATATAGTGGAACTCAGTCATCTGAAATGTATAATATACAAATTCACATTATCTCTATTTGATGACTTATAAATGAAACTTGTAAATTTTTTTTATTCTTGAAATTAGTAATAACCCTCTTTCCCCACTTATTTTGTAAGTAAGATTGAATGCTCAACCTCAGAATGAGCAAATTTTTACTCAAGTCAAAAGAGCTTTAGAAAGTTCATAGCATTTGATATAGTATATAATTTACAAGATAAAATAGTTGTTGTCTTTTGACATATGGTTAATATTACTTGCCCAAATTAAATCTGCAAGTGGAAAATATGCTAATTAATTTTCAGCCATTTCTCTTTTTCCCTTTTACTGTGTTGTGTTGTTTTGACAGTAAGGAGAGAGCTGGCAAATACTGTGTTTTTTAAATGGTCCGATGCCTTCATCATTCTTTAACCAAATGAATAATCCATCAACCATCATACTACTGGGAAAAATGTGTATAAATAGGTTGTCTCTTCCGTGCCTTCCTCATATATTGACATTTCTTGTCCTCTGTGTTGTGTTGTGAGCTTGGTAATAGAGTGATGACAAATACTGTGTTTTAAATGTTCCAAAACCATCAGCAGTCATCGACCAAGTGACTGATCTGACAACCATGTTACAATCTTTCACAAGTGTTTAGAGATTCTCTGCCCACACTTGAAGTTCATTCAATACCTGATCTAATTTTCATTGTGCCAACTTTTCAGTACTAGCTACTTTTCATTTAGTTATTTTAGATTTATTTTTTTTAGTTACTTTACAATTATTTACTTATTTTATTTGCTTATTTGATTTATTTGTGACAAGGATGTCAAATGTTAGTATCCACAGTGAAGATAGTAAATTTATACATAGTAATTCAACAGTTTTCTTTTCTTGCCAGTGTTATAATTTTACTACCTTAAATGCCAAATTAATAATCCAACATTGAGCTTTAGTGGTGATAGGAATAAATAAATACTGGACTATCAGGTATTATATTATTATATCTAGGGAATAATAATGATAATTGTATACAGATTTCCTTCATTATCTTTCTGTAACTGAAGTTTTATTTTTGTTTTCTGCTCTCAATAATAATTATAATAAAATTTAATAATCAGGAATAAGGTGCAGAAAGAAATTCAACTCTGAAAATGCAAGCTATTAAACATTACAGGGACTCTTGGATACCCCACTTCTCTTAAAAACTGTTAGCCCAAGAATGAGATGGGAGAATTATATTGACCATTATTTAAGGAAGGTGAATTTTATTGAAAAACATTGGAAAGCTTCAGCTCAGGATAAGGTGTATGTAAGGATGCATGCAGCTATGAATCTCTTTCATTACAATTCTAGAGTGATTGTATTGCTTCTCCTATATCCCTTCTATAGGGTAGTTGTTTGGCGACGCTAGCAGCAAAACACTTCCACTTCAGCCATATAGAGTTAACTTGGGTGAATAATATGTATATGTATTGGTAAATATTTATTGTTTGGACTGTGGAGTAATAGTGTAGGTATTTATACTCTCTATTTATAATCTTATGATTATTGTAATGTTCTTAATCTTTGATAAAAAGTGGTATTAATGAATTATAAGGAGTTTTATGATTATAAATTAAATAAAATTTCATTTTAACAATATCAGTATATACTAATGTGTTTTTTGGAGTCGATGATTCATATTAATTGTAATTGTATATTTACATAATAAATGATATAATTGTGAAAAAAGTTAGGTATTACTTTCTTGTGATATCATTATCTCAGGTTTATTTGATATATCTCTTATTATAGAAACAAATTTATTGATGTATTTGAGATAGAATGGATGTGGAAAACAACCCCATTTTTAGCCAACAATGTTTAAAAAAATTAAGTCAGAGGACAAAAATGAAATAATGTATTGACTAAGGCTTTCACGGCTGGAGTTGCTATGACGATCTTGAAGAATATTTCCGGGCTGTAGGCTGTGATGTCCCGCGCTGTAGCCGTGTGGTTAAGGCAGGAAGCATTGGCGCAGAACTACAGGACTTGCGCTGGTTCGAGTCTCCATGGGGGAAGAAATTTTCTCGTGGTATTTCGGCCAGTATGGGACTGGTGCCCACCCAGCATCATGAGGCATTTGGGTAGCTACAATAAGTAGTGGCTCCAGGTTGAGAAAACCAGCTATAACGGCTAGGGGACTCGACATGCTGACCACATGTCACCCCAACACTGGCTAATGATCATCTACCTCTGTGATTGACACATGTGGATATTAGGCCAGCAGCCGGCTGGTAGGCTAAGGGCCATCTAGGCCTGTCGCACCAGGAGTTTTGTAGGCTGTGATCTTGACAGTGGTAGGACAGACAGTGGACAAATGACCAGTCTCAAGACAATCCTTGAGGATGCCAGATGCAGTCTCTGGCAAAACGTCGGGGAACTTCAAGGCTCGAGACCATGGCCTACAGCCCGGAAATCTTCTTCAAGATCATCATAAAAATGAAATAATTTATTTTCAACTATCTAAAATTGTGAGTTAGGAAGTGTACATTATAAATTTTCTGACATGTACAAGAAGGTTCAAAATGAATGAGCTGGCAAGAAATTCTAAATTCCTGAAAAAAAAAGTAGAAAAACACGTGCACCCACATCTCATCAAAAGTTAACTAGGTAACACATAATTAAACCATTTACGTGTAAAATATTTTTTTAAGAGTCTCAGATATGTAATAATTTTGAATGTAGAGTAAATTAGTAGACACATCAGAAATATTGATAAATAAAACACATTTACACCTGTAATGAACTAGAGCACTATATTCATTTTGAACCTAATTCTACAAAGATTCTTATCTCATTAATCTATGTGGCTTAGTAGGTCCACATTTGAAAATTTTTACATTAAAATACAATCTCCTTAACTAGTATTAATAATTTTGCCAGAAATGTTGGTATCAGCTAACAAATAGTTTTGTTGTGGTATAGAAACCAATATTTTTTTCTTGTAGTGAATTTATGAAGTATTTTATTGGGGGAATAATATATAATAGTGATAGACTATAGAAATTGTATTATCAAGTGCATTATGGGTGTTAATAATAATAACATACATTTAATCACAAAAAGTAGTTAACATTTGTACATTGTAAGAAAATCCCTAAACATTAAACAAGAGGCAGCAGCATATATAAGGGATACCAACCAAGGAGTTGCATGTGATTGTCATATTCAAATTAACCAGGAATTCCTTGATAATTATGCAAACAGCTAGTTGTATTTCCAGAGTTTTAATCTGTAATTATAGTTCATATAACTTTGGGGTGATTATGTTAATAATAATAATAATAATAATACTAGGAGTAACAGGAACAATGAGATAATAGCCAGTTGAAAAATATACTTTAAAGCTTAGATTAAATAATTGTTTTATTGTATCTTTTATAATTTGCACTTAGCTACAAATATCACATTTTGCACTTATATTTAGATTATTTATGGTTACTGAAAATACTTGCTCTACCATGGATAATTAAGAGTCTGTTTTAAATGTTGAGTTTTGTTATTTATTTAAATGTGTTGGCCTAAATTACTTTTCATTAATATTTGCACCTTGTTTAATACCACATTTACATTGTTTTAATATTCAAACTTTGAAGATAGTTATTAACAATTAAACCTCATAGTGTGTTAAAGAGTTGTATACTGATTAAAAATTTTAAATGTATGGACCAGTGATGAAGTTAGACCTGAAATAATGTACAGCACAACTCCAATTTTATTAAACAAACTCAAAAGCCAAATAGCCCTGATAATATCCAACCTTCACCTATAAGTGACCTATTATGCAACCAGCACAGAAATTATCCTGCAGTTGATACAATAACATACAGTTTTGTACACTATATAGAAAGTTCACATTGCATTGACTTTCTTCCCTTGCAAGATCTAAACCTTTTAACAGAATTGAAGTTGTACTGTATATTTTTTTAGCTAATTGTACATTTGTTGTTTTTAGGTATAACATAACAGGCACTAATTATAATCACAACCTGTGTGGTATTTAAAATTTTATACAAATGGAACTATCTTTATAACTAAGCTCCTCTATATATGATCAACTTTCTTTTAGAATAAAGCTTTATCATTTCTTGTAGTTATAATGTAATTTTTAATTAATTCTTATTTGCTTGTAGCATTATGTACAGTGTAATGCTTCTGTAACAATAATTTGTAAACTTCAGTTTCTTTAACTTGATAAAGGTAGAAAAAAATTATGTTGTTAAAAAAAGTTTCTTTAAGAATAATTTTTGAGAATCTGTGAAGTAAGTAAATGACTTATTGAAAACATATGGAAACTTCAAAACACAAACAAAAGAAACTTTCAAAATAATGTATTTTCTCATCAGTTGTCAAGAGAAGTGTATTTTATGGAAGTCATACCATTAGAATCTGCAAGGAATGATTTTTGTTTTATGCCTGGTAGGATTTTTATATGATTGAATGAACATTGGTATCTTTCATATTTTATAATACAGAATTTTCGTATATACTGCATTTTTTTATATTTGTATATAAGAACATATGCAATTGCAAATTATTAAATGTTCTAAGATAATGTAATTGTGTTCACAGTAAAATATAATTGAGGTAAATAACAGTTTCATTCCATTGTACTTTAATGTTGTTAGATTACTGTGAATAGCTAGTCATTATGATCTCTTCTGTTTATGTAGTTGTATATGAAGAGAATTATCATCTTGTGCCAGTAATATATATGTATATATACAAAATTGTGTTGTATTTTATTATCATGTAATTGAAATTGGAGAATCTATTCTTTTTCCAAATTCCTTACAATTACCTTAAACTATTCCTGTCATATAAAGTAGAAATACCTCAGACGCATTTATGAACAGTTTCACTCCGATCCTTGGAATAATATTCAATGAATGCTCTGAAGTGTCCATTGTTTTAAGCATAATTCAAATATTGCCTTTGCTTGAAACAACATTAAGATTTCACAATTCATTGTGGGTCAATATAATTAAAAATGTTAATTGGAATCAAGTTTTTTTAAGTCTGAAAACATCTTACCTCAATTTAATGTTGATTTGTTCTCGAACATGTTTCAATATAATCTTCTATATCATCTGCAGCTTCCCTCCATGGTATCTTTACCTTGTCATGGTGGAGTGGCTTGCGTGCTTAAATGATCTCGAGAGCTATGCTGGCAGTAGCATTGCCGCTGATAGGGTTACCCATGCCAGACTGGTCGAAGGTGATAAGCGAAACGAAAAAAGTACCTTGGTCAAAGGAGTGACGATCTTTCACCGTAAAAATACAACCGTCAAGAAATGCGGACATGGGTTCAACTGGGGTAAAATTTTCCGGAGGTCAAATAGTCCCCCATTCGGTTCTCCGGGCAGGGACTACTTCAGGGAACCCATGCCAAAGGCTCAAACACAGGGACATGTTCCTAGGAACATGGAATGTTAGGAATTTATACAATAGCGGGGCACTAGATATATTAATGCAGGAATTAGATAAATTGCCCTTGGATATATTCGCTTTACAGGAAGTTAGGTGGCCAGGAGAAGGTAGTCAGGAATCGGGAAGCTGTGCATTATATTATAGGATGCCAGATATAATAAGAACAGTTAAGTCTCGTAGACTGCGATGGGCAGGACATGTTGCACGTATAGGGAATGAAAGACATGCATGCAAGCTTCTTGTAGGAAAGCCAGAGGGAAAATGCCCAGTTGGTAGACCAAGAATGAGGTGGGAGAACAACATTAACTATGATTTGAGGGAAGTAGATTATACAGGGAATGATTGGAAAGCATTGGCACAGGATAGGGATGTATGGAGAGCTTATGTCTGCGCAGCAATGAACCTATGGGTTTGATAGTGCCAGTGAGTAAGTAAGTATCATCTGCAGCTTGCCCAGACCGATGAGTTTCATATTGTGAACCCAGGATGTCAATATCAACTCAGCCAGAAGAGGGAGCTGATATCAACATTCAGGGTTCACAACATGAAACTCATCAGTCTGAGCAAGCTGCAAATGATATAGAAGATTATATCGAAAAATGTTCAAGAACAAATCAACATTAAATTGAGGTAAGATGTTTTCAGACTCAAAAATACTTGATTAAAAGAACCTCAAAATATTACTTCCTAAAATAAACCATGTTAATTGGAAATTTTACATTTTTTCTCATAAGACTATATCTTCTGATATTAATGGATAATTTTAACCAGTTGGGATCTAGTTAATGTGGTTCATGGTCTCCAGAATAAGTCCAAGTGAGAAAATTTCATCTTGTGAGGTATAAAATTTCCAATTTTTACCTGTTACTGTCATTTTCCATTCATAATGTATGCACTAGATTCAGACTTTGAGGTAGAATGAAAAAGGAATCTGGATGGAGTTAAGTTATTATACGATAGGCCTATACTAATAAATTTGCTTCAAAATTTATTTATATTGTACAGTTGTGTACATTTTGTTTTCCTATACCTACAAAATAAAGGAATTAAACATAAGCTCAATTCTGAAAATGCATGCTATTAAGTATTACAGGAACTCTTACAATCCAACTTATGTAGATTCAAAACATGGACTCTTACTTTAAGGGAGGAGACAAGTTTATGAGTATTTGAGAAAAAAGATCTCACGAAAATGTTTGGACCAAAGAGAGAGAAACAGATAGGTGAATGGAGAAGACTAAAAAAAACACTGAGCTACTTGAACTTTTATGGGAAAGCAGTTTAATAAGTCTCGTAGACTGAAATGGCAGGACATGTGGCACAAATGGTGAATAAAAGAGAGTATGGAAACTTCAAAATCAGAGAAAAAATATTTTTTTTGTTATTTCTTGTAAACCACACCACTCAGGAATTTGATGCAGGGAATAATGAGCTATTTTAACATAATTTGTTATACAGATATTGAAGTTTTGGTACACTATGTATACTTATCAAAAGTGTTGTGATACCAAAAATTCATTAGTCTTTCCCTTAGACACACACCCAGGAACCTTACTTTGTCATGATGACAGCCTTAACTAGCAGAAAGACATTCCAGTAGGGTCTGAATGATTATGGAGGAATAAAGGCCTATTCTTCCTGCAGAGATGGTAATGTTGTTGATTGATGGGGTCTGGAATAAAGTCTATGTTCTAATTAATCCTAAAGGTGTTTCACTTGGATTGATCTCAGCGTTGGCCAGTCCATTTCCTGAACATTATTGTCTCCCTTTAGACTTTGCTTTATGACACAAAGCATTATCGTTCTAGTAAAAACAATGCTCATCACCAAACTGGTCCTTTATGGTAGGCAGTACAAAATCATTCAGAATGTCTTTGTAATCATTGGCATTTAGATTGCTATTCAGTTTTATGAGGGGACCAAGTCCTTGCCATGAAAAATTGCCCCACAAAGTAATATCACCTCCGAATTTCACTCTTGACTCCTATCATGTAGTCACAATGTATTGTGTGAGTCGTTGCTAAAAATCAGACATTTCCAGTGGTCTATTCTCCAGTGAGACCACTTTTGTACTATAGCAGATGACTAGAGCTGGGATTTTTATGGTAGTATCAATTGGAAAATATATACATAAATATGTAGTGAAAATTGGGGAAATATGTAGAAAAATATGTGAAAACTTCAAAATGTATAATATTAAATATTTAATAATTTCTTAATATTAAGCTCATGAGACATTCACACGTTAACATTACATTTTTCAGTACTGTGAATAATTATTATATGATGAAAATGTAACCTTACTTACTTACTCACTGGCACTATCGAACCCGTAGGTTCATGGCCGCACGGACATAAGCTCTCCATACATCCCTATCCTGAGCTAATGCTTTCCAATCATTCCCTGTATAATCTACTTCCCTCAAATCATAGTTAATGTTGTTCTCCCACCTCATTCTTGGTCTACCAACTGGGCGTTTTCCTTCTGGCTTTCCTACAAGAAGTTTCCATGCACGTCTTTCATTCCCCATACGCGCAACATGTCCTGCCATTCGGCCGTCTACGGGACTTACTTAACTGTTCTTATTATATCTGGCTTCCTATAAAGACCATGTAGTTCATTGTTATGTAGTCTTCTCCATTCACCTGTCTGTTCATCTCTCTTTGGTCCAAAAATTTTCCTAAGAACTTTATTCTCAAATACTCGTAATCTCCTTTCCTCCCTTAAAGTAAGAGTCCATGTTTCGCACCCATATAATATAACTGGTAGAATAATAGTTTTATATATTTTCAGCTTAACGTTTTTTGAAAGGAGTTGGGACATCAAAAGTCTCTGCAATGCATAATAGCATGCATTTCCAGAATTGAGCCTATGTTTAATTTCTTTGTGCATCTCATTCCTATTTGTGATTATTGTTCCTAGGTATTTGAATTCAGCCAATTCCTCAAAATTTCCCTCATTTGTCATTAGCTGTCCATTTCCATTATATAATGTATTTCTACGTGTGACCATATATTTAGTTTTACTGATATTTACTTCCAGTCCTAATTTCTTACTGTTACTCAGTAGTGTGTGCGTGTTGGCCTTTAGTATCTCCTCGCTATCGGCCAGTAGTACTACATCATCAGCATAAACTAACAGCTTATTAATACCATTCAGTTGTAAGCCTTCCTCATTCTCTAAAGATTTAATGGCATGCTCTAGTACAAAATTAAATAGTAGAGGAGATAGTGCATCTCCTTGCTTCAACCCATTCTGGATTTCAAAAGTGTCTGAAAACTGTTTGCCTACACGCAACCTACTCGTTGAGCCATTTAGACACATTCGTATAAGTCTAACTAACTTTTTAGGAATTCCGAACTCCAGCAGGATACTATATAATTTCTCCCTCTTAATTGAATCATATGCTTTTTGGAAGTCTACGTATAGTTGATGTACAGTACCATTATATTCCCATTTCTTTTCTAAAATCTGTCTTATACTAAAAATCTGATCTGTTGTAGACCTGTTTCTTCTAAATGCACATTGATGATCTCCTAGAATGTCATCAATATAGGGAGTAAGTCTGCTTACTAATATATTTGTTAGAATTTTGTACGAAGTTGAAAGTAATGAGATGCCCCTATAGTTGTTGCAATCAGTTTTATCTCCTTTCTTATAAATAGGTACGATAATTGATTCCTTCCATTCATCTGGAAGAGCTTCTTTTTTCCAAATCATACTAAGCAAAGAAGCCACATTGTATTAATTTAATTTCGAAAACTCTCAATCCTGTTTAGTAAAATATTGTGAGAAAACACAAATACAAATGCAAATTCCAATGCTAGAGTCATTCATTCTTTAAATTTTGTAGCACAGTAAACAATTAAATATTTTTCTAAGTTCTCTGGGGTCAATGGTAGCCATTTGTCAGATAGAATGTTCTTGTAAGCAGAAAATGACCTCTCAACATCATATGATGTGACTGGGGCAAATTTTAACAATGGAATCTTTCCCTGGGAAATGTCCTCAGAACATTCTATAATGTCCCATTTTAGAATTTGACACACACTGAATTTTTAATTTCCAGGGATTTTTCTCAAAACTGTTTTTTTTATTTATTCCCTGCACTCTCACCATTCTGCCCATGTACTACACCAGGTGTGTCCAATCCTTGGGCTGCTTGTGGCCCTCGATCCCATTGCATGCAGCCTGCAATGATATTTGCTCTAATCACATCACATTCGGTCCTCAGTGATATTTGTAAGTAATAGTCTAATATAATTTATTAAATAAGTAATTCTATTTGGTATAAGATAAACTTGAAAGAACAAGACTTTATCTGTTTCCAACACAAGTGTTTGTAAAGTTCATCCTCTTACTCAAAACAGAGAAATCACATCCATTTTAAGAAACACCCAGCCTACAATTTTATTTATGATCCTAGCTACTGCACATCACTTTGAAGTATCTGTATATTGCTGACCACGCGGTTACCACTTTCAAAGGGGAGTGTGAGCCAGATGTTTTATTATCGTACATTTTTGTACATTTCAAGTTAGTTTCCAGTTTACATTTGTTTGCTCACATTGTAGTGTCAGTGTTGGTGAGAGGTTTGAAGAATATAATTAATTCTGTTAGTTTTATAAGTGTTAATTATGGCTTCTAAGTGTAGCGGCAAGAAAAGAATAATTTCAGACGAAGGTAGATAATTTCAAATAAAGTGGACAAATAAGTACTATTTTAATGAAGTAAACAAAAAAGCAGTATGTTAATTTGCAGTGAAACAGTTTCAGTGTTTAAGGAGTATAATATAAAGTGACATTATGAGACTAAACATGCGTCTTCATATGATAAATTTGAGGAACAATTTCGTGAAGACAAGGTATCTGAACTTAGAATTAAACTTTTGGAACAACAGTTAATTTTAAAGAATGTGTCACTTCAAACTCAATCTCTGGTAAAAGCGAGTTATGCAGAAATTATTGCAAAAAAATCTAAACTATTTTCAGATGGCAAGTTTGTTAAAGAGTGCATTGAGAGTGTTGCTGATATTATACGCCCTGACAAAAAAATGCAGTTTGCAAAATCAAGCTTGTCACGACAGACTGTAGCTTGCCGTATGACGAATTAGCATCCGATATAGAGAGAACTTTAAAATACCAAATTTCCAGTTCTATTCTCTGGCACTTGATGAGAGTAGTGATGCTAACGATACTGCCCAATTAGCAATTTTCTTAAGGGGAGTTTGTAAAGATTTTAATATTACAGAAGAATTAGCTGCTCTTGTCCCTCATAAAGGCACCACTAAAGCCAATGATTTAATGGGTGTGTGACCGAAACCTTGAATCGACTTGGCTTGAAATATACAAATCTACCAGGTGTAACAATAGATGGAGCTCCTGCATTTGAAGGAAAAAGAGAAGGGTTAGTTAAATTACTGCAAGCAGAGGCAGCTAAAGTAGGAAACACTTCTGTAATGCAATATCGCTGCTTAATACACCAAGAAAGCCTAAATTTAGATAGTGTTTTAAAAGTAGTCAATTTCATTCGTTCACATGGTTTGCAACATAGAGAATTTCAAAATTTCTTACAAAATCTCGATTCAGAATTAGAAGATATTGTTTATTATACTGAAATAAGATGGCTAATCCATGGCAAAACGTTGAAGCAAGTGTTTGATCTCAAAAACGAAATACAAACATTTATGGAGGAGAACGGCAAACCTATTGTTGAATTTAATGAGACAGAATGGATGTGTGATTTTGCCTTTCTGGTACATATAACAACACAGCTTAACAAACTTATTCACATCTCCAAGGTAAAGAAGACCATTTGATCACTACTATTTTTGATCTCATGAAGGCCATTGAAACAAAATTGCGACTTTGGGAATCACAAATAAGAAACAACTTTGTGCATTTCCCAGGCCTACAAAAGTGTAATAATCAATATTCTCAAAAGTATGCAGAAATTATATCAGAATTAAGAAACAAATTCTGTGTTACATTTCAAGACTTCAAGGAGAATGTTATAAGATTCAATCTGTTTTCTTCCCCCTTCTCCATTGAAATACATGAGGTACCCAAGGATCTGCAAATGGAGTGCATTGAATTTCAATGTCCGTCAGACCTAAAGAATAAATTTAACAATATCCCCTTACTATAATTCTATCGCGACTACTTACCTAGAGAAAAATATCCAGGCATTAATAGACATGCACTTCGTTTCGCATCACTTTTCAGTAGCACATACATATGCGAATAAGTGATCTCCAGGATGAAACATGTTAAGTGTGCAACGAGAATGCGAATCACCGACAGTCACCTGGAGAGTTCGCTTCAAGTTGCTACATCATCAATCAAACCAGATATCGGATGCCTTGTTTGTCAGAAGCAGTGCCCGGTGTTGCATTGAGATGTAAAAATGTATTATTTTAATATAATAATTTTATTTAAATTTTAAACTAAAATTTATATTCTATTGATAGTAATTCTGCCCGAGGGCAGGTCTTTCACTTCAATCATAGCATTTTCATGCTATGCTTTGCAGCTTTACTAGGGAATTATGGGTGTGGTAGTTTCCCGTTGCTTTCCACACCGGTGAAGGATGATGATGATGGCCGGATAATTTTCGGGGACCGTTGGGCACTATGCTTCCTGACATTTGTCTTATAGGTGAGGAAAAACCCCGAAATATCCTCACCAAGGAACTGTCCCAACCGGGAATTGCACCCGGGCCCACTGCCTGACAAGGCTGCACACTACCTCGAGACCACAACGGTGGACCAAAATTTATATTAAACATTAAAAAACTCCTGGATCGACAGGCCTGAAGGCCCTTAGCCTACCATCCTGCGGCTGGCCTCACATCCACATGTGTCAATCACAGAAGTAGATGATCATCCAGCCAGTGTAGGGATGACATGTGGTCAGCATGTCGGGTCCCTAACCGTTATAGCTGGTTTTCTCAACCTGGAGTCGCTACATATGGTTGCTACCCAAATGCCTCACGATGCTGGTTGGCACCGGTCCCATACTGGCCAAAATACCATGAGAAAATTTCTTCCCCCATGGAGACTCGAACCAGTGCAAGTCCCGTAGCTCTGCGCCAAGGCTTCCTGCCTTAACCACTCGGCTACGGCGTGGGGCTATATTAAACATACCTTATTTATATTGTTCAATAAAAATTTATAATTAGATTATACATGAAAAAAAATTAATTTTAAAATTAACTAGTATATGATTAATATTTTAATAAAAATGACATAACAGCATATTAGCTGTTTTATATTTAAATTAATTGGTTTATCTTAGATCTTATTTAACATGGTAAAAAAAATTGGATCATGCGGCCCGCAAATCAATTCACCTTAACGACAGTGGCCCTATTCCAAAAAAGGTTGGACACACCTGTACTACATTTAGTTTCTCAACTCCATCTTCCACAACACCAATATAATATTGAATTGGAAGTCCTGAAGTTTCCAAACATGTGATGCTAAAGTTGCTCCTAATGTAGGAGACTGAACAAACCACTTTGGAATTGCTGAAGGCATGCTGAGATACACGAATACAATAAAGTACTTTCAGGGTCAAAATAATCCACAACAGTCTTTATGTCATCGAAATGTTCACCATTAAAGTTCACTGCTTTAATCCATGTTTCCCACCTAGTTAATACTGGTTCTGGAGACAATGGTGTTCCTGGTATTTGCTCTTTGTAGGAGTTCACTCACTGTTGGACTTTTAGAAACACACTTTTGTTGCCGAAATTATTGTGTTCACTTCTGGAAAAAAAAAAAAACACTCCTGGCATGACAGGCCTAGAAGGCCCTTAGCCTACCAGCCAGCTGCTGGCCTCACATCCACATGTGTCAATCACAGAGGTAGATGATCATCAAGCCATTGTAGGGGTGACATGTGGTCAGCATATCGAGTCCCCCAGCCATTATAGCTGGTTTTCTCAACCTGGACCCACTACTTATTGTAGCTACCCAAATGTCTCACGATGCTGGGTGGGCACTGGTCCCATGCTGGCCGAAATACCATGAGAAAATTTCTTCCCCCATGGAGACTCGAACCAGCGCAAGTCCCATAGCTCTACACCAGGACTCCTGCCTTTATCACTAAGCTACAGCATGGGATTCAATTCTGGAAACCTAACTCTTATATCCTTGGCAATACATTGTAAACCATGAGGCAAGCACGTCAAATGGAGCATACTGGAGTAAAATACCTTCAGAAAATTTGCAACTTTAAGCAGGTACTATGGTGCTGCATCAGAATTTAGCACTAACACTTTCTCTTCTTGAGTTCCGGGTAGGCCACAGCGCTTTTAATCCATCATTTACAAATCTTGCAGTAGTTGAATGATTGGTACAGTTCAGCTCTTTGCAGTAGATTAAACACGGATTAGAAGTGCTGTCAGGTTGCAGCTTTCCTACCATGAGATATGCTATGTTATGAACTTAGAATCAGTTCTTTCATCAATTGCAATCCATATAAAAGAATCTTCAATGTACTCTCTCATGCTGTCCTTTATCTCATCGTAGCAGATTTGTAAAAAAGTTTTTTCGTAGTGTTGAATGGTCAGGTATATGTTGCTTACAATGTTTTTCCAAGAAAGATCTGAATTTAGGCACTTGAAACTTGTACCATGAAATATTAGCAGCAATCATTGCACTGCACAAATCCTTATAGAAAGGATTATTTGAAGTTGAAGAATTTTTTATCTGTGTTAAACATATGTTTTGTCGGTTGATGTAATTGTTTGTTTTTTCTATGCAAGGCACTTCTTAAGTGCTGTTCAAACTTGGATTTCATAGAGAATTTTATGTTTGTTGCAATCTTGACAAATCACTATTTTGCCATCAGTGTAAAGCACTCGTCAATTGTAGTCCATGATTTTAATTTTGAAGACTGCAAGGATAACACTGGTGCCATATTCGCACTAGGAAGAACTGAAGTAAACTATTCACTTACACACTTTTATTCTGAATGAGATTAAAATCAGTTTGGGATTTTTCAAGATAAACAAGATGGTATTTAAGGTTAATTAGAATTCCCAACAAGAGAACAAATTTAGAAATATTACTGGAATATCCAAACCACAGTTGCCCAAGTTAAGTATGCACGGCTAGAGGGGAAGTGTGTTTGCGCTAGTGTCACCAAACTATTTCTCTATGGAAGGGAGAGTCCCTAAAAACATGTGAAATATCATTACATGGTTGTTAAATTAGTCATTTTGTAGATGAGTGCTGGATATTTTGGATCATTTAAAAGCACAGTGTTTGTCATCTCTCTATTGCTAGCCTCACATACAACACAGCAGAGAAGAATTGGCAACATGTAATGAGGAAGGTAAAGAAGGGATAGCTCATTCCCCAGTAGTGACATGGTTGCTGGATATTTCATTCAGTAAATTACTTGTGTAGGTGTTGGATCATTTAAAAATCACAGTATTTGTCAGCACTCCCTTCCAAGTCAAACAACACAATACAGGGGACTAGAAGTGGAAACATAGTAAGATAATAAAAAGAATCAGCAGCATATTCCTAGCATATTTTCCATGTGCAGATTTAACTTGGGTGAGCAATACCTCTTTAAAAAGCAAAATTAGACATTGTTAAAAAAGGGAATAAAAGTACATATATAGTAAAAGTATTATAAAATAACGACTGATAAAACCATGTTTCAACACTGTTGAGTTGTGGATAGGCTTTTATAGTGTATGTGTGAAGTTTTTTAGACATGTGGTTCATGTTCTATGCCTAAAAGTCAGGGAAAAAAGTGACATGATTGGATGCCCAGCTCCGATACCTGGCAGTAGAGGGGTGAATATTTTTCTTCTGATTTTTTATGTACAGTCTGAATCTTGAAACCATTTGAATCGCCTTAAACAATGATTACCAGAAAATTTCGTAGAAAAATTTGGCCAGATTGTAGGGTTTAATGACCTTAATTTTTTCTCTTTCCCTTGTTTTTGGCACACTTTAACTGTTAAAATTATACGTTTAATGCTTCCCTCCCTATGGTTTAGACTGTAATTTCCTATTTAAGAACATACAAAACGATTTTACGTGATGTATACATTGTGATTTATAAATACCGCCAAAACTTGTATCGGGGTATACCTTCGTTTTCTCTATGGGGGTATACGTCCTTGAACTTCGGCAAGTTCACGAATTTACGTATAGAGGACGCGATAGGCAAAAAATTCTATTTTTGTGCTATCTGTCTAACGGTATTGTGTTTGTAGCAAGCTTCTTCTTTGAAGAAAATAATGGTTAAAGTACTGAATAGTGATTCACGCTTGCGATTATAACTTGGAGCTTTTATAACTTCCATGAATAATAATTAGTAATAACGCAGTAGTAGAATTCGAATGATATAATATTATTTAAAAGGACACTTGTTTTCCTAATAATCATGGCGGCATTTACAAAATCATTCTCAAGGTCTATGAGAATTCAATTGCTTAATACTTTCTGGAGAAAGGTAATTATTGTTTTTTATATACGTTTGAAATTATATAAGGACAGAACAACTAATAATGCTTATTGTATTTATACAAACTTGTTATCTTACAGGTTAAGATAATTACATGTGTATCTTTTGAGGTTATAATAATAATAAATCCAAAGTTGGTAGTACGTTCGAGAAGGATATTTTAAACAAATAAAAAAGATTAGGAATGTCGAACATAAATATTTCAGTAAAAATGCACACTAATTAATGTTAAAGTAGGTTACCCAGGCAAGTGAGTTTATAAACAGTACCCAAATTAATTCAATTTTTGGAAAAACTGCACTTAAACTAGCGTGAAATATTTTCAAAGTCCTATGGAACAAAAGCGCGCATGTGCCAGAGTTTATAGAGCCAGTGATAACCCACAATCGAACCACATCGATTACTATCCTTTGCAATACAATTTAAATGATCAATATTTGCAATAAATCCCCAAATCTATGTTAAAAAAATATTAATAATCTTAAAATTACCAAACGTTTGTTAAAAGTGGGTGTACACTTACTTATCACTCCGTAACACTGATCCAACCAGCAATAACCCAAAACAGCGATAGAAAAATCATAGACTAAGCAATATATTCTGTGGAGAAAATAGCAGTTAGCATCACAATATTGTCTAACAGTGTCATAATATTGTGATTTGCATGTTTAAATAAATACTTTAAAATTGTCTAATAATGTTATAAAATTGTTTAAAAAAGTTTAAAATATTAAATAATGTTAGTAAATACAGAAGAACAACAATATAACTGAAAAATCAAGCGTTAGGAGAAGTGCAATTGAGCCCAATTTTTTATTCTTAGCCTTGATCACTGTTAAAGGCATAATATATTAGGAAAAAGGGCTGAGGTTAACAATTTGTCTCACGATTTTCCATATAACATTCATAAGCTACTGTTGCACTACTCACTTTTAAACACATTTCATACTATTTTAAACATTTTGGAATAATTTCATAAACATTTCTTATGATTTTTAAATGGTGCCCATAAAGTAACTATCCATTTGCTGAAAATGTACATGTGGATTATTTTTGCTACAGGTAGTGTGAAGATACGTCATAATGTTTACAATAAATGAAAGATTCACACTTGTTCAATATCGTTTAAATGGCAAACCCTATGATGAAGTCCAGAGGCAGTTCCATAAAGATTGCCCAGATCCAGCAATTGTGTCTGTTGACGACGCCAGAGACATGAAATGTCGCTTCGTCACTGAAGAGAACATGGTTCATGAGGTTCTCCTCATCTACAGCATTCAACAGATCATGACACATGACTGCTTGTGCCGCATAGTCTTCATACTCTAGCTTGTGAATGCTCTTGGACTTCATTCGATAGCATCCTTCACAATCTGTACAGATTGTGAGCTGACCAGTGGTCGTCCAGAGCGGCCCTCATCAGCTACAGAACCTTTTCACAATCCTCATGAAACGGTCTCAGGACTTCATCATAGGGTTTGCCATTTAAACAATATTAAACAAGTGTGAATCTTTTGTTTATTGTAAACATTATGATGCATCTCCACTGTACCTGTAACAAAAATAATCCACATGTACATTTTCGGCAAAATGGATAGTTACCTTATGGGCACTCTTTATAATTACGTGAATATTAATTGTGTTCTACAGACATGCTAATGCTTAATGTAACATCAGCTAGATGGCTCTCATATTGGTGTTACCAACATTTGCAAATAATTCCAAACCATTAAGTTATGTAGATAGGAAATGACACTATGAGGTTTTTTAATATTGTTTATTTTTTATTATTTCACTCACCTCATACTTCATATTCATAGCAGACCCAGGGTTTCTTCACATCATTTGTGACATTCTCAATGCTGTGTTACGTTCACAACTGACGTCCAACGGCCTTCTATCCTGCACACTGACCTCCCCGCCATCTGGTGGCCGACCGAAGAATTTCCAAATCAGTCCTCTCTCCTTATAACCGGGTATTTCAAAATTCATAGTTGTATTTTCATTCTTGCATATGTAATTTTTTCCCAAATTGTAAGTTCCTTCGGTTTTTCCAATTGTTTAAGTAATTTTGTTTTGGTTTCTATTCTATGTTTTTCTGACCAGGCATGTGCAGCTATTGCAGATTTTTCGGTTTCTCCATTCTTAACATTTCTGAGGTGTTCTTTTAATCTTGTATTTAGATTCCTTTTTGTTTTTCCTATGTTTATCTTTTCACATCTTTACAATTAATTTGATAAATTCCCGATTTTTTGCAGTCTTCAATCTCTTCATTTTTGTTGGTTTTTATTAAATTACCTAAGCTGTAATCATTTTTCGGTGCTAATTAATGTTGAATTTGTTGAAAATTTTTTGAAACTTGTCAAATATTAAAGGATGGTATGTGAACTTCTTGAATTTTTTGTCTATATTTTTATCTGTCTGAAGAGTACTTTCATTAATGATTTTCCATTGTTCTTTGAATTTATTTTATTTTTCTTGTGTATCATCTTCTCTTGGAAAATACCACCTTATCCTTTGCAGACATTATGATGTGTTCTTTCTCTTTATTGTAAACTCCCATCGCCCATATCTCAAAAAAAAGCTACTGGATTTTAACCATTTTTCACACAAAACAGGCAGTAGTATTTATAGTTAAACACACAGACTTGTGAATGTCCCCATGAAGCAAAGAAAATTACAATAAAGAGAAAGAACCCAAATCATAAAAATTGCGAAGGACTAAGCGATAATGGTTTAAAAGAAGATGATACAACAAGAAAATAAATAAATTCAAAGAACAAAAAGTTTCATCAATGAAAACAGGACTCTTCAGGAGCAGATAAAAATTATAGGCAAAAGAAATTCACAAAGAAGCAGTGGTAGGGTTCACATACCAGTCCTTTAGTATTTTACGACAAGGTATAAAAATAATCTTCAACAAATTCAACATTATTTAAATTAGCACCGAAAAATGATTGCAGCTTAGGTAATTTAATAAAAACCAACAAAATGAAAAGATTGAAGACTGCAAAAAATCGGGAATTTATAAAATTAATTGTAAAGATTGTGAAAAGATAAACATAGGAAAAACAAAAAGGAATCTAAATACAAGATTAAAAGAACACCTCAGAAATGTTAAGAATGGAGAAACCGAAAAATCTGCAATAGCTGCACATGCCTGGTCAGAAAAACATAGAATAGAAACCAAAACAAAATTACTTAAACAATTGGAAAAACCGAAGGAACTTACAATTTGGGAAAAAATTTACATATGCAAGAATGAAAATACAACTATGAATTTTGAAATACCCGGTTATAAGGAGAGAGGACTGATTTGGAAATTCTTCGGTCGGCCACCAGATGGCGGGGAGGTCAGTGTGCAGGATAGAAGGCCGTTGGACGTCAGTTGTGAACGTAACACAGCATTGAGAATGTCACAAATAATGTGAAGAAACCCTGGGTCTGCTATGAATATGAAGTATGAGGTGAGTGAAATAATAAAAAATAAACAAAATTCCAAACCATATTTCAAGAAATTAACTTCAGTTTGTTAGATTTAGATGGAACAAGTTAGTGTACATAAAATTAGTTGGAAAAAGTCGGTTATATGTCTCAGACGAATTCTTCTAAGTTTCACAGAATCGCAGTGCGCATGCACGAGTTCCGGGAGTTGCTATAATGGTTAATATAGCCTCTGGTAGATGGCTCTGCAGTCGACGTTACCAACTTTGGGAATAAATTTCCAAATGCAAAAAAAAATGGACGTTAACTAACTTGCCATTTTCTAACTAAAGAAAACAATTTACATGCATATTATTTATTCCCAAATGCTTAAAAAAAAATGGACGTAAACCAACTTCCCATTTCCTAACGTAACAAAGCAATTTACATGCGTACTATTTAATGAACTATAAACTAATTTTACGTACACTAACACTAAATATGGTTTGAAATTATTTCAAATGGTGGCAACATTGGAACAACATGGGAAAATAATGTATCCACGATCATGTTTTACGTAAATATATAAATATAAAATATTGTAAAGAAAGCTTGAAGATCATTGAAAAAAGTTTAAAACAGTACAAAACGTGTTTACAAGTGTTTAGTGCATCAGTGGCATAAGAGTGTAAGTGTAGAATTGTGAGAGACATAAAACCTACCACATCCAATTAGTTTGTAGTTTATTAAATAATATGCATGTATTTTGTTTTGTTAGGTTAGGAAATGGGAAGTTAATTTACTTCCATTTTTGAGCTATGGTGTATAAACCGTCGCACACAATTTTCCATGTAATATTCTTATGCCACTGATGCACTAAACACTTTTCAAACATTTATAATGTTTGGTACTATTTTAAACATTTTGGAACCATTTTATAAACATTTTCTTACGATTTTTAAATATTACTAAATTATGCAAGTATTGTACATCGAGTTCTACAGGCACGGAAATGTTTCATGTAACATCCACTAGGAGACTCTCACATCGCAGTTACCAACATTTGAAAATAATTCAAAACCATATTTAGTGTTATTGTATGTAAAATTAGTTTATAGTTTGTTAAATAATATGCATGTAAATTGTTTTGTTAGGTTAGGAAATGGGAAGTTAGTTTACGTCCTTTTTTTTTTTTTTTGCATATGGAAATAAATAAATGCATGTAAACTGTTTTGTTAGGTTAGGAAATGGGAAGTTAATTTACGTCCATTTTTTTTAGCGTTTGGGAATTTATTCCCAAAGTTGGTAATGCGGACTTTAGAGCCATCTACCGGAAGCTACATTAACCATTACAGCAACTCCTGCAACTCGCACATGTGCACTGTGATTCTATTGAACTTAGAAGAATTCATGTGCGATGGTTTATACACCTTATCCCATTTTTGTTTTAGCATTTGGGAATTTATTTTGAAAGTTGGTAATGCTGACTTCAGAGCCATCTACTGGAAGCTACATTAACCATTACAGCAAATCGCACATGCACACTGCAATTCTCTAGAACTTAGAAGAATTCATGTGAGACAAATAGTACACTATTTCCGGAAAAAATCTAGTATTTGATGCTCATGAATTTTTCTAGGTTGTACAGAATCACAGTGCACATGTGCAAGATGCTCTAATGCTTAATGTAGCTTCTGCTAGATGGCTCTAAAATTGGTGTTACCAACTTTTGCAATAAATTCCAAAATGTTTATAATAAATGGACATACATCAACTTCCCTCTTCCTAATCTAATAATATAAATTAGATGCATATTATTTAATAAACTATGAACTATCATGTGTACACTAACTTGTCCCATCGGAACCTAACAAAATTAAGTTAATTTCTTGAAATATGTTTGGAATTAATTGTTGATGTTGGTAGCATCAATTTCAGAGCCACCTAGCAGAAATTACATTAAGCATTTACAATTCTTGTGCATGCGTACTGCAATTCTGTAGAACTTCATTCACAATATTCGCTTAATCATATAAATATTTAAAAATCGTAAAAAATGGTTAAAGTGTGTAGTGCAACAGTGGTATAAGTTTATTGTATGGAAAATCGTAAACAACAAATACACTTGAGCCATATATTATATTACTTTTTTGTTAATTTGTAATATAATCCTTATATTTCATTAGTCCACCGCTGTGGTCTCGAGGTAGCATGCTGCCTTGTCATGCAGCGGGCCCAGGTTCGATCCCCGCTTGGGACAGTTTTTCTGGGTGAGGATTTTATCAGGGTTTTTCCTCACCTGTAAGACAAATGTCAGGAAAACTTTAAGGCCCAAACGGTCCCCGAAATCATATGGCCATCGCAATCATCATCATTCATATTCATCTTATTATCATCATCCTTCACCGGTGCAGAAAGAAACGGGAAGCTACCACACCTATAATTCCCTAGTAAAGCTGCAAAGCATAGCATGAAAATGCTATGATTGCAGTGAAAGACCTGCCTTCAGGCAGAATTACTATGGATGGATGGATATTTCATTAGATGCTGGTTTGTTAATGTGATTGCATTATTGAGGCAGAGTGTTTTGATTAAAGATTTTTAATATAAAAGTTGGTAATTTCACACAATCTCTCTCTCTCTCTCTCTCTCTCTCTCATCATTAACATGGTAAAGATAAAGTGATTACATTTTAGGCCTTAGGAGCCTCTTGGGGTAATAGAAGATTAATGCTCCCACTATTCTAGACAATCGGCACAAGATAACAGCCGAGTTTCAGCTCTGCATGATGACTGCCTTTATCCTCAGAAAATACATCTGATGTTCATTTCTATTGGAGCCTGAGTTGATCATGGGCCATGATGCCACAGGGTTCAACCAGTTTAAAAATACTGTTCCCACTGGGACAAAAAAAAAACCAATGTTCTCGTTCTCGCTTGTAGTATGCTGCCTTAACCAGGTACATTATAGTGAGCACCACATAACATCAATAATATTGTCACTTGATAATGTGGCCTTCTGGAATATAAACCTGAATCTGGCTGTATATTTTCTACTCCTCTACACCACAAGGAGTCCCGTGCCATAGTCAAGTGGTTAAGGCAAGATGAGGTACGGGACTTGTGCTGCTTTGTGTCTCCATGGGGAAGAAATTTTCTCATGGAATTTCTGCCAGTATGGGACTGGTGCCCACCCTGCATCGTGTAGCATTTGGGTAGCTACAATAAGTAGCGGCTCCAGGTTGAGAAAACCAACTGTAACACTTGGGACCCGAGATGCTGACCATATGTCACCTCTACAATGGCTGGATGATCTTCTACCTCTGTGATTAACACAAGTGGATGAGAGGCCAGCCGCTGGATAGTAGGCAAAGTGTCTTCTAGGCCTCTTATGTCATGGAGTTTTTCACACCATTCAAGGACCTGTTATGTATTTATATTCCAGAAGATCCAGCCAGGTTTCTATTATACATTTACAGATGCCATGTTGATGATGGTGATATGTCATTGTGAAATTACCTAAAAATTTAAACCTTGACTAATGAAATTCAAAGTTAATTTGTGCAAGCAAAATCTGAACTCTAACACAAAACTTCATCTTACGATTAACTTTACCAGTATAACTCATTGGCACTATTGAACCCGGAGGTTCACGGCCATGTGCATATAAAATCTCCATTTAATGCTTTCTTGAATAACTAATACCGGTATTTTCCTGTCATTCCCTGTATAATTCATCTCCCTCAAATCATGATTAATGTTATTCTCCAACACCTTTCTTGGCCTACATTCTTAGTGCTTTCCTTCTGGTTTTCATACAAGTAATTTCCATGCCCCTCCTTTATTATCCATTTGTACCACAAGTCCTGCTCATCACAGTTTACAAGACTTATCAGCATTGTATATGGTTATATGTATATAAAGGCATTTGACAAAATAAATAGAAACAAATTGTTAGAAATCCTCAAATATGATGGAAACCTAGACTGACTGATAAAAGCTATATATGATATTTATAAGGATAATTACATCCAAGTTAAGATTGAAAATAAAATCTCTGAATGCAGACCAATTAATCAAGGAGTTAGACAAGGATGTGGTCTTTCACCAGTACTCTTCATAATATACATGAACTCAATTATTAAATAATGGAGACTACAACCACATGGCAGTATACCACTTAATAGACTATATAATTTAGACACCCTATTATTTGCAGATGACATTGTGTTTATAGCGAATTCAGAAGATGACCTACAATGTTCAGTCCACTCTTTTCACCAAATTGCAATAAACTACACATGAAAATCTCAAAGAAAAATCTAAAGTCATGGCTTTCCTAGGAAAATTATTAATAATAAAATATTAGAACAAACTAACACTTTTAACTACCTTGATACCAAGTTACATATGAAGAGGAAAAAGATTTTAGTCAAAAAATTATAAAATTTAACAGAGTAACAGGAATTATAAATAATATTTTCAAGCCAAACACAGTATAGCCATATGCACAAACTAGAATTTATAAAATTCTGGCCAGACCCATATTATGTTACGGCAGAGAGGCCTGGACAATTCGCAGTGTAGACGAACAAAGACTAACTGCGGCAGAAATGAAATTTATGAGATGTACTGCAGGTTACTCAAGAACAGACCATAAAAGGAATTCTGAGATTCTCAAATAATTACAAACAGAATCAATCATGGAATATGTACAAAAATATAGAACAACTGGAAATCTCACGTAAGAAGAATGAGCAGAACAAGAATACCACGTCAAATCTTAAATTACCAGCCACCAGGCAAGAGATAGGCAGACCCTTCAAACATTGGATTGAGACCATAACAGACCCCTAGGTCTATCACATGAAAGGAAGAAGTATATGGTTTCCCATATATATATATACCTATTATATAGCTTGTTGTTATCAGTTTCCTCCGTTCACCTGCTTGTCTTTCTTTGGTCTAAACATTTTCCTAAGCATTTTGTTCTCATATACTTTTAATCTAATCTCCTCTCTAAAAGTAAGGGACTATATTTTGAACCCTTATAATATGACTGGAAGAACACTTTTTTTTATGTATTTTTATGAGAGAAGTTGAGATCGGAAGAGTCCCTGTAATACATAGCTTCCAGAGTTGAGCCTTATGTTTAATTTCTTTTTGCACTATGTGACTATCAGGGAAGTGTAGGATGAGGGACAAGAGTACCAAAGGAGAAGGATTTTTCAGGATTTTGAGGAACATGGAATAGCATGAAATTTATTTCACAATTTCATCGTCACTCTTCTCTTACACTGGTCAGCAGTGAATTTTTTCCAAATTTTGAATCATGTTCTGAGGTAGAAATTGACATGCTGATTCTAGATGTGGTTTCAATTTTGTTCTATCACATATTGTTTTTAATTATGCTCAATTAATTGTAGGTTGTTTTATTGACACTAGCACAGTTAACCCATGAGATGAAGAGGATGACACCCCTGCATGCGGTTCCAAAATCTTATTGCTTGTGGCACATCCTGAAATTTTGTAAGAAACAAGACACATTTAGCTCATTCCAATTCTTTCAAAATGTACGCCTCAGCCACTTTTGATTTGGGGGTACTGTCTTCAGTACAAAAACTTGGTGTTGTGGGATTCATCTTAATTAAAGAGACTATTTAACTCATGCCCCAAATGGGAGTCAATGACCAATCACGTTTCAATGATTTCTGTTTTACAACCAATCAGAGTCGTGTTTCACCAAATATTTATCAGTGTTATAATTACCATATTAAAGAAAGCTCCTCCTTACAATATTGCGTTCCTTTGGCAATAAATAGTATGATCTGGTTGCAGTGATAAACAAATGAAGCAGTAGAAGCGTACCTATCGTTTCTCATTTGTTTTCAAACATCGCCGTTTACATTAAATATATAAAAATTTTAAAATAACTATAGTTAAATAATGATTTGTGAGTAAACAGCTTAATTTTATTCGTTAAATAGTCCTAACAAATGCCACTCTTGATTTCCAAATTCTCTAGATAAATTTGGAAATCACTCGTGGCATTACTTATGATAAGTACAAGTGCACATAACTTGTGCTAGTTGTGTAGGCCTATTCAGTAATCACATTTTGATTACTAGGGAGCATTTCCCACCAATTCTCAATTGCATCCCTTGCATATATGTACCCAAGGACAGACTTGTCTTTATACCTTCCATCAAGGAACATTTCTAAAATTCCTCATCTGTTGTTCCAGGCTTCTAAAAACTATTCTAATCAGAGAAAAAAGGATTGTACTGTGATAATGCTGACTGTTAGTAGAACAAAAGATAATAATTGACAACATTCACCCGGATCCCAGGTTGAGGTCCCCCTATACCATTCTAACTCCGGGGTCAATGGATTTTTAGGATTTAAAAATCCAAGAGACAAGAGGAGAGACTTTTAGCCATGGGTCTTGAGTTTGAAGATTTTTTACTCGTAAAAGAACCTCGAGCATAAATTAGTGCCTCTGAGCAAAATGTAACTTGCCTTCCCCATCCAAGTAATATCTTAGTTGCCAACTAGATGTTTATTAAGATGATGTGCTGATCACATGTCACTCATTGATATCTGTAGGGAAATAAGCATAACTAAATTAGCTTGGTCAAGAAACTGCCACTAGGGTAGCACCCATGTCTCGATGAGGGATGTTTGGGATATATACATATCATTCTACCATATAGTACTGCTTGCTATAAGATGTTAAAACTTATTTAGAGGAATTTCATACATCCTCAACTCAATCTCAGAGTAAAGTTCATTTGGAAACTTAAAAAAATTGTATTGTTGTATATCCATAAAATATACAAGGATTTTTTTTCTTTTAATGCAAACAATCCTGCTGCATGAATTGTGCAAGTAAATATGGTATATACACAAAGGTTATCTAAAAATCTAAAACACATTTTGCAGGACTGTTTAACTCATGCTCCAAACGGGAGTCAATGACCAATCACGTTACAATGATTTTTATTTACAACCAATCACAGTCGTGTTTTGCCTAGAATTTACCAACTAAAGTTTATCATAATAAAGAAAGCACCTCCTTTTTAACATACTGAATAGGTCATAGTATTATTTTGCAGTGACTGACTCACCAAGAAATACGGCTACCAGATTGTATATATAGTACATGAATGTCAACACATACCGCATGCGGGAGTTAATGTAAAAACATTTGTAGCAATTGATTATACTGCCAAAAAAAGAAACCACTGTTTGCACTTTCTTAAATGTATTTTTTCCCAGAAAAATATAATTGTCATATTTACATTATAGGACATCAGAAATGAATTAATATACAGTTTGATGTGTTTCATTTTTTCCCCACTAGAGTGCATTCTTACAATATTGCGTTCCTTTGGCAATAAATAGTATGATCTGGTTGCAGTGATCGAACAAATGAAGCATACCAATCGTTTCTCATTTGTTTTCAAACATCGTCGTTTACATTAAATATATCATCATCATCATCATCATGAACAAATTTGTTTTTAGGCCATGTGGCCTGTACGGTAAACCTAGCGAAGATGATCTTGATCTTTCCACCGATGTTTTAGTCTTCCTTGGTCCCTATGTCCAGTTGGGGTATATTGGAATGCCAATTTTGGAAGTCTATTTCTTGCCATTCTTCTCAGATGATTTTTTCATTCTTGTTGGTATCTTTGTATATCTTCATTTAAACTTGTTACTCCAAGTTTTCCTCTGATAATAGTGTTCCTTTGGTGATCCAGTCTATTAACTCCTAACAATGATCGTAAGAAGCGCATTTGGCTTACTTGAAGTTTATGAGAGTTTCTTTTATTTAAAATCCAAATTTCATTTCCATATTTTAGAGCAGCTTTTGATGTGATGTTATGTAATCTAGTTTTGTCTCTGTCCTCATCTGTTTACCAAAATGTCTTCGTATTACCCCATTCATTTTATTATATTTTTGTAATTTTGAATCAATGTCACTCTTATACTCTGCAAATATACTTCCTAAGTAAGAGAAATCTGACACTTGTTCTATAATTTTTCCATAAATCTCAATTTTCACCCGTTGTATGTTTTTTCCACACATTGCCATTGACATTAAATATATAAATATTTTAAAATAACTATATTTAAATAATTTGTGAGTAAACAGCTTAATTTTATTCGTTAAATAGTCCTATCAAATGCTACTCTTGATAAATCTTGTCCTGCTCAGGACATTTATGTGGGACTTGCAGTGGAAAATAATACCATTTGTGTTATATCCCACTGTTTAACACCCCAGCTAATAGATCATCAGACTGATAAGTAAACAAAGTCAAGCATAGGGCCTATTGTGATATTACAATGAAGGAGATGCTATTATTCATATTAACAAAAACCTTATTTTTCATGGAGCTGGATTGTAATTTACTTCTTCTTCTTCCTCTACGCATGAAAGCTGGCAGCTTGTTGCGTGTTCATTCACTATAGGTCTGGGATATGGTGACATCCTTCCATCGTAGTTGTGGTCGTCCTAAAGACCTTTTCTGTTGAGGCGTCCAGTCACAAACTTTCTTCACTAATCTACTGTTATCCATTCTGTCTATGTGATCATTCCAATTTAGTCTTCTAACATTTATCCAGAGGTTTATAGGTTCAATTTCACATTCTTCTCAATAACAGAGCTGCAAATTTTCTCTCTCAGCGATTTTCCTACGATTTTCCTTAAAACTTTCATCTCGCTTGTTTCATTGATTTGTTTTGTTTTTTGAGTTACTGTTCGGTATTCACAACTATATGTTAGATCTGGTCTTATGACAGATTTGTAAATTTTTTACTTTTGTATTTGTAATTTACAAGTTATGTATATATAAATGTAACTTGAAGGAGAAAAACTATGGAGTATTATTCATAGTGTGTTTTCAAAGACAGAGTTGTAATCAGAACTTTAGTTCATTATGGAGCTGGATTGTAAGTGACAATCCATTTTTAAACATTAGCTTGACAGTAGATACATTATTATTCGTACACATCTTAAGGGGCAGATTCTTAGCTAACCATTGATAGGGCAAAGGAGTTAGTGATCAGTGAACCAGAAAGTAATTTGTTGTATGTTATGCAATGTCCACTCGGGAATTTCTTTACTGCAGCGGCTGGTATACTAACTAACTCACTGACACTATCAAACCCGTAGATTCATGGCTGCAAGGACATAAGCTCTCCACAGATCCCTATCCTCAGCCAACATTTTCCAACCAACCTCCTGTATAATTTACCACCATAAAATCATGGTTAATGTCAATTCTCCCATCTCATTCTTGGCCAATCTACTGGATGCATTTCCTCTGGTTTTCCATGCCTCTATTTCATTTCCCATTCATGTCACATGTCATCTCCATCGCAGTAAATGAGACTTAACTGTTATTACTACATCAGGTTTCCGATATCAAGTTCATGTAGCTCACCATTATGTAGTCTTCTCCATCATCTGTCAGTTCGTCTCTCTTTGGTCCAAAAGTTTTCCTAAGAACTTTGTTCTCAAATACTCAATCTTTTCTCCTCTCTTAAAGTAAGAGTCCATATTTCACATCCATATAATATAACTGGAGAAAAACAGTTTTATATATCTTCAGTTTAACATCTTTTTTTCAGAAAAGTTGAGATGACGAAAGTCCCTGTAATGCATAATAAGCTAATAACATGCATTTTCAGAATTGAGCCTATATCTAATTTCTTCCTGCACCTCATTTCTATTTGTAATTATTGTTCCTGGGTTAATTAATTAATTAAATAAAATAAAACTTTCATATTTATTTTAATAAAATTTGTTACAGCTGTTTCAGTACCTTTTCCAGATGAATACTATGAATACAAATGAATTTTGTTATTATATATGCACTCATGTACATAACTATGCAAATGAAGGTAAACAAAAAGCGTAACAAGCATTCTCTTAAGTTATGTAGGTAGGAAATAACACTATGAGGTTTATTTTAATTTTGTTTAGTTGTTTCTTGACTGACCTCATACTTCTTAACTCCCTTGCATATCTAGATTTTGTCACTGTATTTGTGACATTCTCAATGCTGTTCACGTTCACAAAATAAAAAAAGCATTCTCTTATTTTAAATTTAAAAGTGGTGATACATTTAAATCCAGTTGGGAATTTAACAGCCTATTTCTCTTATTCAGTTTATTTATTTCTACAATTTCTAAAATATCTAGTTTTTTCCCTTTGTTACAAACATGCTAAACTTTACAATGTGAATTAAAACAAATATTCATATTGAATAAGATGGTTAGCATATTTTGAAGTATCTACATTTCTATTGTCCACCGCTGTGGTCTCGAGGTAGCATGCTGCCTTATTACTCAGCGGGCCCGGGTTCGATCCCTGGTCAGGGCAGTTTCCCTGGGTGAGGTTTTTATCGGGGTTTATCCTCACCTGTAAGACAAATGTCAGGAAAACTTTAAGGCCCAAATGGTCCCCAAAATCATATGGCCATCATCATCATCCTTCACCAGTGTGGAAAGCTACCACACCTACAATTCCCTAGTAAAGCTGCAAGCATAGCATGAAAATGCTATGATTGCAGTGAAGGACCTGCCTTTGGGCAGAATTACTGTGGTGGACATTTCTATTATATGCTCTTTTATACAAGAAATAAAACGTCTTCCAGTTTTGTAATCAATGATAAAGAGAAAAATTCTGAATTAGCTCACTGGTCAGAGCATTAGCACGGAAAGCTAATGGTTTGGGGTTCGATTCCCGGTTCAGGCAAACAATAATTTGTGTTAATTAATTTACTTATTTCTATCATAGTAATAGCTTTAGCTTTTCAATATTAATTTAATAAATAATGCTATAGCTGTGTGGAGTCCTTTCATGTCTTCTTAATGTAGAAGCTGTTCATTGTGTATTTGTGAATGATGAATCATTGCATTTGAATGTGGGACCAAGAGAGCAAGGTAAAGGAAGGATTTATGCTTGGATGGGAATGAAGCCTGAATTAGCTCAGTGGTCAGAGCATTAGCATGGAAAGCTAAGGTTCGGGATTTGATTCCCAGTTCAGGCAAAAATGTTTCTCTTTACCATTGATTACAATAGTTTGTGTTCATTATTTTACTTATTTCTATCATAGTAATAGCTTCAGCTTTTCAATATTAATTTAATATGTATTTCAGTTTGTCCGATATAGACATTGCCGCATGTGCCACACTCTAACTTATATACACCTAATAATTGTACCTTTCTCACTTTGGTTTTGTTGTTCTTCATTATATTTTGTCCAGTTTCATTAGTTGTAAACACCACATTGATGTTCAACTTTTTTAAGAGTTTGGGTATCTTATTGGAAAGTGGGCCTATGTATGACATTATAACATTTATTTATGTCTTTCTTGGGTACAGGAAAAACTTTTAATAGCTTTTTTGTAATAAATTTTCTTACTTAAATTTGTCTATAATTTTAGGGTTGTAATTACTATTGATAGCTAATTTCCATCTCTGCCATTAGAGGATCAATTTCAATTTTAAGAAACCATCTTTACAAAATTTCTACTTTATAGAATATACTTCAATTACAATTTGAAATTTTTTAATGTATTTAAAAAAAGGAATTCATCAATTTTGAATATCACTTTGTCCTTGTGACAATCCTTTAATGATGAAAGTTTTATGCAATAAAAAATATTCAGTTCCTTATTATATTCAAGGGTGAAAGAGGAATATTTAAGAGTCTATGAATATAAATATTAAAGGCTGCTATTTTATGAGTATATGGGTGAAGGGAAGAATTATGAATAGTGGTATCAGTATGAGACGGTTTATGAAAGATGCCAAACTCAGACTTATCAATGTGTTTTGCTGATAAGTTGAAGAAATTAATACTATTATTTGTTTCTAATTCCACTGTGAAATTAATACTTTTTGTGAATGTTACTAATACAATTTAAAAAGGAATTCAATTGTCCTTTAGTTCCTGTGAAGCCTGCTAGGACATCATCTACATAACGATACCAAAATAATAGTTATTTAGCTAATGAATTCTTATGTATGGTTTGTTCTAAGTCATCCATAAATATCTCTGCTAAAAGAGGGCTCAATGGATCACCATAATCAAACCATCTTTAGCTGTGTACAATCTGTTGTTAAATTCAAAATAATTTTGGTGTAAGCATGTTTTGTATTATTTCTTCAACAAACCATTCACTTTATTAGTTAGTTGCATTCTATTAACAATCTCTATTAGATCAACACTGGGTACACTGGGAAACTGATTTTTTACATCGAAAGAAACTACAAGTAAGTTATTAGAAAAATCAATATTTTTTATATTGTCAATTAATTTGATTGAGTTTTTATACTGTAAATTAGATTGAACTTAGTATCAAATGAAATTATATATTTATCAGCTTTTTAGACATTTTGTAAGATGGGAGAACTTATGAAGGATACTGCTGGTTGAATAGGATAAATTTCCTTATGTAATTTAACTTGGGCAGGCATGGGGAGCTGCCGAATGAGGGGTAGTATGACGTCTTCCTCATTCCACCTTTCATTGAACTCAACTGTTGTTATTGTCACCTCGGCATACCATGCAGTATCAGTGGCGGCGCAACCTTACAACCTGAAACATATGCACTAATCCCTTTCAATCGTACATACTTTAGGTATATCTGTGCAATCATTTGAAGGGTGCATAGTAGACCGTTGACACTAATTTATCTATATCAGACTGATAGTACTCGTAGAGAGATGTAATATTGAGACAAGGGTGTCATCGTTTAATCTGGAGAGTGTTTTAGATTTGATATGATTTCTCAGCAATCATTTTTGAAATCCAATAACTGGCACGTACTAAATTCTCTGAAAGTGATTGTCTGCTATCGTTTTGGAGTGTTTGCTGCTTTAGATTATTTAAAAATCCCATCCTATCATCCACTGTGCAAACAAAACATATAATGTCCCCTATGTCTATTATATTTAATTTATGAATTTGAACTCCATGCATGTTTCCTAATGTACTTTAAAAGTATATATCATTAATATGTCCCTGCGAAAATATAGTTAAATATTTCTAATTGTGCCTGTGTCTGTCCATATTGATTTGCATGTGAAGATCTGAAATGTCATGGGATATTATAGTGTTTCACATGATGGAACTGCATAGAACACAATAAACAAACAACTTTCATGCTGTTCTGAATGCAAAAATAATCATTTACCCAGTCCATATTAAAATTATACTGGTGTTTAGAATTGCCCCACTCACGCTGTATTGAACGCCACTGACTCTCACTGTGTACCTGCATCTCCAGTGCAGGTACAAATGAGTGGGATGGGTATCGGCGGGGAGGATTTTTTATGAGCTCTCGGAGCCCAAGCCTGAACTAGGGAGTAAAGTTTGGATGGTTGGGGATTCATTTGTATTATAGAGTAATCAAAGAGGTTATTAATAATTATACTATTATAAATATTTATAACTTTTTTTTTATATTACTCTGTTGGGTGTTTATCAATAATTTGAAAATTATCTGAATTTTGAAAATCGAAAGTTTTAGAAATATAATCATCTTTATTAGAAGCTATTACAGTTTGATCTTTATCTGCACATGTCAGAACAATATTATTATTTAAAGTTTTCTTTTTTATATCTTTAGCTATCTGATTATAGATTATATGCTTTGGTACTGTTTTCCTACCATCATTGATAATTTTTGCGAGAGCATATTTTTCTGACTTAACATTAACATGTTTCGATAATGTATTGTTATCGTTTAAAATTAGTTCACATTCTACACCTAAATTTTGTAGTAAAATATTGTCATTGTCAACATTAAAATTAAATTTAAAATCTTTATTTAATAAATGTATTTCATTTTTAATAAAATTAGTGTCTGAAGAAGGTACAAAATACCAAAACAGCTGTAATGAATTTTATTAAATTAAATATAAAAATTGTATAAAACTTTAAGTGTTTTATTTTATTTTATTAATAAACACCATGGATTTTCATGTAAACACCAAATCAATTGATTATTGTTTCTATGTATTTGAATTCAGCCAATTCTTAAAAATGTTGCTCATTTGTCATTAAATCTCCATTTCTGTTTTATAATGATTTCTTATGTGTGATGATATATTTAGTTTTATTGATGTTTACTTCCAACCCTAATTTCTTAAGGTTGCTCAATACAATGTGCATGTTGGCTTTTAGTATCTTCTTGATCCTGACTAATAATACTATGTCAATAGCATATACTAACAACTTATTAGTACCATTGAGTTGTACATATTTTTTATCCTCTAAAGATTTGAAATTGAATAGTAAAAGTGTTAGTGCATCTCCTTGCTTTAACTCATTGTGAATTTCAAAAGTATCTGAAAACTGTTTGCCTATCCATGCCCTATTCGTGTGCCATTTAGACACATTCAAATAAGTCTGACTTTTTAGGAATTCTGAAGTTCAGCAAGATGCTAAACAACTTATCTTTTTGAAGTCTTCATATATTTGATGTACAGTGTTATTAAATTCCAATTCCTTTTCTAAAATCTGTCTTATACTAAAAATTTGATTGATCTATTGTAGACCCCTTTCTTCTAAATCCACATTCATGATCACATATTTTGTGGAAAATGTAGGGAGTAAGTTTGGATACCGATATATTTGTTAGAATTTTGTACGAAGTTGAAAGTAATGAGATACCCCTGTAGGTTGCAATCAGTTTTTTTTTTTCCCCCTTCTTTGTAGAGTGGTATGATAATTCATACTTTTCATTAATTTGGAACAGCCTCTTTTTCCCAAATTATATTAACCAACTGCTGGAATCCCATCTCAACCTGATGTTTTATACAGCTTTAATTTCTCTCTTGCCATTTCAACCTCTAATGTACTTGGCCTTGTGACTAATATTTCTGCTGTCTCTAAATCTTCCTCTTCAATATCCTATTCTGCATAATCAATAAATAACTGATTAAAATCATTTTTCCTTATATTTAATATATACTCCTGGAATCCGCAATCATATCCCCATTTTCATTCCTAATTATTTTCTATCTAACTTGAAACCCTTTCCTTTCTATCCTAATTTCCTGATATAATTCTCTGATGTTCCTCTTTTTTGGATTCATTTTGAGATAATTAATTTTCTCTCTCAAATATTCCCTCCTTTCACTCAGCCAATATATGCAAAAAGAAATCCTTAGAAATACACTCCATAAATTAATGTTTCGAGGAGCATCGCATGAAATTGTAAGGACACCAAGCTTTTAATAGGGTGAGAGAAAAAAAGAAGGAAAACTGAAATGCCCTGTTAATCTTCCACCTCCAGATTATGAAACAGGAAGAGGGTGTGTCAGTAACTAATTTCATGAACATATGGTGATATTGGCTACAAAAATTAAAATGACAGAAGTTATAGTATATCTGAACACACATTGATCTTGAGACAAATATAAGTGCGTGAATTCTATTGTTCTCTCGTATTTGGAGCCCAGCTCACAAGTGATTGTAAATTGTAGTAAGAACGATGAATTAAGGTTTTTAGCGGGTTGTCCAGTCACAAATACATAGTGTAACTGGAGTTTATTACGAGAACTCAAGAGTTCTAAGGCATGGTCAAGTATTGAATGGAATCACCAAAGTAAATTTCTGGCAAATAAATTGCTAAATAGCAAATCCAGATCATTTTATTCACAGACAGAAGATAATTGCCATACTTATTGCATATATAGATTGGTGTGAACTGAGAGAACCCTTGATTTTGAAAGTCATTATCAAAATAATACTTTGATCATTGTAGCATGACTACACTATACCTGACTCAGATATTATACTGTACTAGAATTGATATTTGGTATGTATATTGTTCAGTTGGAACAAAAAAACCATTTAAGTCCACCTGTAACTCACTTAAACACTAGTATGTTCCTTTGTATGTTTCTCTACATTTTCACACTTCCAAATCTAACTCACTGCCACTATTGAACCCTTAGGTTCATGGCCAAGCGGACATAAGCTCTCCATACATCCCTATCCTGAGCTAATGTTTTCCAATTCTTCCCTGTATAATCTACTTCCCTCAAATCATGGATAATGTTATTCTCCCACCTTATTCTTTGTCTACCAACTGGGTGTTTTCCCTCTGGTTCTCCTACGAGAAGTTTCCATGCATGTCTTTCATTCCCTATTCATGCCAAATGTCTTACCCATTGCTGTCTATGAGACTTAACTGTTCTTATTATATCTGGCTTCCTACTAACACATGAAATTTATCCATGCCCTATAAGAGATTCTCATACCACAGGCAGCCACAGACTGTCCTGCAAAATTTGTAATGGATGGTCACCCTATTCTATACCTCATTTCTGTTTCTAATTATTCTATGTAATTATTTGAATTCTTCCACTTCTAAAATTTTCCTCATTTGTTGTTGTGTCCATTCCTATTTAATAATATATTTCTACATGTAACCATATGGTTCTTCATAAGTAATGCCACGAGTGATTTCCAAATTATCGTGAGGAGTGAATTTATCTAGATAATTTGGAAATCAAGAGTGGCATTTGTTAGGACTATTTAATGAATAAAATTAAGCTGTTTTACTCACAAATTATTGTTTAACTATAGTTATTTTAAAATATTTATATATTTAATGTAAACAGCGATGTTTGAAAAATGTGACGTTATGTTCATTCACTGCTGCTTGATCATATTATTTATTGCCAAATAAGATTGCAATATTGTAAGAGTGCACCCAAGTGGAGAAATAATGAAACGCATCAAACTATATATCATAGTCAACATTACGGGTCATTCATTTATTTTTTTAGTAAACAACTCAGTAAAATCAAGGAATCTTTTCATTATTAGCTATATTCAATGTATTTGTTGGAGAAAAATAATTTGTCCTGTTCAGAACATTAAAAAGGGGGAGCTTTCTTTATCACAAAAGCAGAAGCTGATAAAGAGCGAGGTGAAACACGACTGTCATTGGTTGTAAAACAACATTCATTGAAACGTGATTGGTCATTGACTAGCATTTGTGGCATGAGTTAAATAGTCATTGATATTTACTTCTGGCTACATCTTTTTAGTGTTATTTAATAGAATGTATATGTAGGTTTTTAGTATTTACTCACTATCACCTAATAATAGATTATCAATAGCATAAAGTTAAGTGTCCTCTTTATCCTCTAAAGATTTGGGAATATTTGAGAGAGAAGATTAATGATCTTGAAATGAATGCAAAAAATAGGAACATTAGAGAATTATATCAGGGAATTAGTATAGAGAAGAAAGGGTTTCAGGCTAGAACAAACATAATTCGGAATGAAAATGGGGATATGATTGCAGATTCCAAGAGTATATTAAATAGATGGAAAAGTTATTTTAATCAGCTATTAAATGTACATACAGAACAGGACATTGAGGAGGATAAGTTACAGACAGCAGAAATGCTAGTCGCAGAGCCAAGTGCATTAGAGGTTGAAATGGCAATTGAAAAATTGAAGATGTATAAAGCATCAGGTTCAGATGAGATCCCAGCAGAACTGATAAAATCAGGGGGAGAAAAATTGATGGACAAGATACACTGTTTGCTTAGTATGATTTGGGAAAAAGAAGCTCTTCCAGATGAATGGAAGGAATCAATTATCGTACCAATTTATAAGAAAGGAGATAAAAGTGATTGCAACAACTATAGGGGCATCTCATTACTTTCAACTTCGTACAAAATTCTAACAAATATATTAGTAAGCAGACTTACTCCCTATGATGACATTCTAGGAGATCATCAATGTGCATTTAGAAGAAACAGGTCTACAACAGATCAGATTTTTAGTATAAGACAGATTTTAGAAAAGAAATGGGAATATAATGGTACTGTACATCAACTATACGTAGACTTCCAAAAAGCATATGATTCAATTAAGAGGGAGAAGTTATATAGTATCCTGCTGGAGTTCGGAATTCCTAAAAAGTTAGTTAGACTTATACGAATGTGTCTAAATGGCTCAACGAGTAGGGTGCGTGTAGGCAAACAGTTTTCAGACACTTTTGAAATCCAGAATGGGTTGAAGCAAGGAGATGCACTATCTCCTCTACTATTTAATTTTGTACTAGAGCATGCCATTAAATCTTTAGAGAATGAGGAAGGCTTACAACTGAATGGTATTAATAAGCTGTTAGTTTATGCTGATGATGTAGTACTACTGGCCGATAGCGAGGAGATACTAAAGGCCAACACGCACACACTATTGAGTAACACTAAGAAATTAGGACTGGAAGTAAATATCAGTAAAACTAAATATATGGTCACACGTAGAAATACATTATATAATGGAAATGGACAGCTAATGACAAATGAGGGAAATTTTGAGGAATGGCTGAATTCAAATACCTAGGAACAATAATCACAAATAGGAATGAGATGCACAAAGAAATTAAACATAGGCTCAATTCTGGAAATGCATGCTATTATGCATGACAGAGACTTTTGATGTCCCAACTCCTTTCAAAAAACGTTAAGCTGAAAATATATAAAACTATTATTCTACCAGTTATATTATATGGGTGCGAAACATGGACTCTTACTTTAAGGGAGGAAAGGAGATTACGAGTATTTGAGAATAAAGTTCTTAGGAAAATTTTTGGACCAAAGAGAGATGAACAGACAGGTGAATGGAGAAGACTACATAACAATGAACTACACGGTCTTTATAGGAAGCCAGATATAATAAGAACAGTTAAGTCCCGTAGACTGCGATGGGCAGGACATGTTGCGCGTATGGGGAATGAAAGACGTGCATGGAAACTTCTTGTAGGAAAGCCAGAAGGAAAACGCCCAGTTGGTAGACCAAGAATGAGGTGGGAGAACAACATTAACTATGATTTGAGGGAAGTAGATTATACAGGGAATGATTGGAAAGCATTAGCTCAGGATAGGGATTTATGGAGAGCTTATGTCCGTGCGGCCATGAACCTACGGGTTCGATAGTGCCAGTGAGTAAGTAAGTAAGCTAACTAACTAACTAACTCACTGGCACTATCGAACCCATAGGTTCATGGCCACGCAGACATAAGCTCTCCATATATCCCTATCCTGAGCCAATACTTTCCAATCATCCCCTGTATAATCTACCTCCCTCAATCATAGTTAATGTTATTCTCCCACCTCATTCTTTGTCTACCAACTGGGTGTTTTCCCTCTGGTTTTCCTACAAGAATCTTCCATGCACATCTTTCATTCCCCATTTGTGCCACATGTCCTGCCCATTGCAGTCTATAAGACTTAACTGTTCTCATTATATCTGGCTTCCTATAAAGACCATGTAATTCACTGTCATGGAGTCTTCTCCATTCACCTGTGTGTTCATCTCTCTTTGATCCAAAAATTTTCCTAAGAACTTTATTCTCAAATACTCTTAATCTTCTTTCTTCCCTTAAAGTAAGAGTCCATGTTTCGCACCCATATAATATAACTGGTAGAATAATAGTTTTATATATTTTCAGTTCAATGTTTTTTGAAAGGAGTTGGGAAGTCAAGAGTCTCTGTAATGCATAATAACATGAATTTCCAGAATTGAACCTATGTTTAATTTCCTTGTGCATCTCATTCCTGTTTGTGATTATTGTTCCTAGGTATTTGAATTCAGCCACTTCCTCAAAATTTCCCTCATTTGTCATTAGCTCGCCATTGTTTCCATGCTGTAGTACAAAATTAAATAGCAGAGGAGATGAATGTATTTCCTTGCTTTTAATCATTGTGAATTTCAGAAGTATCTGAAAACAATTTGCATACTTGCACCCTAATCCTTGTGCCATATAAAATTTAGGAATTAAAATTTATTCAGGATTTTAAACAATATCTCAATCTTAATTAAATTGTATGCCTTCCTGGAATCTACAAATAGTTAATGTAGAGCACTCTCATATTTTCACTTCTCTTCTACAATCTGTCATATATTAAAAATCTGTTCTGTTATAGACCTATTTCCTCTAACTCATCATTGATTTTCACTTATTACATCATCAATATATGAGGTAAGCTGTGAATACCAATACATTCATGACTTAATTTCAGATTCGTGGATGAAGAAATTTTACTGAGGGGAATATCAGCTACCTGTTAACCCTATGCATGCCACTGGTAAAATTTCTTTGTGAGAGATTTAAATCGCACCTGCCGATGTGATCGGGTTTGCAAGTAGTTAAAGTATATTGTCTGGCAGGTAATGGACAGAAGCATCAGAGCCGATCTAATCAGCTCATGGCACCTAAAGGGTTAAACCCAAAAGGAAATTTCAGACATCTCTCATTTGACTCCTAAGCTTTGACCTATCCAGCACGGTTGAACCTACAAACAGCTAGGCGACTACTGACATGGCTCTCAACTTCAAGCAGGGCATGCAATCCTTTTCTCATAAAAATGAAATGAATTTGATCTTGTAGCATTTTTTAAACTCTACAGTTCATGCTCATTACTTTAAATTTTCTCTCTGAGATTTTCATATTATAAAAAGATGTACAACTGTAAATTCTTCTTCTTCTTCTTCTTTATGTCTCTTAATGTATTATTTTTCACAGGGAATATCAAGATCTGAAATAACTTTCCAAAGAAATTTCTATAAGGATCACGGTGTTGTTTCCACAAAGAAGAAGAATATTTTGAATCAGTATGGGAGAGTTACTTTTCATTCAACATCGTTACAGAGTGCCAAAGTTATTCCATTCATGTTGACTGATATTGGAGAGGGCATCAATGAAGTTACTGTTAAGGAATGGCAAGTACTTGGGCCTAATTTGTTTTCATGTTTTAAAGTTATTTATGCTACAATGGCAAGTATTTGGATCTAATTCATTATGTTTTTAAAGTTATTTATGCTACAATGGCAAGTATTTGGATCTAATTCATTATGTTTTTAAAGTTATTCATGCTACAAGGATTGAAAGTCAGGTTGTACAGATGAATTGAGATGAATTTTGAAACAGATTCCTAAAACATTTTCAATTCTTGCAATGTAAAATATTGTCTTTCATATTACGTTGAACTTAATTATTTTTAATAAATAAATATATTAACCCTTTGCCGCTCCCATTTACCATCTGACTACTAGGACAGGATGGCCGGGTTTTTTAAATGGGCATTTAAATTTAAATATCTATAGCAGAATCTATGTTCCCCCTTAAGAAAAAAAAAATCATAAAAATTAAACGGAAAAGATAGGATTATAATTATTTTTTTATCTAATTCCTAATATACTTATGCATGTAATAACGTACTCACCTAATTTTGCACCTCCACATTTCGCTGCTGGTGGTATTCCAAAATAACATCCCACACGGCACAATTGAAGGTCACACTATTTACACTTAAATGTCTGTTTATCCCTTCCAGATGGAGCTTTTTTATTTTTCTATATACACAAAGCAGACACTTTTGCACGGCCTGATATTTTTCTCAAGAACGAAAAAGTTTAGGGGATGCAGTTCCGATGGGCAAACTTCTCTTCCCTGCCTATACGCTTGCGAGTCGTGAACTTATTTATTAGCTGACGCACCAAGTTTCGTCTGAAGGTCACTTGCCTGTTTCCGTGTGCTGTACTCGAAGGCTGGTTTGTCAGGTCATATAAGATGAAACAGTTCACAATACACACATTTAGGACAAAATGTAATAGAAACTTCCACCACTTTTTTGAAAATCGACCAACACCATAATATTCGCGTTTCTGATCACTTATATCCACACCTCCCATGTGCTTCATGTAATTTATGATGGCATTAGGACATGGAACCTCTATTTCTTCATTGCCTCTTCCTGTTTTTCTTGTGACTGAACCATCATTCTGGAGATCGGAGTTCGTGGAAAGGAGAAAAACAACACGTTTTTCTTGCCACACTACCGCCGTCACATCTTCATGCTGCATTTTTCTGGACTCGCCCCTTTTCAATTTCAAAAGAATTGTTTTTCTAAATTCGGCTGGCCAATTCTTTCTGTTTGCCCTTCTAGTGCCACAGTGTATCCACGTCTCTTACTCTTTTACGCGATGTGCGAGGTGTAGATGTCAAGATTTCAACCTCAACTGAGCCCTCAGGAAGTAACTAATTTTTGAACTTCATTATCTGTGACCTATATAAGTGTTTATCCTTGGTTCATATTTACACACGTGCAGGAATGCCTACTAAGTGATTTCATCACACCCGCATAAAGACATCACTTGTTCTGTACGCATGACACAATATTTTTAAGATGCTTTCATCAAGAGCACTTTAGAGCGTTTAGGCCGGCAGGAGACATTTAAATCTCGAGCGCTTCGGAGCGTTAGGGCCGGCAAAGGGTTAACTAACTAACTCAGTGGCACTATCGAAACCGTAGGTTCATGGCCGCGCGGGCATAAGCTTTACATACATCCCTATCCTGACCTAATGTTTTACAATCATCCCCTGTATAATCTACTTTCCTCAAATCATAGTTAATGTTATTCTCCCATCTCATTCCTGATTTATTGGTCTACCAACTGGGCATTTTCCCCCTGGTTTTCCTACAAGAAGCTTCCATGCATGTCTTTCATTCCCCATTCATGCCACATGTCCTGCCCATCGCAGTCTACGAGACTTAAATGTTCTTATTGCTGTATATCTGGCTTCTTATAAAGACCACGTAGTTCACTGTTATGTAGTCTTCTCCATTCACCTGTATGTTCATCTCCCTTTGGCCCAGAAATTTTCCTAAAAACTTTATTTTCAAATACTCGTAATCTCCTTTCCTCCCTTAAAGTAAGAGTCCATGTTTCACATCCATATAATATAACTGGGGAGAATAATAGTTTTATATATTTTCAGTTTAACGTTTTTTGAAAGAAGTTGGGACATCAAAAGTCCCTGTAATGCATTATAGCACGCATTTGCAGAATTGAGCCTATGTTTAATTTCTTTGTGCATCTCATTCCTATTTGTGATTATTGTTCCTAGGTATTAGAATTCAGCCACTTCCTCAAAATTTCCCTCATTTGTCATTAGCTGTCCATTTCCATTATATAATGTATTTCTGTGTGTAACCATATATTTAATTTTATTGATATTTACTTCCGGTTCCAATTTCTTAGTGTAACTCAATAGTGTGCGCGTGTTGTCCTTTAGTATCTCCTCGCTATCAGCCAATAGTACTACATCATCAGCATAAACTAACAGCTTATTTATATAATTGAATTGCAGGCCTTTTTCATCCTCTAAAAATTTGATGGCATGCTCTAATACGAAATTAAATAGTAGAGGAGATAGTGCATCTCCTTGCTACAACCCATTGTGGATTTCAAAAGTATCCAAAAATTGTTTGCCTACATGCACCCTCCTCTTTGTACCATTTAGACACATTCATATAATTCTAACTAACTTTTTAGGAATTCTGAACTCCAGCAGGATACTATATAACTTCTCCCTCTTAATTGAATCGTATGCTTTTTTGAAGTCTACATATAGTTGATGTACACTACTATTATATTCCCATTTATTTTCTAAAATCTGTCTTAAACTAAAAATCTGTTCTGTTGTAGACCTGTTTCTTCTAAATCCACATTGATGATCTCCTAGAATGTCATCAATATAGGGAGTAAGTCTGCTTATTGATATATTTGTTAGAATTTTGTATGAAGTTGAAAGTAATGAAATGCTCCTGTAGTTGTTGCAATCAGTTTTGTCTCCTTTCTTATAGATTGGTACAATAATCAATTCTTTCCATTCATTTGGAAGAGCTTCTTTTTCCCAAATCATTCTAAGCAACCGGCGTATCTTATCCATCAATTTTTCTCCCCTGATTTTATCAGTTCTGCTGGGATCTCATCTGAACCTAATACTTTTTACATCTTCTATTTTTCTATCGCCATTTCAACCTGTAATGCACTTGGTTCTGCAACTAGCATTTCTGCTGTCTGTAAATTATCCTCTTCAATATCCTGTTCTCTATGTACATTTAATAGCTGATTAAAGTAACTTTTCCATCTATTTACTATACTCCTGGAATCTGGAATCATATCCCCATTTTCTTTCCGAATTGTATTTGTTCTAGCCTGGAAACCTTTCTTCTCTATCCTAATTTCCTGATATAATTCTCTAATATAAATAATTATAATAGTAATAATGATAATTAAAATTCATCGGAGAACATTTTGTTTAAACAACTCACCTCATAGGATTCATGCTTCCATGATACCGCAGTTTCAAACACGGTATCATGGAAGCATGAATCCTATGAGGTGAGTTGTTTAAACAAAATGTTCACCGTTAAATTTTAATGATTATACCTCATAATGTTTACTTCCCGACATTAATTTAATATAATAATGATAATGTTTAGTTTATTCTGACAGAGATAAGGTAATAAGATTTTCTCTCAGTCCCTGATTTCCTATAGTCCGAAATTCCACTTGTGGGGAACTGGAGATAGTATATGATGTGGACTGATGAGTTGTCCCATGTTGATATATATATATATATATATATATATATAGTGTTTAAATTATGTTGGAGGATAAATATTGGTAATGAGAAGCTAAATAATTTGTAGTTGAAGTATGAAGAATCTTGAATAGGAGAAGTAGACAGTGCAATTTTCTCCTATCTTGAAGAAAGGGTCCTAACAATTCGTGGAAAAATTTATAAATGTGATAATGTCTTCAAGCATTAAATTTGAATCTGATACACATATTGTGAACTTCTGTAATTTCTCTGACTATTTAACTCATGCCCCAAATGGGAGTCAATGACCAATCACTTTTCAATGATTTCTGTTTTACAACCAATCAGAGTCGTGTTTCACCAAATATTTATCAGTGTTATAATTACCATATTAAAGAAAGCTCCTCCTTACAATATTGCGTTCCTTTGGCAAAGAATAGTATGATCTGGTTGCAGTGATAAACAAATGAAGCAGTAGAAGCGTACCTATCGTTTCTCATTCGTTTTCAAACATCGCCGTTTACATTAAATATATAAATATTTTAAAATAACTATAGTTAAATAATGATTTGTGAGTAAACAGCTTAATTTTATTCGTTAAATAGTCCTAACAAATGCCACTCTTGATTTCCAAATTCTCTAGATAAATTCACTCCTCACTTCGTGAGTCGTGAATTTATCGATAATTTGGAAATCACTCGTGGCATTACTTATGACAATCCATTACTAATGTCTCTTAGTAGAATATCACAATAGCCAAAAAGCAACATCACCAACATTTGAAATAAAAATATTTTAAGAATAGTAGGAAGAACATTTTTAGATGCTTTAGAGAATATCTATTTAGATCGTACTTAAATGTAGCGTTCTGGGCTTAATGGCCATGGTAACAAACCTTGAAGTTCCCCGACATTTTGCCAGAGACATTGTCCGGTATCTTCAGGGGTTGGCTTGATACTGGCTCTCTCAACTACTACCTTTTATATTTATGTATGGTGCATGTTCTGTGCAGTCTGCCTCACCACTGATTATATCTGTCTTCTGAGTGGATAGCCTTGGAGTCTTCGGATGATTCAGTGAATGTACCATCTGATGGTTAGCCAGGTTTGCATCTTGTGTTTTTCAAGGCTGGTACCCATGCTTTGTTGACTTCCCATGAATTCCCTTTCCTGTTTAAATTGTTTTCATGTGTGAATATCTCAATAGCTCTCCATTGTTGACATGTAAAATAATATTTTAATTAATGTAAATAATGTTAATAATGTAAAATAATGTGTGTAATTGGATAATAGTTCTGTGTTTTTATAGAGTATTGTGTGGCTTTTAAATATGGAGTATTCTGCTACCATCAACATTGCACTTTCCTTAGATAGCTGTGGCATTCATGCTCTTTGAGTCTGGTAGCGATGCTGCATTTAGTGATGCTTATGTAAACTTGGCTGCAATTGCACGATATCCTGTACTGATCTTTTAAATGTTGGTTTTGTTTAGTCATTCCAATTTAGATTAGAATTGAGATAAAATCTCAAATTTTTAATTATACGAGGTGTGTTTATAAAGTAAGTTCCAAGAGGCTGTAGTAATTAAATGGGAAGATATTTATAAACCATTTTTATTGTATTGTATTCCCCATACTTCAATTACTTTTCAATGTAATGTCCACCATAATTGAGGCATTTATCGAGTCAGGGCACAAGTTTCTCTCTCTCTCATTGTAGAATCTGCCTGCCTGCGATGCGAACCACTCCTGCACTGCTGTTTTCACTTCATCGTCGCCATCAAAATGTTGGCCACTGAGGAACATCTTGAGGTGCAGGAAGAGATGAAAGTCACTTGGAGCCAAATCCGGGCTGTAGGGGGGATGGTCAATTTGTTCACAGCCAAATTTCATGATGAGATTTTGGGTGTCACGAGCTATGTGTGGCCGAGTGTTGTCAGCATCCCACATCTCTTGTTCTGAATTGCGTGATGGAGCTTCTTCAAGGTCTGACAATAGGTTTCTCTATAAATGGTTTCACCCCAAGGCAAGAATTCAATGAGTAGGACTCCTTTTCTGTCCCAAAAAACAATGCACATAATCTTGCGTGTTGACATGGTTTGTTTGAATTTCTTTTTCCTTGGCGATGCAGTGTGCCTCCATTCCATGACTGCTGCATCGATTCAGATGTCATGTGAGATGAGACACCCAAGTCTCGTCACCTGTCACGATATGGTCAAGAAACTCATCGCCTTGTTCACTGTAACGTGTGAGGAAGCTCAATGCACTGGAAGCTCATTTGGTTTTGTGTTCCTCAGTGAGCATCTTGGGTACCCATTGTGAGCAAAATTTTCGATATCGTAATCGATCAGTCACAATTTTGTAGAGAACACTCCGTGACAATTGTGGAAAATTCAAGGAAAGGAAAAAAATTGTGAACCTCCTGTCCTCACGAATCTTTTCCAGAGCATGCACCAAATCATCGTTGATCAAAGATGGCCAACCGGTACGCTGTTTGTTTTCCACAGAGATGCGGCCCTCGTTAACTTCCTAACTCATCTCCTGACCATTCCATCACTAATGGCATCTTCATCATACACCTCACAATGTTGACGATCAAAGTCAGCTGGTTTGATGTTTCTCACATTCAAGAAATGGATAACAGACCATATCTCATGGTCGGCAGGGTGCTCGATCACTTTAAACATTTCAACTGATCACAACTAACCACATACACGGACTGAAGCTTTGAAACTGCATGCCCAGCTTGCTTGAGGACTGAAGAAGAAAATGCGCATGTGAAAAATTACGATTGCAGCGATGCAATGGCTGTAATTGAAAAACGGAACTTACTTTAAAAACACGCTTCATATTATCATATGGAATTTGTCTGTTGTGTAATGTTGGTTGGTATCTAATGTCGAGCACTTGATAATGAAATCATTCGCTCTCTTGCACTCCAATATTTAGCAGAAAGGCTGGTCTCTTCTACAAAAGCTGGACAACGGAGGAGATGGTTTCTTTCCATATCTTCATTTAAATTGCAAAAAGGGCATTTAGGTGAATCTGTTATGCCAATTCTGTGTAGGTGTTTATTCAAGCATTCATGTCCCGTTAGCAGTCTGAATGTTGCTACTGCGGATTTTCTTTGTAATGTAGTAATGTCATAAGCTTGTAGATTTTCCCATTCCTTTCCAGATGTTTTGGTGGTGTATTCTTCTCTAAGTTTATTGATGTATTTATTTGAGATAATTCTTTTGATAGAGTGAAAGGAAACTGGAGCAGAAGTTGGGTTTGAAACAATTTTACTACCCTTCTTGGCTAGAAAATCGGCTATTTCATTGCCTGTCACTCCACAATGAGTCGGAATCCATTGAAGTACAACTTTTTTTTGTAGACGGGACAACTGTTTTATCATTTTGTGACATTTGATAATTTTGATGCTTTTGGGTGTTGTGTCTCGTGTTATAGCAAGAATGGCTGCTTTGGAGTCACATAGAATTACAACTTTTGTAAATTTTTGGATGTGATATAAAAGATTTTGTAAACTTAAGAAAATTGCTAGAATTTCGCCATCAAAGTTTGTTGAATTTGTGTTTAGTTTACGATAAAAGGAAAAAAGTGGACATACTGCACCAGCACCAGTGCCACCGTCATTTTGGTAGGCTGGAGCCATCTGTAAAAATATGTATCCATTCAGGAGCTGGGTATCTTAGATTTATTATTTCCAGTGACATTTGTTTTAAAATATATGGAGGAGTTTCAGATTTCTTGATGTCTTCTGTTAAATGAAGGTTATATTCGATTTCCAAAAATTCTAGAGGGTTGTTTCTCATCTGCATATTTTCTTTTTAATGTGGAAGTTGCAATTTCTGTTTGATTTCTTGTACAATGCTTAGGAAGCTTTGCTGAGATTTTAAACATACTTGTGGTTTTCTTTGGGTCCAGTTATAATGGGGTAGCCTTAAAAATTTTTCATACTGTGTGACTGCTGTTTTCTCAATTTCAAATGCTATGTTTGGGTTATTTGTTAAGATTTGCATGGCAGTGATTGGTGTTGTTTTAACGGCTCCTGTTATCAGACGGAGGATTTGGTTCTGCAATTTATTAAGTTTTTCCACTTTAGTAGTTACTAGGATTTCTTGACAATATTGAAGTACAGGTTTTATGTACATTTGGTAGAAGGTGTTTAGGGTTTGTGTGTAATGTGATGTTCAGCATTTTGCTATTATTATTGGAGTGTAATAGTTTTGGAGTCTTATAATTATTGCTTATGACTTACCTGCATGAGTGTCTAGACCATGAGGTCAGGATTCTATGTATCATTGCATTTGTTAATTGTATCAGATTGCATTTGTTAATTGTATCAGGTATAAAATGTTTGTGTTCTGCGCAATAGTAAGTGTTTTAATGCATGATGCCTTGGTTCAGAGCTATGGGACTTGTTCTGGTAAGAGTTCCCATGGGGAGAGATACTTTCTCTTGGTTGAAATTTTGGGCCAGTATGGGACCAGTGCCCACTCAGTGTCATGAGGAATTTGGGTAACTACAGTATGTAATGACTCCAGGTCGAGAAAACCAGCTATAATGACTGGGGGACCTGATGTGCTGACCACATGTCATCCCTATACTGGATGGATGATTGTCCACATCTGTGATTACACATCTACAGTTTGAGTCCAAGCTCTGTGTGTTTGCGGGGAGTAGTGTGGGGAGTGGGAGGAGGTACACTTCTCTGCTTCTCATAGTACTAACAGCTGAGACAGCAAATTCCTTTCAGACATGCGGAGCTGGGTCCCGAGCAGTATGTGTGTTCTTATGTCACCCACTGCACTTTAAGTGCTTCAGGAGTCATGCTGGACAGATAGATGGCATTAGTGCGATCTATTTTCAATTTATGCACCACTTCAACAGGCCATTTTACATAGATGATGTGTTCTTGTATTGTGTAGAGAGAGGTGTGTAGGATGACTGTTTGTTTATGTACTTGTGTAGTAATAAAGTGTGCTGTATATGGAATAAAGATAAGAGAAGGTGAAACCCAGTGCCAGTAATGTCGCTCCTCCAACCCATTCGTAACCCCCCTCTGTCTGATGTATGATCACTATCAACAGTGCCATATGCCTTCTCAACATATCTACTATGAAGGGGTTTGCAATTTAATGCAGAAATCTAGTGGTCTATTTTCAATTTATGCACCACTTCAACAGGTCATTTTATGTAGATGTGTTCTTATTATTGTGTAGAGAGAGGTGTGTAGGATGACTGTTTGTTTATGTACTTGTGTAGTGTAAAGTGTGCTGTATATGGAATGAAGAGAAGAGTATGTAGCCTACTCCTGTTGAAAAGCACCAAGGGCCACCAGGCTTAACATCCCCATCTGATGGATGATCGCTATCAAGGTGCCATATGCCTTCTCAACATATCTACTATTAAGGGATTTGCAATTTAATGCAGAAATCTAGTGGTCTATTTTCAATTTATGCACCACTTCAACAGGCCATTTTACGTAGATGTGTTCTTGTATTGTGTAGAGAGAGGTGTGTAGGATAACTGTTTATGTACTTGTGTAGTATAAAGTGTGCTGTATATGGAATGAAGAGAAGAGAAGGTGAAACCCAGTGCCGGTATGTAGCCTACTCCTGTTGAAAAGCACGAAGGGCCACCAGGCTTAACATCACCATCTGATGGATGATCACTATCAACAGTGCCATATGCCTTCTCAACATATCTACTATGAAGGGATTTGCAATTTAATGCAGAAATCTAGTGGTCTATTTTCAATTTATGCACCACTTCAACAGGTCATTTTACGTAGATGTGTTCTTGTATTGTGTAGAGAGAGGTGTGTAGGATAACTGTTTATGTACTTGTGTAGTATAAAGTGTGCTGTATATGGAATGAAGAGAAGAGAAGGTGAAACCCAGTGCCGGTATGTAGCCTACTCCTGTTGAAAAGCACGAAGGGCCACCAGGCTTAACATCACCATCTGATGGATGATCGCTATCAACAGTGCCATATGCCTTCTCAACATATCTACTATGAAGGGATTTGCAATTTAATGCAGAAATCTAGTGCCCAATCTAACGATTAAAAATTGTCCCTACTAGCCCCGAAATTGAAAATTTTACAATTAAATTAATTTAACAGTTAAAATTTTCAACCCTACCGGGTATCAAACCCAGGTCTGCTAGTCAGGAAGCAGGCATACTACCTACCACCTGAGCCAGCATGGCAGACTTGTCATTTATATAAATGGAGAAGGGAGACAATCATTCTGCATTGAGTTACTCCTTTCCTCTCAAAACAGGAAGAAATATGATCATTAACAGAAAATGGTAGCTGACATTTATGAGGTAAAAACAAAGCCCATCAAGGCAGTTGCCCAAATGGTGTAATGTCATTAGTCAACATAGCTAGCAAAAAGTCTATGTCTGCTGAGTCAAAACATATATGTATACCCTTAGACAAAACAAAATGAGTCATCGCAGATTCTATCAACCGATCAGTGAACTTCGTGAGCGCTTGCAGAAGCCATATTCACATCAACACATTTTCAGTAATTGTACTGGGTTGTTTGCTAGTTAATGCAGTGCACAGTCAAGCAACATGAAAGAGAGAGCTTGGCTTAGTGTGTTTTCATGATCGAGAGGTTTAACAGACATCATCTGCATTCGTAACCACACGGGTTCGATTCCCGTTCTACTTTCTTTTTAACTGAATGTTTGAATAGCATTTTGCCTGTAATATAGTTTCATATTAAATTTTATATTTGAGTTTTATGGCTTTAATGCACACACAAAAACATAAATTAAAACCTTCTTCTAATAAATAAATAAATAAATGAGGAAAGAAAATAATATATTCTAAAATGAAAACTTTAACAAAAACAAAATCAAAATCGGGTGTATGAACCCTCAGCATCTATTACCGCTCTCAATCTGCAGGGCATTGAGATTGCCTTGTGCCTATGTCCTTGTGTGTGAGCTGAGCCGTGGTAAAACTCAATATGATTCATTATAAACAAACTTGTTAGAGGCTGTTGCTTTTGTGCAGACGTCTGTGCATCACAGTCTATTGAATGCAATACATTGAAATTACCTAAAACAAACCCTGAATGTGGTAAATATAATTGTTACAATAACGACATTAACATAGATTTAATTCAAATGTCAAATTAAAATGTTGTATTTAATTCATAAAACATTTTAATACAAATATCACGAGAAAAAAAAACTGCCTAATTGAGGATGTGAACCTGCGACCTTCAATAACAGAAACAGTGACTGCATGCTTTACTGCTGACCTAACAGGACATGTAAGAGTGTCTTCAGTTCATGCCACATAACACAGTAGCTCAGGGAATGCACAATTATGACTAGTTTCCTAGTTTGAATCCAGCGCTGTGACTATTGTATAGCTGGCTTAACTTGGCAGAGAGAGAGATGGAGATACAAGGGTAGATCGTTAACCATATTAGCCTAGATACAAAAGAAAGAACCTACCCTGTTGTCAGTTTTCCTCTACCCCCTTTTCCCTATTAACATCTGGTGAAGAAAAACCGACAACACTGGTGCAAGTGAGAGAGGTGAGAACAGTTGTCTCATTCTACAAATTTCTCATAAAGTTAAACCAGAGAGACTATAGTAGGACTTAGAAGAAATGTGTGTTCAAGAGATGACTTTTTTTTTGTCTAAGGGTGTACATTTGATACAATTATGATAATCCAGTCTTACAATATGACAATACTGCCTTCTGAATCAACCCATCATACAACCTACTGTGACACTATCTATCTTATCCACTACCACTATCAACCCAAAGGTTCATGGCTGCATGGACATAAGCTCTCCTTACATCCCTGTCCTGAGATGTTTTCTAATTATTCCCTGTATAATTCAGGTCCCTCAAAATGGTTACTATTATTCTCCCATCTCATTCTTGACCTACATACATCCTCTCTGGATTTCCAACAAGAGGATTCCATGCCCTCCCTTCATCCGTCATTCGTGTGACATAGCCTGCACATCAGTCTACATGATTTTAACTGTTGTTACATCTGGTTTCCCATAAAGGCCATCTAGCTTACTGTTATCTGGTCTTCTCCATTCACCTGTCTGTTCATCTCTCTGTGGGCCAAACATTTTCCTAAGAACTTTATTCTCAAATACTCACAATCATTTATTCTCCCTTATAGTAAGAGACCATGTTTTGCATCAAAATAATATAACTGGAAAAATAACATTGTATATATTTTTAGTTTAACTTTTTATTTAGAGAAATTTGAATGACAAGATTTCCTGTAATGCATAATAGCATGCATTTCCAGAATTGAGCCTATGTTTAATTATTCTCTGTAACTCACTGTTTATTTCCATTATATAATGTATTTCTACATGTGACATTAGTTTTATTGATATTTAACTCCAGCCTCAGATCAACTATAATTTTCTTCATGTTTTTGTATTTTGTATAATATAAATTCTGTGGCACCATGCATAAAACCCATAACCCTCAAATTAAAAAAAAAAAAATGAGTTAATATTATTAATGTAATATTGGAGCTGTCATTTATCATCCCTCAAATTTTGATTGCTGTACAATTAGTTAAACAGAAGATCCAGAGATGGACAACACATTGGAGGTTCACTTCAGATAGGAAACCTCCATGCATGAATCTTAATTTTCTCAGAACTACTTAAATGAGGGTTATTGGTTTCATGCATGGTGCCACAGAATTGATTTGGAAGTAAATGACAAGGATTTTTCTATGAGCCTCTTATTTTTGTTGAGTACCTTGCTTTTGTTTACTTATAAAATAATTAATCAAATTTGCCAAGGTTTCTTCATATGCTGTTGAAAGTAGCATCCTTTTTGTGAATATTACTGCTGTTTCTCTTATCATCACCATTATTATTATTATTATTATTATTATTATTATTATTATTATTATTATTATTATTAGTTGTAGTAGTGTTGTTATTAAATTGTTTTATTAATTTTAGGTTTGTTAAAGTTGATGATAAAGTATCACAATTTGAAGATATCTGTGAAGTCCAAAGTGATAAAGCTTCAGTCACCATTACTAGTCGGTATGATGGTGTTGTGAAAAAGATTTACTATGACATAGATGATATTGCATCTGTCGGTAAACCACTGGTGGATATTGAAGTAGAAAGCAGTGAAGGTATGTCCTCAAAAGACTGAGTGGATTTCGGTTGCATGTCCTACACTCGAACAAAAATTTGCAATAATTAAAACATTTCGTCTGTTCATTCTTACCTCTTATAGTTGTTTTTGTTGAACATATGTTTCAAGGCTTCTTAGCCCCATTGTCAGCACTTAAAGACTGTAATCACAGATGATGGGGCTAAGAAGCTTTGAAACATATGTCGACAAAAAAAAACTATAAATGGTAAGAATGAACTGACAAAATGTTTTAATTATTAAACAAACTTCTTAATGTTACTTCCTATTGTATTTTAAAAAATTGCAAATTCTGTAATTCAGTGACTTCATCATATAAAGATTATGTCAACATATTTAAGTTTTTATTGATGTTATTGCATTTATTTGTATATGTAGATGAAAGTGTGTCAGGCACAGAGGAAAAGAAAAGAGTCTATACCAGTTGTGGATGATGATAAACCGATTTTATTTGAGGATAAAGTTCTGGCAACTCCAGCTGTGAGAAGAATAGCCATGGAACATAATGTAAGTTACAAAATGTAAAGTTTTACATAATTGTTTCCATTTTATACATATTGAATAATTTATCTGTTTATGAAATGTCTATTTCTAAAAATATATTAATTATACCCAATAGGTATTTTTAAATATTTGGAGACTCATCTTCTTCATCTAATCTCATGTCCCCGTTCCGGAAAACAAATTTTGAACAGAATTCTCAAACTTAGTCATGCCATGTCCCCTCTTCCATTATTTCCATCCATTCAACTCCTCATTTCTCAACATTCTTCTTAATTTGTTCTTCCCATTTTTATCTTGACTGACCTCCTAATCTAAATTCCAGTGCTTGTCTTGTTTTTCTTCCAGTATTAATTATTTTTAACATGGCCATTAGGGTTATAACTTTTTTACAACCTCACTTTCCTGTATCATAATCTGATAAACCTTTACCTCTATACGAAGAATCGACTAGTCATTTCAATATTCCTTTAAAAAATGTCACCCCGAAATTAAAATTCATATTTCACTACTTGCTGATTATTTTGAAATACAGGGTGTATCAAAAAGGATGGCGCAAACTTACATGTTTGAAAGTACATGATAATAGAAGCAACAATCTCCCAGTAAACATGGGTCTGCAAACAAGCTGTTTGCGAGATAATTACGAATGTATGGTTACAAGCCGCCGCTGACGTCATAGTTTGTAACATCGTATGGTTTACTCCATGCACACTTGAAGCCGTCCTATGTTCTTTGTTTACAAAACTGAACATTGCTGAGAGGTGGAGTTGTAATCAAACCATACAAGCAGAATGTACAGGACGGATACAGTACACAGTCTTAAAAGTATCAGTCTCGTCTGAGGAGTGCCACTTGTGCTGTATTGTAGTTACAATGGAATCTTAGAGTAATGAAGAGTATGCAGATATGCATTTTATGTATGGTATGGCTAATGGCAATGCACGGGAGGCTGCACGCTTGTACCAAGAAACATATCCTGATCGAAGGCACTCCAAAAGTCATACATTTACATGGGTCCATCAGCGCCTGAGAGAAAATGGGGGTTTGGCACATGGCAGAGCAGTAGGTAGGCCTGCTCGCATTATGCCTGAGGTTGAGGATATGGTGTTGGAAGCAGTACAGCTCTCTCCAGGAACCTTGATGAGAAGAATTGCCACACAAGTGCCTGTACTAAGCCACAGTAGTGTATGGAGAATTTTACAGCACAATTTACTGTACCCTTACCACCTCCAACGAGTTCAATGTCTCAATGATGCGGACTTTGTTCCTAGAGTGATGTTTTGTCAGTGGATGCAAGAACAGACTGTAATCAACCCTCATTTCGCATGTAAAATTTTATTTACAGGCGAAGCAGGATTCACACGCGATGGTGTTTTTAATTATCATAATACACATTTTTGGTGTGAAATAAACCCACATGCTGTTCATGAGTCACCACATCAGCACCGTTTCTTACTGAATGTGTTGTTAGGGATACTAGGTGATCATCTCATTGGGCCACACATTCTTCCACGAAAACTTAATGGACGGAGGTACCTTAGGTTTCTGCGCCATCATCTTCCAGGATTGCTTGAGTTCCCCTTCAGCAATGTCAGAGTTTGTGGTACATGCATGATGGAGCTCCGGAACATTTTGCTGCTGCTCTGAGATGGCATCTAACATACAGATACAGCCAGAGATGGATAGGTCGAGGTGGACCTGTACCTTGGCCTCCAAGATCACCTGATCTAAATCCTTTGGATTTTTGTGTCTGGGGTCACCTCAAAAGCAAAGTGTACACACTAATATTATAATACAAAATAGAGAAAAAAGTATAATATATGCACCCATATCCACATATTAGTGAAATATGCGCTTATTCCTTGAATATGCATTTATATGCACTATAAAATTTTGCCAGTTGATTCCAAATGACATGAAACACATTTTCCTCTTCCATGCATATGTTTATATTTGAGGGAATAAAACATGCAAATATGCACAAATCCGCCCTCTAGTAATAACGATAGTGCAATCATGTGTGTTTGGCCTGAATCAGTTGCTTCAAGAGGTGCGGACGAAATTGCCAGTTGTTTATTAAAAGCTGTGCCACTTATTAAAGAAGGTGCTATTAAAAAAGAAACTTATAGTGTATCATGTTATGGTCAAATGTGTTGGTCAAAACAAGAATTTTACAATAATGGGACTTTGACTGTACGTGATTGATTGTGGTTGGTTTGAAGAAATTGAACATAAATTTCTTGTACCAGGTCACACTTTCATCACCTGTGATGCTGACTTTAGTGCGATTGAAAAAGTTAAAAGAAAAATACTGGTGGTTTATACACCTGAACAGTGGGCTCACCTCATAAGGAAGAGTCAAACAAAGAAACCATTCACAGTAATTGAGATGAATGCAGAAAATTTGGGTAACTTAAATAAAATGTTCATAAACAGAAATGTAACGCTGGGCAAGCATAAGGTACACATCAGAAAAGCATCTCAGTTTCATTTTGTGAAAAACAGATATGTAATGTATGTAAAATCCAGTTTCGGCTGACTTGGCTTTAGTGGAAGTAATGAGCCTTCAAAAAGGGAAAGGAAAGTGTCCTGTATTACGAGATGTAAAATTGACAACAAAATATCCTAATGATAGGATGATAAAGAAGACTTCATGACTCTCATGAAATTTGTACCACCTGTACACCAGACTTTTTACAGCTGCCTTAAATCAGATAATGATAGTACAAATGCTGCAAACGTAGAAGACATAGATTAATGCAAAACTCAAGTTAAAAGTGTTATTTAATTTGTTTATTTATGTTGTATTTTTATCATCTCATTTTTTTTTTCTTTGATTAGACATATGAAACAATGTGATCTATACATTTGCATGCAGAAAGCTTATTTTATGGACAAGGCATATTCCAAATATTATCAATGTGTGCTTTATATATCTTAATGTACAATTTAATAAAATGCAATTTTTCTCAAAACTTAGTGCAGTTGGGATGGGCCCTTATTCTACTGACCCCCTCAATTGTAGACTTAAAGTTTTATATGTGGAATCAGAGAAGTAATATAAGCAATTTTTTTTTCTTGGTATAGATTAATATTAGTTCTGTAACTGGAACTGGAAAGAGTGGAAGAGTCATGAAAGAAGATATTTTGGCCCACTTAAATACGATACATCCAATTTCCCAGACATTGGAGAAGAAGACCGAAGAATCAACTGAGAAAATTCCGAAAATAGAATATGTAGCAGAGCCAGAGAAAAGAGTTGGCATTACTGAGTCAATTCAAGGTTTTAGGAAAGCTATGGTGAAATCAATGACTGACTCATGGGTAAGTAGAATGTTTATTACAACATTTTAAAGCTTCCGAGAATATGATGATTGCTTTGAGAAAAGGTATTTATTTTAGAAAGTTCATCACATTAATTCCTAATTCATAGATATTACCTAGTCTGGCCAAGTTTGTAAAGAAAAACTAAAAAATTGTGAGATATTTCAATATGAACTTCGTATTTATATAAATGAACAGGAAAATATTTTTACATCTTACAACTCTGTGATTTTCACAGGCATCCCTTCTGTCCTCAGCCAAAACTTTGATTATCGAACTTTCACCAACTTCCCAACTGCCATCTGGTATCAGTTTGATGAACTTTGATATCGAATCTTGCTCACCAGGAACTTCAAAATTCATGGATCTATATTTGTTCTTTTGAATGTATATCTTTTCCCAAACTGTTAATTCCAAAGGCTTCTCTAAATGTTTCAAAAACTTAGTTTATTTTCCAATTTTTTTTATTCTCTTACAAATTATGAGCTGCAATTGCTGATTTTACAATTTCACCATTTTTTTATAATTTTAAAGTGTTCTTTTGTATGAGTCTCAAAATTCCTTTTAGTTTTTCCTATGTATACATTATTGCAATCATTGTAAGTAATTTGATAAATTCCAGATTTTTTACTCTCTGGGGTATTAACTTTTTTATTAGTTATTGAAAGATTATCCAGGCTGAATTTATCGGTACTAATATAATATTGATTTTTTTTTTATTTTCTGTGTGTAACAGGATAGTAAGTAATTTTGTTTTTTCTTTTTTGGAATTAAATTTTAGGGTAGTGTGTTATTTTAATCATGTTTGTTGTTTGAATCTCTTTAACTTTTTATTTTTATCTCCTTTCCAAATCTATTTAATCTGGCTACATTTTAGAAGTGATTGTATTCTTTGTTAAAATTCTCTTCATTTAATGGAATATTTGTTAATCGATATATTAAACTGGTGTATACACCACCCTGCAATCAGATTCAAAGAAAGGAAAACAATTCAAGGAAATTACTTATCGTCCTGAAATACATAACAAATTTAAAACAATTTTCAAGAAATTCAATATTACATTGGCACTGATAAATAAATTTAGTCTTATAATCTATTAATAACCAATAAGAAATTGGAACACCCCAGATAGTAAAAAATCTGGAATTTATCAAATTAGTTGTAAAGACTGCAATAAAGTATACATGGGGGGGGGGGGGAATTTGGATGCTTGCACAAAGGAACATATTAAAAATGGTGAAATTGAAAAATCAGCTATTGCAGCTTATAGTTTGCTGGAGAGTCATAAAATTGAAGAAGAAGCTAAACTTTTAAAACATTTGGAAAAATCCTTTGGAATTGAAAGTTGGGAAAAGATAATATATTCAGAAGAACAAATTTAGAGCCATGAATTTTGAAATTTCCGGTGAACAGGGACTTGATCTCAAGGTTCATCAAACCAACACCAGGTGGCAACGTTGTAGATGATTCAAAAACAAAAATCTGGTAGTCATGATATCGGCTGAGGATGAGAGGGATGCCTCTTGAATTACTAAGACTTATGCCCCAAGTGGGGGTTAATGACCAAACACGTTTCAATGAATTTTGTTTTGCAACCAACAACAGTCTTGTTTCACCTCACACTTTACCGAATTCTCTTAACTACCTCCTGTTTTTGTGATAAAGAATGCTCCTCTTTTTTTAATATTCTGAACAGATCAGAGCTTTATTTTGCAGTGACTGACTGATCAACTCTCAGAGAACAAAGTTACATTTGAGCATAAGAGCAATTTATATTCCTCAATACATGTTGTACAGTGTCAAAATTTGTATCAGTATTTGTGGCAACACTATGTATATTTTTCAATCTATCTGAATAGATATCTATATTCACTATGTTTGCCTAGAAATGTTTAATAAAAGTTCTTCACAGGCTAATTACTAAGACACTCAAAGTAATAGGAAATATATTTGAAGTCAGTTTGAAAGATTTTGTCAACATACAAATTACATATTAACATCGAAAACTCCAACAAAAAATATTGCTAACATACTGAAAGACTGGAGCATTAATATGAGGAAAAGAAATGGAAATGACTACAAAGAATACAGTCTGAAAATCATGTAGAATGTTATTGCAAAAATGATACAAGAGAAGTATTTCAACGAACATCAAGGAGATTAATTTAATCCATTCATTGATCAAGAATTTAATGACGTCAGACAAGCAACAAATGCAAAAGAAAAATACTTCAAAACATACCAGAGAAAAGAAAAGTGAGTGCAGTGGCTTTGAACTCTGATGAATATGAAACAATGATTAATAAATGTCACGAGAAAACCCCTGAAGGATTACAAATAGAGTTCTACCGTATCGCTTCCCTAGAATTTGCACAGGGGAGAAGCTGTAACATGCATCCATCTATCCATAGTAATTCTGCCCAATGGCAGGTCCTTCACTGCAATCATAGCATTTTCATGCTGTGCTTGCAGCTTTACTAGGGAATTGTAGGTGTGGCAGCTTTCCATTGCTTTCCACACAGGTGAAGGATGATGATGATGATGGCCATATGATTTCGGGGACCGTTTGGGCCTTATTTCCTGACATTGTAAAATGTATAATTCACTATTTTCAAGAAGAACTGAATCATAATGGTAAGCTGACAGGAAGCATTGGATACAATCCAGCGTTTTCCAAGACATGTCAAGGAGGCGATCACAAGCTCTGTGATACAAAATGGCTAATAGCAAATCTGGAAAACCTGAGATGTCCAGTGAGACTGTTGGAAAAAATTGCTGACAAAATCAAAACGGATTGTTTTTCTTCTACTAAAAGTCTGGACAAAAATGTGTGCAGGAAAATCTGGATTGGACATAAAAAAGCATAAAGTGAGTAACCATTCAAGTTGTTCAACTTGGGTTTTGAACATGCTTCGAGTTGGAATACAAGAACAAGAAATCTTAAAAATTACTGGTCATGTCAATGCAGTATCACTTAAACCATTTCTACAATTAAACAAAAAACACCATTCAGATATTGTGCCTACTACTTCGTCATCTGTATTGAATATAACAAACAATGAACAGATTCAATCGAACTACACATCTAATCAATGGTAAAGAGAAAAAATGTTGCCTGAACTGTGCTAATGCTCTGACCACTGAGCTAATTCAGGCTTCATTCCCATCCAAGCATAAATCCTTCCTTTACCTTACTCTCTTGGTCCCACATTCAAATGCAATGAATCATCCATCATTCACAAATACACAATGAATGGCTTCTACATTAAGAAGACATGAAGGGACTCCACACAGCTATATCATTATTTATTAAATTAATATTGAGAAGCTAAAGCTATTACTATGATAGAAATAAGTAAATTAATTAATGCAAATTATTATAATCAATGGTAAAGAGAAAAATTTTTGCCTGAACAGGGAACCAAATCCCAAATCTTTAGCTTTCCGTGCTAACACTCTGACCACTGAGCTAATTCAGGCTTCATTCCCATCCAAGCATAAATCCTTCCCTTACCTTACTCTCTTGGTTCCATATTCAAATGCAATAAATCATCATTCACAAATACACAAATACAGCTCAAGACCAAGCTCTGTGTGTTTGCGGGGAGAAGTGTGGGGAGTGGGAGGTGGTACACTTCTATGCTTCTCATATATTGACAGCTGAGTCAGCAAATTCCTTTCAGACACATGGAGCTTGGTCCCAAGCAGTACATTTTTCTCTTTATCATTTATTACAATATTGTAATTGTGTTTATTAATTTACTTATTTCTATCATAGTAATAGCTTTAGCTTCTCAATATTAATTTAATACACATCTAATAATTGTGTGTTCAATAATTGTTTTTAAATAATGAATTTACTGAGTTGCTTACTAAAAAAATTAATTAATAACTTATAATGTAGGTTATAATATACAGTTTGATGTGTTTCATTTTTTCTCCACTAGGGTGCTTTCTTACAATATTGCGATCCTATTTGAAGTTGTCCATGCCAGATGACAATAAATAATGTTATATGATAAAGTTGCAGTGGATAAACAAATGAAACAATTTCTGATTTATTTTCAAACATCGCCATTTACATTAAATGTATAAATATTTTAAAATAACTGTATTTAAATGATTTTTTAGTAAACAGCTTAATTTTATTCATTAAATAGTCCTAAAAAATGCCACTCTTGATTTCCAAATCCTCTAGATAAATTCACTCGTGGCTTCGTGAATTTATTGATTTGGAAATCACTCATCATGTTACTAATGATAATTATTTATTTCCAAATTTTTATCTCTAACTCTGAAGCTATCTTCCAGAGAACATACTGGAATGGAAACAGTGGTTTATATATTTCAATTGATACCTAATCCATCACTAAATATATACCAGCCACTTTCGAAAATTATATAATATGTAAAGTAAATTAATGATTCTGTAAAATGTATTATTCACAACATTGATTCCATAAAATCAATAATCTTGAAACTTGTATTTGTTTCACTGTGATTCTTTTTCCTTCAAGTTCTGCGCTAGGTAGATAGATGGCATTATTGTAGTTTATTTTTAATTTATGCACCATTTCAGCAGACCACTTTATATAGATGATATGTGACTTGTATTGCATGTAGAAAAGGGGTAGGATGTGTATTCTTTAAAATAGTTATGTGAGTATCAGTGTGTTGTATGGGGATGATTATGAAGAGAAGGGAGAAGATGACTGCTGATCCCACGCATAACTTACTTATTTTAAACAGTTTCATGGGAACTATCAAGCTTAATGCCTCTATCCGACTGATAAATCACTATCAACAGTTCCATATGCCTTCTTAACATATGTACTGCAGAGGAGCTTAAAATTTAATCCAGACATCTGGTGCACAATGTAGTGATTAAAAATTTTACACCATGATCCCTCCTAGCTCCAAGATTGAAAATTTTGCAATTAATATTTCCCACCTCTCCTGGTATCAAACCCAGACCTGCTTGTCAGGAACCTGAACTAGTGTAAAGGACAAAACTTGAATACAAATTTTCTCTACACACTATCTCAATAAACCTAAAAATTTAAAGTAGTTACTATTGAATTTGAAACAATATTCACATACCTTTAGTTTCCGTTTAATGTAAAGCTTCCTCATTGGCAGGTCACAAAGATCCATGGGGAGATGTGGGTGCAAGGATTCCCAATTCATAGCCAACACTGCAAGAGTGTGGGAGGTAGAGTGGCTTCAGCCAACTTTACCCCTCCCCAGCAAAGCTTTTAGTAATTAAATTGTTTTTATTACCTCACCTCATATCCTTTTCTTCTATACTGCAGTTTCGGAGCTTATCTCCATCGTCAGTAGCCTCTGGTCGACCGGTGTTATGTCGTTTCTTGGCAGTTTCCTTCTTACTTCTATCGGTGGTAAGAAGGAAACCTCCAAGAAACGACATAACACCGGTCGACCAGAGGCTACTGACTATGGAGATAAGCTCCGAAACTGCAGTATAGAAGAAAAAGGATATGAGGTGAGATAATAAAAACATTAATTTAATTCTTAAATTAAACCTCATAGTGTTCTTTCCCTGTGAAAGTTAAAGCTTTTAGTACTCATTTTATATGAGGCTGAGTGAGCCCAGAGCTAGTCTGGATACATATCAACAAAGTCAAATCTGTTACCCAGGGCTGAACATAGGTCATCCAATCTACAGTCAGATTCCTTGCATCTTAACTATTTGGTTAATGACCTCCCACATATGTATTATGGATCAGGATCCACTCAGCCTTGTGACATGAAAAGTAGCAAAATCGACTTATGAAAATTCGAAGTATTGTGTTATGCTGACTATAGTATGCTATAGCAAACCACAATGGTGGCAACTATTTCAGCTCTTCAGAGCTTTCATGCAATGGATTTAATTATCATAAGTAATGCCACAAGTGATTTCCAATTTATCGATAATTTGGAAATCACTCATGGCATTTGTTAGGACTATTTAATGAATAAAATTAAACTGTTTACTCACAAATCATTATTTTAATGTAGTTATTTTAAAATATTTTTATATTTAATGTAAACGGTGATGTTTGAAAACAAATGAGAAATGTTATGTTTCACTTGTTCTTCACTGCAACCGGATCATATTATTTATTGCCAAAGGATCGCAATATTGTAAGAATACACCCTAGTGGAGAAAAAATGAAACACATCAAACTGTATATTAATTTCTGATGTCCTATGATGCAAGTATGGCAGTTATATTTTTCTGGAATGTTATTACCTGGGAAATAATACATTTAAGAAAGTGCAAACAGTGGTTTCTTCTTATCTGGTAGCCAACATCCATTGTAGAATTCTTACATCTTAATATATAAATAGTTATATTCAGCGTATTTCTGAGAGAGTGTCACTGCAAAATAATATTCAGACCTATTCAGAATGCTGAAAAGGAGGAGCTTGAATTTAAAGTGATAAAATTAAATTGATAAAATCGAGGTGAAAAATGACTGATTCGTTGTAAATCAAAATTCATTGAAATGTGATTGGTCATTGACTCCTATTTGGGGCATGAGTTATGTAGTCATATTTAGGGTCGTATCTATGAACACATTAGACCGTAAAAGTCGTTCTCAGCTTGTACTGTGCTGAGAAAATTGCATCCAAAGACATTTTTGCATACTCAAAAATCTGTTCATGCTATAATAATTGTCGAAATACCTGGCGAGGTGACTTTGCAGAGAACGAATCGTGAGCAACCCGATTGTAACCGATGTACTTTGAAACCTTGCTGCTTTATCCAAGATATCGGACCTTGAAGACTTCAATCATGTTTTTGGTATACGTGGAGAAGAGGAATTTGATAGAGTCCACCAAAGAATTCAACTGGAAGAACAGGAGAATCAGCATAATATCGCGCGATGCAGACGTCATCGTATATGGTTTTATTTGCAGGATGCAAGCATAAATGCGTTCCTCTAGCAGATGAAAATAACGGAAGTGGTTTTATCACTGAGAATTCTGGGTAATTTCTTGTCAATATTACGAAAAAAAACTACTTGCATGCATGACCAGTCAGCGACTCGCTAATTTGAACTTTGCACGTTCTCACGGAAAACTCAGCTCACCAGAGACTAATGTATTTGCATGCGGCCCTTATTCTTTATATTGTTTCCTAATATTGACAAATCTCAAAGATTGTGGGTTCAAACCCACAATGGATTTTTAGAATAGAAAAATCCAAAGGACAAGTCATCCAGGAGGGACTTCAAGTTGTTTGTCCCAAGTCTGTAGATTTTTTGACTCTTAAAAATATCAAGCCTAAGTTAGAGCCTCTTGTCACTTACTGACGTATGTAGGGAAATAAGTGTACTAAATTAGCTGTGTTAACTAATTTTCATAATGGAGCACCCTTGTCCCATATTTGGATATATGGATATAGACAGATATTGACAGAGTTGTAATCAATGGTAAAGAGAAATATTTTTGCCTCAACTGGGAATCGAACACAGAACATTCAATTTTCCATGCTGATGCTCTGGCCACTGGGCTAATTCAGGCTACATTCCCATCCAAGCATGAATCCTCCCTTTACCTTACTCTCTTGGTCCCACATTCAATGAATCATCATGATTGAATGTGGGATCAAGAGAGTAGGGTAAAGGGAAGATTTATGCTTGGATGGGAATGTAGCCTGAATTAGCTCAGTGATAAGAGCGTCAGCACGGAAAGCTGAAGGTTCAGGGTTTGATTCCCAGTTCAGACAAAAAATTTTCTCTTTACCATTGATTACAATAGTTTAGTTGTGTACATTATTTTTTATTTCAATCAGTAATAGCTTTAGCTTCTTAATATTAATTTAATTGACAGAGTTATTAAGTTCAGAAAATTGAAATGGGCAGGTCATTTAGCAAGGATGGTTGATGTTGAAAAAAAACCCCTTTCAAAATTTAAGTTGGGAAGTCTTTTGCTAAAAGACAGTTATGAGGCCTAGATGTAATTGAGAGGATAATATTCAGGTAGATTTTAGGTGATTGGTTGTAGGAGATGTGAACTGGATCCAATTGGCTGAGTATAGAGATTAATGGTCTTATTTCCCTACATACGTCAGTAAGTGACAAGAGGCTCTAACTTAGGCTTGATATTTTTAAGAGTCAAAAAATCTTCAGACTTGGGACACACAACTTGAAGTCCCTCCCGGATGACTTGTCCTTTGGATTTTTCTATTCTAAAAATCCATTGAGGGTTTGAACCCACAATCTTTGAGATTTGTCAATATTAGGAAACAATATAAAGAATAAGGGCCGCATGCAAATACATTAGTCTCTGGTGAGCTGAGTTTTCCGTGAGAACGTGCAAAGTTCAAATTAGCGAGTCGCTATGCAAATGCATTAGTCTCTACTCAAATTACTTCTAATCACTGGTAGCTGACTCACCGTGAGCAAGTACAAAGATCGAATTAGCTACCCACTAACTGGTCATGCATGAAAGTCGTCGTTTTCGTAATATTGGCAAGAAATTATCCAGAATTCTCAGCGATAAAACCACTTCCGTTATTTTCGTCTGCTAGAGGCACGAATTTACGCTTGCATCCTGCAAATAATACCATATACAATGACGTCTGCGTCACGCAATATTACGCCGTGATTCTCCTGTTCTTCCAGTTGAATTCTTTGGTAGACACTATCAAATTCCTCTTCTCTGTGTATACCGAAAGCAAGGTCAAAGTCTTCAAGGTCCGACATCTTGGATAAAGCAGCAAGGTTTCAAAGTACATCGGTTCCCATCGGGATTCTCATGATTCATTTCTCTCCTAAGTCACCTCGGCAGGTAGCTTAGGAATTTCAACAATTATTATCGCATGAACAGATTTTTGAGTATGCAAAAACGTATTTGGATACAACTTTCTCAGCAGAGAATGCCTTTTACGGTCTAATGCGTTCATAGATTTGAGCCTTAGAGTTAATTTTATATTCTGGTATATATACATTTCACTGAGGAGAAAAATACTTAAAGAGTAAATTGCCTCGTCCTCCTTGCTCACTTGAGTCTCCTTTATAAGCTGTATTCATTGCTAGAAATTTAATTGATTTTCTCTTTTTTTTTCAGAATATTCCTCAGTTCTTATATAGTGATGAGGTGTATATGATGCAGCTTATGGATTTATATTCTCAAGCCAAGGAATTTGCAAGTACAAAAAATATAAAACTAACGTATATGTCATTTTTTATTAAAGCTGCATCAAAAGCACTTGAAGAATTCCCAATACTCAATGCATGTGTTGATGAGGCTTGTGAAAATATCACATACAGAGATTACCATAACATAGGAGTTGCAATGGATACTGCTAATGGTTTGGTAGTACCAAATATAAAAAATGTTGAAAAGCTGTCTGTTCTTGAAGTGGCAAAAGAATTAAATAGACTTCAAGATCTAGGGAAGAAAGGATCTTTGAGGAGAGAAGATCTTGTTGGTGGAACCTTCAGTCTTTCTAATATTGGTCCTGTGAGTATATCAAGTTTCTTTTACATGTGTTCAATCCAATATGCTTTTTTTTTTTAAATCAGTTGCAAATATTTTGAACTAATTTGGAAGTTCAACTATATTTTCCAGATCTAAATACAATTCATGTTAGTAAATAAATGTGAGTCCAATACAATTTTTTGCACTTTAGATTCTGCACAGGGCAGGTAGATAATTTGATATTGTCTATTTTCAATTTATGTATTGCTTTGACGCCTGGATTACATAGGTGATCTAATTTAAGAAAGAAAAATTAATGTTTGAACTGGGATTTGAACCCTGGACCCCTAGTTCTACGTACTAGTGTGCTATCCAATTACACAATTCAAACAACGATACAAATATTAACATTTCTTTCAACTTATACAATTCTCATTTTTTTTAATTAATATTGGGAAGTAAACATTATGAGGTTATATCATTAATAGTGAGTGGAGAACATATTTTTAATGACTCACCTCATATAATTTCAAATTTCTTTGATACTGGCGGTTTCAGACAATATCTTGTCCCTCTTCAGTCATGGCTTCCACTGATGAAATTCTTTGGTTGTTGATTTCTCTTGTGCTGCCATCTTTTGTTGGGATTATAAATTTTGTAATTAAATTTTTATCCACTAGAATATCGAAGTTCATAGATCGATATTTATTCTTCTGAATGAATATCTTCTCCCAAATTGTCAATTCCAACAGTTTATCCAATTGTTTCAAAAGTTTTGCCTCTTTTTCTCATTCATCCGAAGGTAATAGCTGTTGCTACGATCACGCCAACTGACGGCTTCTATTCAGAAGTTTTTTTTTTTTTTTTTGAGAATTTATACATTACTTTTTAGCAGTAAAGCTTATATTTTCGATTTTTTTGTTTAAATTAACAGTTTCCAATTCTGGATAGAATCTAATTTAAGGGGGGTGATGGGTGAAAAATTTACCATTTTTTATTTTTTGTACTAAAAATAGCCTGTACTCTAATGTATATGTTAGCAAAGTTTCAGAGGCATATGGTGCTTCTAAGTGCCCTAAATTACGTCAGAATTAAAAGGCTGCTCCAGTTAAATACTACCTGTATGCAAATCTTTAACCTTGTTTTTCCACACTTTTATTTTCACTGCATTTTTGTACATTCAAAATTGAATGGAATTCAGAAATTTTGTCCTAGAAGGTTCAAATTTTAACTGCATGTCCTAAAAACAATGGGTAACAGAGTAGTGCATGGGTTTCATGATTGAAGTAGTATTTTAAGAAATAAAAAATAAAAGTATGCAATTATTAAATTTTTTTTGTAATTCCATGCATGAGGTGCAACATTATTTTTTTTCTCCCTTTGTGTTCACATTATAAGAATTCTAATGCATGATGTTTTTCTATATATTTGAGGGATCTTGTAAAAAAATCAGACATTTTACTAAAAAATTGTGGAACCCATTTAATTATAACATATGCAAATTTTTAAAAATATAATATTTAATAACTCATAAAATAAATGTCTCACAAGAATGAAACTTAAACACATAATTTTGTATCAAGCAGTGAATGTTTGTCCAAAAAATCAAGTCTCTAGCTCAAAAAATGTAGAAAATAGAAATTTCACCCCTCACCCCCTTTAAGAAAGAAAAATTAATGTTTGAACTGGGAATGGTGTAATTGGACAGCACACTAGTACATAGAACTAGAGGTCCAGGGTTCAAATCCCGGTTCAAACATTAATTTTTCTTTTTTAAATTAGATTCTATCCAGAATTGGAAAAGTTAATTTAAATAAAAACATCAAAAATGCTTAGGTGATGTTTATTGTATTTTTCACAGAAAGGAATTCAGGTTAGAATAAGTGATTATTTAAGTAATAATTGAGTTAAAATTTAACACCTCACCTCATAATTGTAGATTTCTCTAAGACATGTTTCAATGCTTCAGCATATTATCTTCAGTTCCTTCTAACTGTTAACCTTCTAATAGTTAGTTAGGAGGAACTGAAGATAGTACGCAGAAGTATCTAACTCAATTATTAATTAAAATAAACCTCATAGTTTCATTTCCTTTAAATATTAATGATTAATTTAAGTGTTTGGATAGTGTGTATGTGATCTATGAGAGATGATGACTATGATGAAGGGAAAGGAAAAAATGTAACCTAATCCTATCATATAGCCTACTCTTGTCAAAAAGCATTAAGAAGGCCCAGGAAGGTATAACATCACCATCAGATGGATGAATTACTATCAACAGACTCGTATACCAAGTCAACATAATATATACTGTAGAGGAAAGAATAGAAGTGACCTTCCCTTTTACCTGCTACCTTGCATGGTTTAACCGAAAAGAATATGATCTCTCACTCGCCTTCCTGTTGTCTTTGACAAAATTTAAATTGCAGTGGAAATTTTGCAGCCATTCTATAATGTATATTCTAATGCCAACCATTGCATTTTCATGCTTCATGTTCCACAATAGGCAGATAAATGACATTAATTTGGTCTACTTACTGGCTCAGTGTCCCCATCTGATGAACAAATCACTGTCGACAATACCACATGCCTTCTCAACACGTATACTGGAGAAGGGTATGGAATTAAATTTAGTCAGCTGATACTCAATTAAAATTTCCAGTCCCAAACTCACTATTCAGAAGGCTAGTGAGTTACCTACCACCTGAGCTAGCATGACAGACTCATCCTGAAATTAATATAATAAATTTGGGAATTTTTACATTATGAGGTTTTCTTAATAAGAATCAAATTAATCGTGAATTCTTCTTACCTCATAGATCTATGTTTTTTTTAACACAGAACTGCAGTATCAGAAAAAAACATCTTTTCAATCTTCAGCTGTTTTCATGACTGTCAATTTTTTCTTTTGCCAGTAATTTTCTAAACTGCCATCTGGTGTGCTTTTAAAAACTTTCTAATCAAACTTGGTTTGTCTGGAACTTCGAAGTTCATGGTTCTAGTATAGTTTTTTTTTATGTATATCTTTTCCCAAACTATTAATTCCCAAGGTTTAGATAGATTTAACTTTTATAGGAATTAATCACTATGAGGTTTAATTTATGGTGAAAATTAAATGTTTCTTTCCTCTCCTCATATAAATCTTCTAAGTAGATCGCGATTTCAAGAACATAACGGTCTCATCTTCAGTACTTTTTTAGATAGATGTTTCAAAAGTTTTGTTTCTTTTTCAATTCTATGATTCTCTATTAAACTATGTGCTGCTATAGCTGATTTTTCAATTTCACCATTTTTTACGTTTCTAAAATGTTCATTTTTGTGAGTGTCTAAGTTTCTTTTTGTTTTTCCTATATATTTATTTATATATATATATATATATATATAGACACGATTCATTTGATTCATCCTGAAATGCTTGATTGCCTGCCTATTTGATATATCTCCTTGTGGGATGAGGGTAAGAGAAATTGCTGCTTGATAGTTATGCTGTTGTACTCTAATTAATCTTGTTTCCAATGTTCCACTCAAAACATCATAAGTGATTTCTTTCAGTGTAACAAACCATTGTCCCATCATCAGAAAACTTAACTCTCATTTTATATCCTCAATCAGATAAATCCTTTTACATTGCAACTCATAAAACTCTGTGATTTTCACAGGACTGGTTTCTGGAGCCATCGCTCCTATCCTGAGCCAAAACTCTGTCTGTTGAAATTCTGCCATTACCATCAAATTCCAAACTGCCATCTGGTGCTGATTTCATAAACTTTGAGATTAATTTTTGCTTGCTGGGAACTTTAAAATTAATGGATCTAAATTTGTTCTTTTGAATGTATATCTTTTATCAAACTGTTAATTCCAAAGGCTTCTCTAAATGTTTCGAGAGTTCAGTTTATTTTCCAATTTTAGCAAACTATGAGCTGAAATTGCCGATTTTTCAATTTTACCATTTTTTATATTTCTAAAGTGTACTTACATACGAGTCTCTTACTTCCATTTAGTTTATCCTATATAAAAATTTACTGCAGTCATTGCATCTAATTTGATAAATTCCAGATTTTTTTATTAATTGGTAGAGATCCTTTTAAGTGGTTTTATTTCTAGGGAAAATTTGTTTTAAAATTTCAAGATTTCAATGTTATTGGGAATTTGGCAGTGTTATTCTAAAAAGAATGTAAATTTGAGTCTTTTTAATCCTAGTTCAGTATATTAAACCCAATAAGAATGATATATCCAGTAGTTTAAGGTCAACTTTTAGCTTGTACAAATGATATCGATTTGAACATACCATTACTTAATAAAGATTGATATAAAATTGATAATTATGTCTGCAAAAATGTAGGGTGAAAGAACTTATCTTACACGTTAATATAATTTGTATTTCTTGGAATTCATATTGGCCATAAACTTAATATCTATGGAGAGACCATATTTGAGTATGAGAAGGACAGAAAATATTATCTCTTAAGTTGTGAACTGTGTTGCAACCATTTCCTTTGCAAGAGTGCATGGAGGAAACAGATATGGCAGTTAAAAAAAGATGGAATCCGAAAACAGTGTTTAAAAATGCATTATGAAAATTTCGCGAATAAAACAAAAAAAAAAATCTCTGGAATTCGTTGAAAATTTTAAATTTCGGTGTTATTTTGCATTATCGTAGGATTTTGCATGGTTTATTATTTTTTTTTATTGAGGTTATGGGAAGCAGAGTTAAGAAATGGTACAAGAAAATGACAAAATTAGAGCTTTTCACCTTATCGCGACTCTCAAATTTCATGAATCTCTACTAATTGGTCATTAACCTTTATATTAGTTATTAGAAGATTAAAAAACTCCAAGCGCGACAGGCCTACAAGGGCCTTGCCCTACCTTCTGGCTGCTGGCCTCACATCTACATGTGTTAATCACAGAGATAGACATTGAGCCAGTGTAGGGGTGACATGTGGTCAACACGTCATGTCCGCCAGCCGTTGTAGCTTGTCTCCTCAACCTGAAGTCGCTACTTATTGTAGTTACCCAAATGCCATATGATGCTGGGTGGGCACCGGCCCCATACTGGCCGAAATTCCATGAGAAAATTTCTTCCCTCATGGGGACTTGAACCAGCGCAAGTCCCATAGCTCTGCACCAACCCATCTTGCCTTAACCACTCGGTTACAGTGCGGGACAGTTATTAGAAGATTACCCAAGCAAAATTTGTTTATCAGTCCCGATGTAATACTGAATTTGGTAATTTTTTTTTAAAATTTCTGTGTGCTTCAGGATGGTAAGCAATTTTCTTGATTTTTTTTTTTTTGCAATGAGATTGTAGGGTTGTGTTTTCTTTTAGTCTTTTTTGTTGTTTAAATTTCTTTATTCACTATTATCTTCTTTTCAAAGTCATTTAATGTAGCTATGTTTAAAATGTAATAGTATTCTTTCTTAAAATTCTCTTCACTCGATGGAATGTTTGTTAATCTGTATATGTTGTTATTTTCAAATGCTGGGCCTTAGCAACGAAGCCATTAGCATTCATGCTCTCCAATATTTCTCTATGGTGGATCCAACAGGTAATACTTCACAGGTGTTAATCTGTATATTAAACTGTTGAATATTGCATGTTTATGTGCATTGTGATTAAAACCTGAAGATTTAATGTAATTATCTTTATAGATACCTTTCCTGTGGATATTGAATTATTATTTTTTTTTTGCTGCTGATCATTTCTAATTATATATAGGAAAGAAATGTATACAAATAATATCAAATCTTCAGGTTTTAATCATATTGCACTTAAACATGCAATATTCAACAGTTTAATATATAGAAGAGTGAAGAGAATTTTAGGATAGAATACGATCACATTTTGAACATAGCTGGACTAAATGGCTTTCGAAAGAAGATAATAAAAAAAAATAAAGAAATTCAAACAAAAAATACTCATACAACACACTAGCCTCTAATCTGATTCCAAGGAAGGAAAACAATTAAAGAAAATTTCTTACTATCCTGAAGCATACAGAAAGTTTAAAAAAATATTCAACAAATTCAATATTACATTTGCACTGACTATTTAACTCATGCCCCAAATGGGACTCAATGGCCAATCACGTTTCAATGATTTCTGTTTTACAACCAATCAGAGTCATGTTTCACGAAATATTTATCAGTGTTATAATTACCATATTAAAGAAGGCTCCTCCTTTTTAATATTCTGAACAGGTCTGACCATTATTTTGCAGTGACTGAGCCTGTGAGAAATACGGCTACCAGATTGTATATATAGTGCATGAATGTCAACACATGCCGCATGCGGGAGTTAATATAAAAACATTTGTAGCATTTGATTTTACCACCAAAAAAAGGAACCACTGTTTGCACTTTCTTAAATGTATTTTTTCCCAGGTAACAATCCAGAAAAATATAATTGTCATATTTACATCATACGACATCAGAAATGAATTAATATACAGTTTGATGTGTTTCATTTTTTCTCCACTAGAGAGCATTCTTACAATATTGCGTTCCTTTGGCAATAAATAGTATGATCTGGTTGCAGTGATAAACAAAAGAAGCAGATGAAGTGTACCTATCGCTTCTCATTTGTTTTCAAACATCGCCGTTTACATTAAATATATAAATATTTTAAAATAACTATAGTTAAATAATGATTTGTGAGTAAACAGCTTAATTTTATTCGTTAAATAGTCCTAACAAATGCCACTCTTGATTTCCAAATTCTCTAGATAAATTGGAAATCACTCGTGGCATTACTTATGATAAACAAATTTAGCCTGGGTACTCTTCTAATAACTATAAAAAGGTTAATGCCCCAGATAGTAGGAAATCTTAAATTTATTATATTAGTTGCAATGATTGCAGTAAAGTATATATAGGAAAAACTAAAAGGAATTAAGGACTCGTACAAAATAATACTTTAGAAATATAAAAAAATTGTGAAATTGAAAAATAGTAATGGCAACTCACAGTTTGCTAGAGAATCATAAAATTGGAAAAGAAACTAACTTTTCAGACATTTAGTGAGGCCTTTGGAATTAACCGTTTGAAAAAATATATACATTCAGAAGAACAAATTTAGATCTATGAATTTTTATGTTTCCGGTGAGCAAAATTTAATCTCAAAGTTCATAAAATCAACACCAAATGGCAGTTTGGAAATTGATGATAATGGCAAATTTCAACAATCGGAGTTTTGGCTGAGGATAGGAGCAATGGCTACAGAAACCGGTTCTGTGAAAATCACGGAGTTTTAAGCAGTGAGATGTAAAAAGATGTGTCTGATTCATAATATAAATTATAAATTACCTCATAGTGTTACTTCTCATCGTAACTGTTATTAACTATCATATTTTATTTTGTCTAACATTATATAGATATATTTCTCTCTTGTTAGCATTTTTAAGTCATCAGATTTAGCTACCAAATGCATAAATAGCTGATGACATAAATATAAAGAGAGGAGGAATAATATAATATTATTTGTCAATTAAATGAAAATATCTTAAGTATAGGCTATTACATAATACGTTAAAAATATTTATTTTTCATTTCAGATTGGTGGAACATACACTAAACCAATAATAGTACCAAATCAGGTGGCAATTGGTGCCTTTGGAAAGATATTGGTAAGTGAAAAATATTATTTATTTTAACAAATATAATTCAGTAAATGTGCATGACCTCATAATACAAATTTTTTTATGAGTCAAAATCTAATTGATAATGGAGATGAAGGTCTTTAAAATATGTAAAATATAAAATTTATTTTATGAATTGAGATGAACAATTTCCAGATCATTATTATTTTATCCATTGGCAGATCTTGGTTTTTGCACATTAATCTGCTGGCCTCCCTGTATAATTGGATTATACTTTTCATTTTGGTCAATATTAAGTTTGAGACACTTTTTGAAATGGCATGATGAAGTTCTCTTTATTTAAGGTATTGTTTACCTTGCATACATTTTCCAGAATTTTATATAGTAATTACTAGGGCCCGGATGTTTATGAACTTAAAATGTTTAAAAAATAACCTATAATATTCCCTTAAAATTCTCAAAAAATGACCTAAAAGTGTAAAAAAATGACTTAATGAATATTATAAATTTTATAATAATTAACTAATGCATAATTATTAATTTATTAATTAGAAATAGTCTAAGAGAAATGATGAATATTATTGATTGGGGTAACTATTCTAAAGCAATTCCTGTTCTTAGTAGTAATATAATTTAAAAAATAATAATTATCATTAGGTCAATCTCATATCTATTAAACTAATATGAAAAGTTATTAACTAAACATACCTTAGTTGATGATAATTAAATGAATCGTGATTTTTTCTTACCTCATACATCTATGTTTCTTCTGTTTTTAAAGAAACATAGATGTATGAGGTAAGAAAAAATCACGATTCATTTAATTATCATTAATTGAACCTCATAATGTTAAAAATTCCCAAATTTAATATATAAATACCTTAGTTGACATTGCAATACACCACCATGGTCATCCTTAAGTTATCAAAAGTGTTATCAGCTAGCATGGTTTTATATGTCTTCATAACATTTTATTAAATAGTTTTTATGCAATGTTGATTTGTCTGGAACAGTATGACCTATGGCGTTCAAGGAAATTACATAGTTTAGAACTATTTAGTTTTTCTAGTTGAATATTTGCACTGACAAACATTTCACATAATCTTTAAAAATAGATATGACTTGCTATTTGATGTGGAAGCAATTTGTTTTAACAATATTTGAGACACTTTTCTTTTGTTCATATTTTTAAGAGCCTGCAAATGTTTCTCGCACCCAATATGTTGATGTATTCTGAAATGTTTATCAGCAGCAATTTTAATTTTGCACACCTTGCAAAATAATACACTCCCTTCAGTAGAAAATACTTGCTCACCAAATTCTGTTACATACTCTCTTAAATGGAAATCACTGGACACTTTTTGTTTTGGCATTTTGCACTGCACGAAAATCAACACAGCCATACAGAAATGCTACTCTCGTGATACAAATGAAAATATTACAAATCAAAAGATTCCTGCATTGAAGGGGAAGTTCCGATTCAATCCATGTGGAGGCAGAGCACAGTGGTTTCACATTATATGTGTATATTATATAGTATTCAGACAATGTACTGTGATTTAACTGACTTGCCTGAGCACAAGAAACAAGATGGCAAAAAAATTACATAAAAATGAACATTTAACCATAGATTATTTAAAAACTGACATATAAAAGTACGAAAAATAAATAAAATGACCTAAAATAACAAATAAAATTTGTAAAATGACTTTATCAGAAAAAAGTGAAAAATATGCATTTTAATAACCTATAAAAACCTCATATATCTAACATATTTATTGCACAGTGGACTTAATTATTAATCTGCATCACCTCTGACAACTCATAAAAAGATGACATTTCATCAAAATCCGGGCCCTAGTTATTACATATTTACTATTGTTTTATATCTGGGTCATTCCATTATTATGAGTGTGACAGTGTACAAACGTCATACAGATTTTTTTTTCTACCTTAATGGTTTGTCATACATTGTAATTTTTCATAACAATGCTAGTATTTATGATCTTTGGTTTAAAAAGTTTCAGCTTAAATCTTTAAATCCAAGTATAGGAAAAAAATAAGTATAATTTTTCTAAATACAATAATACCTCTTAGTGTTAATTTCTAAAAAGTCAAGCATAATTATGTTAAAGTCGTGATAAAAATTACCTCATTGGTTTTGTTTAACAAAATATTTCTGTTTGTCCTGAACACTGAAAGGTTGGTTGGTTGGTATCTAATGTCGAGCACTTGATAATGAAATCATTCGCTCTCTTGCACTGCAATATTTAGCAGAAAGGCTGGTCTCTTCTACAAAAGCTGGACAACGGAGGAGATGGTTCATTTCCATATCTTCATTTAAATTGCAAAAAGGGCATTTAGGTGAATCTGTTATGCCAATCCATTTCTTTTTCCAAGGCTTCATGTTTGTATTGGAGTACAATAAACTAGTTGTAACCGTTTAGTAGTAGGCACCACATGTGGTGGTTACGTCACCCATAGAGAGAAAGTAGGTATAGGAAGGAAGGAGAAATGAACCCCTAGGCCTCGAGTACTCTAATACCATCAGGGTCGAAAGAAACAAGAGGTCAGTCAAGGGAGACTGGATAGAAAAGTTGAAAGAGGGAATTGGTATGGGGAGGAGAAGTAATACCAATTCGGTCAAAAAAGAAAAACTCACCAAGCTGACCAGTGCTTGTTGGTGAGTAGCCCTTCCCTTTCGTTCATCATGCATAAGCATGATTACTAACAGCTGCACCACGAGAAGGTGAGGGATTGGACACTAGGTTACTGTCCAGGTCGGTTCCTTTAAGCCTTCGATGGAAGGAATTAAAGGGTCTCCTCTCTGTTAAAAACAGTAGCCTTTCCGCAGCCACACTGAAAGGTTTGAACCAATATTTATTTTGTTCAACAATCCTTATTAAAGGAGGATTTGTATTTAGTTTTGTGTTCAAACAATTCTTGGCTGACTACCACAATTTTTACAAAATGCTGATGCTCCATATTAGATACTGGGAGAGCAAATGGTGGACATAATTTTGAAAACTAGATTGTCATATTACAGTATCTGGGGGGCATTCTTGTACAAATACGGTCTTACTAATAAAAATCTCTTATACAGGCTTTCATCTGTTGTTTAATTATACAATATATAAGCCTGATGTAGATCACGTATAATTTCCTTACTAATAAACGTTGTGCCGGAGCTATATAACAAAACAGCAGTTATACACAATACGTCACATATTCGTCATCATAATGACGTCAGAACAATATTACGCGCAGTTTGTAACAGAAATAAAACAACATCAACTAGTGATTAATTGTGTAAGAAATGAATATGGATAAGAATTAATAGAGATTCCCTAATTGAGGAGGTACGGAAAAAATAAGTGTGTTTTAATTTATATACATTTCCCTTTACGCTATGTCAAATATATCGTAGAATTGGTTTCACAGATAATGTGCTGCCATCTAACGTCAAGAATTTCGACCAATTCTTGGAAACTAATAAAAGCTTTTCCCATTACTTATGAATTATATGCAGTGTTTTAAGATGCGTTAGAAAACGTTCAAAATAGTAGGAAATGTTACCGACAACAAAATAACATTTCAAGCGAAAAAAAAAATCACTATAGTTTGACCGGGAATCGAACCTATGACCTCACGCATCGTAGTCAGAAGCTCTAACCACAAGACTACCAAGTTAACATGTAGCTTGTTGCAATAATAGTACCTCTATACTTAAATACATTTTTATATCGGTGTGTGTGTTATGTATTAAAGATGCAAGAAAGTTTTCTTAAAATAATATTATGAAGCATTTAAACTACATTCAGGTTAAATCTTGTCTACAGCAATTATTGTAGAACATATTCTTTTGTGAATCAATGTTCAATTTTAAAATATTGTTAGGCCTAATCGAGAATGAGTGTAACGAAAGGCATTTTATGATGCCTTTATTTTCCTACCCAGAGCTTTATTAATATTATTTATGCCCTGTGCATCCATCAAACAGTCGTTAAAGTGTTGCATTTTGGGTTAAATTTAAGGAAACTTTCATCAATATCATAAGAAAACAATCAGTTGATCTTGATGTCCGACATTTTGTCTAGTTATACAATCCTTAAACAAGGCTGGAGGCATGTATAACGATTCCCATGTAAAGTTGTACACCTCTTCTACACTGAACAGCTAATACAGTGTTTATTAGTAAGAATTTTCAACTGAGATGTGTATAAACCTTGTATAAAAGTTATATATGGATTATCAGTAAGAGGGATAATGTTCAGGACTTTTAAACTGACCCAAACCTTCTGGCAGCACTATGACCCTGGGTCGACTCAGCCTCTAATGGAAATGAGTACCAGATGCTTGTTCTGGGGTAAAGGCGGCCATCACGCAGTGCTGACATAAAGTGCCGATTGTCTAGAAAAAGTGGGAGCCTTAACCTCCTAATACCCCAAGGGCCTCCTGAGGCCTGTTGTGGGATCACTTTACTTTATAGGGGCACACCGTAGCGTAGTGGTTAAGGCACTGAGCTACAAGCCGGAGGGTCGAGGGTTCAAGTCCCGTTGGGGTCAGGATTTTTAAACTGACCCAAACCCTCTGGCGGCACTATGACCCTGGGGTCGACTCAGCCTCTAATGGAAATGAGTACCAGATGTTTGTTCTGGGGTAAAGGCGGCCGTCACGCAGGGCTGACATAAAGTGCTGATTGTCTAGAAAAAGTGGGAGCCTTAACCTCCTACTACCCCAAGGGCCTCTGGGCCTGTTGTGGGATCACTTTACTTTTACTTTTGAGAAAAATTATACGCTCAGACTGGGGTTTGAGCCCAGGACTTTTGGCTTTCTAGGCCAATGCTCTACCACTAAGCTACCTGAGAATTTGTTTGTGCATAGAAACCAATGCGACCAGTAGAAGGATAAGGAACAAAAATATTAATTTATTATATACAAACAAAAATATAAAAATTGCAACATGATTGAAAATAATAATAATGCAAAGCATTATTAAAATAATAGAAATAACCAGGATTTGAACCCGGAACACCCATGTGACAGTCCAGCGACCATCCACATGACCCATACCACCACACAATTCACAGTTCCTTTAATAGGCACCTAAAGGAACCATATCACAAAGAATTGTTAACATTTTCAAAATGAGGGGACATCATCATATTGTGTGGTGGTATGGGTCATGTGGATGGTTGCTGGACTGTCACATGGGGTGTTCTGGGTTCAAATCCTGGTTATTTCTATTATTTTAATAATGCTTTGTATTATTATTATTTTTCATTCATGTTGCAATTTTTATATTTTTGTTTGCATATGATAAATTGATACTTTTGTTCCTTATCCTTCTACTGGTCACATTGGTCTCTATGTACTGCAAACAAATTCTCAGGTTTCAGTGGTAGAGCATTGGCCTAGAAAGCCAAAGGTCCTATGCTCAAACCCCAGTCTGAGCATATAATTTTTCTCTTCAAATATAACTAATTTTCTTACTACTACAGCTTTTTTTGCTTGGGCATTTTTGGCAAATTCTTCTTTACTTTACCCAAAAACTGAGTTGTACTCTAGAAGCTAGTATCAGTAGAAAACTGATTATCTACATTTTATGAAAATGTGGAAATTTATATATAAGGAAATTATTATGCACAGCTAAGCAAGAACAAATTATAGTAAGAGAAAAATATCTGCCTGAGCCAGGAATTCAATCTCAGATCTTCAGCTTTCTGTGCTGATGCTCTGTCATTGAGCTATTCAGGCATTTGTTCCATTCAAACAGAAACCTTCCTCTTTAACTTCTCACTTTCCCCCTTCTTTACCCCAGAGTAGTGAAGCATTAATCACAATGCATATGGGTAGCTTCTAATTCAAGAAGGCATCATGATGAGATTTAAATACTGCAAGAAGCTACTACTGTGATTGAAATAAGTAAATTATTGTATACAGCTAAGCGAGTACGGTTGTAGTAAAGAGAAAATAGTTGCCTGAACCAGGAATTGAACCCTGAACTTTCAGCTTTCTATGCTGTTACTCTGTCACTGAGCCATTCAGGCATTCATTTGCATCCAAGCAGAAACCTTCCTCTTTAACTTCTCACTTTTGTTGAAGGTCTGGGGTTCAATTCCTGGTTCAGGCAGATATTTTTCTCTTTCCTGTAAATTGTACTAGCTTAGCTGTGTTTAATAGTTTACTTATTTTGATGATAGTAGTAGCTTTAACTGAATTTAAAAACCCATCATCATGTCTTCTTGAATTAGAAGCTACCCACATGCATTGTGAACAATGGTTTACTGCTCTGAGGTATAGAAGGAATTAAAATGAGACGTGAAAAATGAAGGTTTTTGCTTGAATGGGAATGAATGCCTGAATTGCTCAGTGGCAGATCATCAGCACAGAAAGCTGAAGGTTGATTCCCAGTTCAGGAAGATATTTTTCTCTGTACTATAAACTGAATTTTCTTCCTGGTTATGTCTATATTTTGTTGTTTTAATTTATTCCTGTAATGCAAGTGATACTCTACTTCTTTTAGATGTTTCAGCTTCTTTTTTCTTATCAATACCTAATATTGCTGCTGTTTTCCTTTCGTGTTTCCTATTTCTCTCTCTTTTCTGCTGTAAGTGTTCTGGATATTTCTCATTTTGTTTAAGCTTCTCTTTGAATTTTCTCACTCTTTCTACTGAAGATATTATTCAGACTAGAATAGAAGAAAATGTTACAGGCTTAAGAATACAATTTCAGGACTAAAATATTAGGAAGACTTAGGATAAGTTATTAAATCAATAATTATATTGCATTAATATAAGTGTTAAAAAAGTATACAATGTAAAAGTAATTTTATTAAAGTTAAGTTTCATTAAGCTCAAATAAATCCTAAATCCAATGTCTCACCTATGACAAGGTAGGCCACCCAGAGAGAGGAGTGATAAAAATAGTAAAAATTTCACTTTTTTTAAATTACTAATCAAAAATGTTTAAATATATTTGTATGATATTTGTTAATGAAAAGTTGTAATAAAGAGTTGAAGAGCACATGGTTCACCTCACTTTCCAGAATGTTGCATGCCAACACGGTCCAATTTTGAATCCCTTTCCTAATATTCCTCTGGGGTGCTGGATTTTTATAAAGGTAAATTTAGTTATTACAACACATGTAATCGGTGAAAAGTCAAGTTTATTTTTGCGCTAACTTACTACGTAGATACAATTAAAACAGGATCAAATGTTTGAATCAATGTCCATTCCTAGGACTAGAGGGGTCTCGAAGTGTATTAACATCGGAACAGGCAGCACGTGGTCCTCAATAACCACATAAGTTTGAAGAATTCCAAAACTCACAACGTTCAATTATCACCTTCGATGGCGATAAACCAAAGGTGAAGATGGAAGATTTGTCAATAGCCAGTTGTAAGCTGGGGAAGATCCATCTCCCATGAATCTCTATATACAATTACTTCGTAAGGAATATCATCCGCTGATGAGAGTGCCCACCACACCGCACGGTGATAGCCTAACTCAAGCACTGAGGAGATAGTGTTGTAAGTCATCTCCAGACCTAGAGCAATACGGCAGACGTTGGCAACATAATAGCGAACCAAATGCTACAGCAACTCCGCACTTAGCTGTATTCAGGGTGCCTACTAGTGGTGAATCTCAGAGTCGAACTACAATCATTAGCATAATAACCGAGTGGCAACGGTGTCTGGCCTTACCGGGACAGAGAGAGCGACTCTATGTCGGCACACAGAAGGTTCAAGAATGTTGCGTTTCATTACAATACTCAATGGTCGATATAAAAGATTGTTTCATATTTTACAGAGTTTTACAAAAATATTTATTTGACATAATTGTTCCTTAGAAAAACTATACCTCAGATGGTGTACGGAAAAAGCTAATGAGGGTTTGCAAGAACAAAATTAGCCTGGCTTCCTTGGCGATAGGCAGTCCTTGATTTTATTTTAAATAATGGAGAGAAACAGGACTCCCAATATTAGGCTATTGTGTGACGTACAACGATCTAGGAAGCGTCCAGACGAAAGAGCATTTTACACAGAGAGTCAAAGGTCCTGGGGTTCAAACCCCCATTCCTGCTTGTATTTTTTCCCTTTGAAATATAAAAACATCTCTTATTGAAAAAACTGTGTGTCTTTTTCATAACGATTTTAAGGTGAGCAGGAAGATATTATTATTAATTGCACAGCATCAATTTCCTTTTTGACGTTAGCTCTTCAATGCAGTATGTAAAGACAATATAACGTGAATTTAATTTTTTAGTAAACAGTCTCTTCTGTTAGGGTCAGTGGACTATGGAATTAGCCCGTCTATTACTATGTTATGTCGTCTTCCTGTCATTCGGGTGGATTAATGGTAGCCTTGTCTTGCCTCTGGCTCGGCGGTTTCAGGATTAAAACCTGGATGGATTGTTGAGGGTGTGAAAATTTATAATGTGTTTTCACTTGCAAAATGAAGTAAGCGTTATTTTATCCCATACGCATAGATTTATGGGTTCTGTGGACGCTCAACTCCTGAACAAAGCTACCTCGTAAGTCAGAACTCTTTCGAGATTTATTCAGCCATTTCACGGCACAGATTTTGAATTACCAGGATGCTCAATGATCGGAGTTGTTAAAAAGTGCCATTACAAATATATGTATGTGCGCTTGTGATTCTTATTTATTCATATTGCAGTGTTGCTTGATGTGCATAACAAAAGTCTGAATGTGTATATAAGACATCTGTTGTGATGGTTTCTTTTTTGTTTCACTGTTATACACTATAGAAGCAACTGAAAATCCACAGAAATTGGGGGTATGAAACTCTAAAGGGCTGTGTGTTCCATCGTTCTAGCGTTGAGTTTAACACCCTGTGTATTTTCAACTGGTTATACTTGTTGTGAAAAACACATAAGCAACTGTAACAGCCTAATGATCTTTGCTCGAAACTTTATATGCTGTAAATGACTGATTGAGTCTGTGTGTCCTCTTATCTACTGACGCCTATTCCTCCGGTGTGTCTTTGTTCTTCTTTTGTACATGTTGATCTTCTTAAGCACTCTAGGTGTTCTTAGTGCGTGAGGGGGGGCATTTTTATGTCTATGATTCCTTCTTTTGTGTCTGCTCGGGTATCAATATGAATGCTTGATTTGTTAACATATCACACTTATGTTTTTAAATAATCATTATTTAAACTGTGTTGGTTTTACTAATTACATTCATCTTATCTACTCATCATAAAATATTTTTTTATTTCACAATAATGACAAGTGAATATTATTATTTTCCAGTGTGTAGACAAGATATGTTGAATGCTGAGAATTTGATAAAAGCGTCAGATCTATGTGTGTAAAGTGGCTGGACTGCAGACCGACAAAGATGCGCTGATTGGATGTGTGCGACAATTGCTATGTTTATCCAATTTGTTGAAAAAATACAGTTGAAATTGCCTACTGTGCATATTTGTTGACATTAAAACTCTGATATTGTTTTAAAAAAAATCTCTTCATAACACTCTTTTTTAATACATTTGAAATGGATTTTCTACTTAATTCAGGATATTTTTTACTCAATTTCACATTTCTTTTTTGTATTTTCTTGTCATAAATACAATTATGAAAGTTGGCCTATTTTTATATTATCTATTTTCTAAAACATTCCAAGTTTCATCTCTTATTAAAATCAGCATAATTATTATATATATATATTACGTCTTCCTTAATTTGTACTTCTTTTTTTTTTACTCGATGTGCTTTTTTTTTGCTAAAAACCATGGCGATTGGAACCTGAAGCAGTGGGAGTCTGTGCTCTTCTCGGACGAATCCAGGTATCGTCTTATACGTTGTGATGGTCGATTGAGGGTTAACTTTTCTGTGTAGCACTCCTCTGCAATTCTGAATTATAATTTTCTTTTTCCAGTTAGTTTCTTTCTATGAAGGAAGTTCTGATTTCTAAAACAATATCCACCATTAATTATTCTCAAGGCTTCAGGCTTTATTGTGGTATTAAGTTTATCTTCTCCTACAATTTCTTATTTTTTCCTTCTACTTTAATAGTAGTAATTTGTACAATATACTTGACTGAATACAAAATAGATACATTAAGGAGCTTACAAAAAGTTGTAGTGGTTACTTTGAAACCACAGACTGAATATTGGTTAGTTTATGTAACACTTGGAAGTTAGGTATTTTGAAATATTAATTTTTATTATATAATATTGTGCTACATTTATGTATTTTACACAAATTATTTGACTTTTTTTAGTTATATCAAAGTTATTAATGAAAAGAATGTTCACTTCCGGTATATTTCAATTGTAAATTGTGTCCTAAAAATTTTTCAGACCATTTTTCCGTCCTTAAGTAGATTGAAGAATTTTTACTAAGATTTTTAAAGTTGTAATATTTTATTACATTTTAACACCAATAGTAAAATTACAATTTTTTGTATTTATACATTTATCCAACAGAAAGTAATATTTAAAAAGGTATGAATTGTAGTTACAGCAGGTGATGATTAGGGACCATTCTACTGACATTTTTAGCATATGATCTTCACATATTTTCATGAAAGACTTCACAAAGAGTTTGTAAACTTCTTCCAAATATTTTTTATTTAAAATGGTAGCAATATTGGTACATTGATAATGAGTGATCCCACTACAAGCCATTAGCAGACCCTTGGGGTAGTAGGAGGTTAAGGCTCCCACTTTTTCTAGACAATCAGCACTTGATGTCAGCTGGGTTGTCAACCCTGCATGACAGCCACCTTTACTCCCAGAACAAGCATCTGGTACTCATTTACGTTAAAGGCTGAGTCGACCCCAGGGTCATGGTGCCACCAGAGGGTTTGGGTTAGTTTAAAAATCCTGACCCCATGGGACTTGAACTCTCGACCTTCCGGTTTGTAGATAATTTTCCAAATGAACAAATAAGAACATACAAAAGTAAAATTAGGTAGTCTTTTAAAGCAATACCGTATAAAAGTAATAGTATGAAATATCATTTAATATTGTGCAGCATTTTACTTCTAGCTTCTCAGTATAGGTTGGATTCTCAGTGGTGCTGGTCATCCTTTCCATAACCTCTAAATGGTCACATAACATTCTATGTGTATATGTTAGAATAGATGCCAATTCTTCTAAACATTGTCCTAGATTCTTCAAGGACAGAAATAGATAAGCAAAATTTTCATTATCTTTAAGTTACATCTAATTTCCTTCTGTATGTATAGATTATATTGTACAGGAAAGTTTTAAGCCTTGTTACTTTATTATAATTTGTTGTTTTTATTCTAGTATATATTATAATAAGTGAAAATTTTATATTTGTCAATAAATGTAAATTCAGAATTTAATAGCACAATACATTCTTTCCTTCAAACAGTTTTTCTGGATTGGTTAAATTTTCCAACAAATAAAAGCTTATCTTGAAGGCAAGCAAGATTAAATAACTGCAATTATCAGTACTTGTACATGGAAATGTCTCTATAATCATTGTCTAATTTTAGATTGAACATTTGGGAAAAATGTATATAGGCTCCTACTCATATTTTTCTATTACTCAAATTAAGTCATATTTATGGTGCTATCTCAAATTAATTATAAGATATTATTATTATGTGGATATGTAATTAAACAAAATGTAATGAAAGTTATTAAATTAATATTAAGAAGCTAAATCTGTTACTATGATTGAAATAAGTATATTAAAGTACGCTACTAAATTATTGTAAATATGGTAAAGAGAAAAATTTATGCCTGAACCAGGAATCGAACCTCGAACCTTCAGCTTTCCATGCTGATGCTCTTAACCATTGAGCTAATTCAGGCTTCCTTCCCATCCAAGCATAAATCCTTCCTTTACCTTACTGTCTTGGTCCCACATTCAAATGCAATGAATCATCATTCACAAATACACAATGAATGGCTTCTACCTGAAGAAGACATGAAGGGACTCCACATAGCTAAAGCATTATTTATTAAATTAATATTAAGAAGCTAAAGCTGTTACTATGATTGAAATAAGTATATTAAAGTACACTACTAAATTATTGTAATCAAATGGTAAAGAGAAAAATGTATGCCTGAACTGGGAATCGAACCTCGAACCTTCAGCTTTCCGTGCTGATGCTCTTAACCATTGAGCTAATTCAGGCTTCCTTCCCATCCAAGCATCAGCACGGAAAGCTGAAGGTTCGGGGTTCGATTCCTGGTTCAGGCATAAATTTTTCTCTTTACCATTTGATTACAATAATTTAGTATTGTACTTTAATATACTTATTTCAATCATAGTAACAGCTTTAGCTTCTTAATATTAATTTAATAAATAATGCTTTAGCTATGTGGAGTCCCTTCATGTCTTCTTCAGGTAGAAGCCATTCATTGTGTATTTGTGAATGATGATTCATTGCATTTGAATGTGGGACCAAGACAGTAAGGTAAAGGAAGGATTTATGCTTGAATGGGAAGGAAGCCTGAATTAGCTCAATGGTTAAGAGCATCAGCACGGAAAGCTGAAGGTTCAGGGTTCGATTCCTGGTTCAGGCATAAATTTTTCTCTTTACCATTTGATTGTAATGAAAGTTGTTTTAGTAAAGGAAACTACAATAACAATTGCATCATATTATAAGTCTGATCTGATTCCACGAACTGTGATATTTACAGAAATCCTATAAACGGTGTTACATTTTATTTAATAACTTGGTGAATGGTTAAATAAAGTAAATAGTAGAATTTAAAAAAATACTTTTTTTACATGTTTATGGTCATACTGTAATCAATTACTTCTTATACATATATGTATATGAGAGAGGGAGAACAACTCATCTGATCTTAGAAAATAGGAAACTTTTTTCATCGCTCACCTCTCTTAACACGTTCAGTACCAGGCACTGAGCAGGGCATTTAAACCCACAGGCCAGCCATTTAAATACCCCAGCTACCCTTTTCGCGGCACTTCAGAAAATGGACCATTATTCACAAACTATTAGTCCTAGAAAATTCAAATTTTGTACATACCTAAAGAAGACATCCTAGTAGGATTTGATGGTGAAATAACTTGGGTGATTGACATCATATGGTATCGGCGTATCAATTTCAGGAAGTGTAAGTTCATCTTCACTTTCACTTTGTGAATCTTCTAATTCAGGGATCAGTTCATCACCTGAATCATTATTATACAAAATATTCACTAATTCTTCTTCAGTGAGATATTTTTCTTTCGCCATAGTTTCACTCTCGCACAAACAACAGCACGATAACGGGAAACATATACTACTGCATTGGAGCCTGCAAGCTAGTTTGGGTGAACGAATTCCATGTGTTGTTTGTTTTAAAAATAAAAGGGGATTCACCAAGGTTTAACGTGTCAAACGGGAATGGAAAATGTACATTTACATGCCATCTATGATCTCCAAGACATACTAAGCCAACACAATATGTAGGCGCCGAATATAAACGCGGTTTGTTTTTGCCCGCTCTAAAGCGCATACACGATAGTCTCTTTAAACGCCTTAACTGGTTTACGGTACTGAATGTGTTAAAATGACTGTCTTGTCATTAGTGAACCGAAGTTGAAGGGCTATTTACACCCTTTAATTTAAAAGTATTTTAATTTATCTTTATCTATATTATCACTGCCACCCTGTTTTTAATAGAATGTGTTTCCTTACAAGGGGACAGCAAGATTTATAAATTATACATGTTTGATTTTAGAGTGACTTGCAATTATAATTTAAGCAGAAAAACTTGCTGGTAACTGAAAATTTGTGTGTTCACTTTTGGCTAAGTAAATTGATCATACAGGGTTGTAACTGCTTTGGGAGGTTTACAATCCTAGCTAGAGGCTTTAAAGCTTTACTCGTTTACTGAGTGTATAAAACAGCAGCAAGTTTTTTTCATGATATTATCTACATTTATCCTCTCATGAAGTTACTACAGTTAGCTAAAAATAACTTCAGTGATGAATCAATATTAGTTTAATAATCTCTAGATGTATATATATTTTTTAATTTAGTTTTACTAGCTAAAAAAGTAGTGTTAATATAATAAAAATAAACATCAATCTGTGGTAGAGTTATTTCCAATTTCTATTCATAAAATTGTTAGATACTTAGTAGCTGATCTTGAGAATATATATTCAATTAATTAAAACAAATGCTGGTCATAGCTAATACTGAAAATAGTCTCCTTTCGTAAACAGCCACCAGTGGCATAAAGTTTATGGATTGGTTTTGAATATACAGAAATTTTAAAAAATGAACAATGTGGGCTTAAAAGAAAAGAACAAAACTGTAGTTTTAAGATTTAGAAGGGATCAGAGAGCAACAAATATTAATTTAGAATAAATTCCATTAAAAGGAATTGACACATTTTTATACCCTGGCAGCATTATTGGCAGAAATAGTAAAATTTAAAACAAAATAAAGGGAAGAATTGAAAAAGCCTCAAATATTTATTTTTTTGGTCAAGGACTTATTAAGAAAGAAGGATTTTAAAATTAAATGTGAAGTTGACATCTATAAAATCTGTTTTAAGATTATTTTGTTATATGAAGCAGAAATGTAAAAAACACCAATTTAAAAAAAAAAGGATAATAAAATGTAAGTTATGGAAATTAAATTTTTAAGAGAAACTTTAGGAAAAACAAAATTAGAAACACAGTAGTAAGAGATGAGTTAAAAAGACATAGAAAGAAATAGATAAAATTATATGGTAACATTATATGAATATCAGTAGAATGATTTTAAAAAAATGCTCGTGGTGAAACTAAGATGGAACAGACCAAGGGAAAACCCCAGAACCAGATGCTAGACCAGACATAGACAGAGATTCAAACAACTGAAATATGGGAGGACAGAGATCTCTTTGTAACAGTTGACCCAAACAATTGGAAATAATTTAAGAAGAAGAGGAGGAAGCTGAAATCAAATGCAATTTAGCTTATATGTTATATCAATTTAGAAAGAAAGTATTTAAATTTATGAACAAAGGTACGAACATTTTAGTATGATTTTTTAAACAAGTAACCTGTTTTCACTCTGATAATAAAAAAAAATGAGGTGAGTCAAAATAACTAAATCATATTAATTAATCCTTCTGTTTAATCTGAATTTATAAGTTATGAAGTCTCCTAATTATATGAGTAACATATTTCATATTCACATATTTGAATGCTCACCAACTTCCAGTTATGCTAATTAGAACAGAAAATGGATAAATTTAGATGTATTCATATTAATGATGAAATTGAAATTTGGATGAGAATTTATTTTTATTTTGCAAAAACATTTGTTAAATTTTATTAATTTTACTTTGAGAAGATTGTTTTTTTTTAATGTTTTTTATATATTTGTAGTTATGACAGAGGTGTGGAATGTATGTTTTAAATGAAAATTTTATACATAATGAATTGTTACAATTATTAAGAGTATAAATGGTACTATATTGTAATGATGGATGAAAGTAATACATGTTACAAGGTGTTTTGAAGTTATGAATATAAACAATGCATATCACATTGGTTTACAAAAACATCATCATTTTGGTATTTCCATAAAGAAACCATTCCATCCATGAATCCAAGAAATTATGTTTCTCCTGAAGCGCCATTCATCCCACGTGGTACAGTGCTATTAATTCCCCATCAATGAAGAGCTCACGTGGGGGGGAGGGAGAGAGAGTAAATTGTCTGCCTTCCATGGAGAACCCAGTATGCAAAAAATATGTGCTCTAGTTGCAAGAAAATGTTGATAGATTTTAAATGAAGAAAAATCCATGATTACAAGTTATGTAAATTCTGGATGGAGTCTCCTAATTTTTAATAAATATTACTTAATTCTGTAGTCCATTGTAGCCAGTTCTTTCAAAACACTTTTTGTATTTTTGTTAAAAATATAGATATTTTTAAACTGTGATTTTGAGGTTCAATCTCAATATCTGTTACTTTTTCTTTTATTCATGCTTGCTTTCTATACAGGCCATACAAAATTGAGAGACCATCAGATCCAAAGTTCATGGATGTTTTCTTACCTTGTCCACCTGTATAATAATATATGGTTAATTATCTACCAAACAAATTATATAAATTATTAAGCTGTAGATAATTGTTATGTCATTGATCTTTGATCTTTGTCCTCATTTATATAATGAATTGTGTTGTTTTGTGTTTTGCATCACATGTGTTATCAAATACTTAAACTCAGAGATAAGAATTTCTTTACATTTTTATAAATCTTGTATATGATGATGAGAAAAAAGAACAAAGTTTACTAGTAATTATTTTCAGATATCATGATGACTACATGCCATTAGAAGCACAATGACCTAAACAAGATATTGTTTTTTATTAACTCGTTGGTTCACAAACAGGCATTGGAGCTTATTCAGACTCCTTTAAAATATGTATCAATATTTGCAAATATGTGGATTTTAGTCTTGATAACCCCCAGGAGTCCATATAATATTTTAATTATGTACCTTCTCAACTTACCTTTGCTCACGTTATGTGGTAAAAGAGCTACTACTGGGTTTAAGACTGAAAAATAAATGTCTGTTATTCAATTATGAACCATTATAATGTCATTATAATTATTTGAGTTAGAGTTCTCATGGGCTCTGCTCAGTGAATAATGGTGGTTTGCATTTATCAGGAGAAAAAATTATACACAATGCGGTGATTTACAAGGATTGTAATATGCATACACAAATGTTTTTTGAATGCAACGGAAAATTCTATAAACAAAATTTGGTATTTGTATGGGAAACCCTTTATCCCCCTTTCTAGCTAATTTATTTATAGGAGTTTTGAGCATAAGTTAATAAGCAGGCACCCTTTAGTTTTCAAATTCTTGAACAGATATGTTGAAATAATTTGTCATGAATCACAAACAGATGATGATTTAAAACTGTTGAATATACAGAGTAGACCTATAAAATTTATCATGGAAACTGAGATTAAAAGACAAATTCCATTTTTTTTATCTAAATTTGACAATAAATGAAAAAATCAAGATAGAATTTGGAATATACAAAAAGAAGACACATTATATTAAGGCCTTGGGATTCAATCATTTTGGTCTCAAAGAGGCATTGTTCAATAGTTTGATACATAGATTAGTAAATATACCTGTGAACAGAGAAAATTATGAAAAAGAATAACTAATTAATGTAGCAATTTAAAACAATTTTGAAGAAAAAATTATGCACAGGAAAATAAATAAGTTTAAAAGACAAAAATGAATTAACAAAAGTAAACTTCTAAAAGAAAAAGAAGAAAACCTAATATTCAAAAAATTACTTATTATCCACATACAAAACTACCAGAACAACTGGAAAGTCCATCTTCAACAAATGCCATCTCATAGAATTTCAAAAGCCATGCTTCGTTACTGCCCCCAAGGCAAAAGATCGCTGGGATATCCAAAAAGGCGCTGGAGGGAAAATTCATCTTTGAGACGGTAACAGACCACATGGCCTAATACTTGCATGGATGATGATGAATGATGACTTACCGTCCATTGACATACCATAAGTTTAAAAAAAAAGTTTTAATTTGTCATAAGATCGGTACTGACGAATGAATATAGACTGAATAGGATAATTAAAATCAACAAAAATGATAAAATGGAAGAAGGAAACAAATCAGGAATTTACCAGATTAAATGTGGAAATTGTGACAAAATTTACAAAGGGAAATTAAAAAGAAATTTGAGAACCAGGATGAAGAAACCTCATAAATGTCAAAAATGGTGAAGTGGAAAAATCAGCAGTAGTCGCTCATGCTTGGTTAGAAAAACATATTGAAAGAAAGGCTAGTGCATTAAAACAAATAGAAAAACCAAAAGATCACAGTTTGGGAAAAAATCTATATTAAAAAAAATTAATGAATTTTGAAATTTCTGGGGAAGTTTATTTGATTCAGAAGTTGAGCAGTCCACCAACAAATAGAGTAAGAAGCAGTGCTCCTGGAGAACAGAACATCAGTCATGAAATTACTGATGATGAAATGATCTAGGTTTTGAAACTGGTCTAATTAGAAGATGGGATATAAGATGAGGTGAACAGAATTTATTTTAAATTTTATCGTAATATAACTTTTAAGTCAAATTTTACAATGCACTTAATTTATTAACCTACAGCATGCTAAATGTGGTGAAATATGAATTTATTCCAGGCAGTATTTAATTATGTTAACCTTCAATTGTAATTGTGGCTAATTGAAATTTATACAATATTTCTACCTGCCATCTCATTAAAGACTTATTCATCCATCCATAGTAATTCTGCCCGAGGGCAGGTCTTTCACTGCAATCATAGCATTTTCATACTATTCTTTGCAGCATTACTATGGAATTGTAGGTGTGGTTGCTTTCCATGCCGGTGAAGGAGGAGATGATGGCTGTATGATTTTTGGGGACATTGGGCCCTAAGCTTCCTGACATTTGTCTTACAGGTGAGGAAAACCTCACCCAGGAGACCTCATGGGAGACACCTATTTTGTCACAATAAAAAAATGAAATTACTTAAATAATATTTCACTTTGATGATCTTGATGAAGATTTTTGGGCTGTAGGCTGTGGTCGTGAGACTTGTAGTTCCCCGACGTTTCGCCAGAGACTTTATCTGGCATCCTCAAGGGTTGTCTTGAGACTATATTTCACTTTGTTTAATTATTATTATTATTATTATTATTATTATTAATTAGCTGCACCAAATCTTGTTATTGGTAAGTTAATAACATCTAATAAAAAAGTAAACAAAGCAAATTCTTCATCATGTCAAACTTCAGGTCTGATTTTGCTGGTTTATGGATTATTTTTTTATCCTGTGTATTCAGTTTTGTTGCAAGAAGAACACAACAAATTCAACAACAAGAGAGTCTACAAACTAACATGTAAAGATTGAAATAAATTTTATATTGGCAGGACAAGCAGAAATTTCAATAAAGATATAAAGAACACCTAAAAGATTTCATACACGCGGGTGATAAATCAAGCTATGCTAAACATCTCATTAACGCAGGTCATCGAATGAACACAATTGAAAACACTCTCACGATAATGCACCGAGAAAACATTCCAGCTAGGATAAATATATTTGAAGACCTTGAAATTATAAAGGAAACAAACACCACCTCACTTCTCAATGAGAATGCACTCCAGTCAAACCCATTATACGAGATCGTCAAAAACAAGTCAGTTGCAGCTACAAACAGTTGGAGTATACATCACCGTACACAACAACAAGTAGCGGAAACTCAACCTGCTGAAGATGGAAGGTAACTTCCGAAAGTGCTCCAGTTAATTTTATATACAATCTATTAACAAGTTGAGGACGACGGCACCTACCAACAGGTACAATTTTAATTTTTAACTTTCATCATATTCTTAAAAAAAATCAGCAACATCCAACCAATAGGAGTGGGAATATACCTGAAAGCCTTAATTTAAAAATTATTCTTGAGGCCACCATGTTTGTTTTCTTGGAACATAACTGGACATATACCTTTTAATTTACAAAATAAATATATATTTTGTAAGTGAGCAAAATCGGACTTTAAATTCCGTTTTCTGAGGAATTTGTTTAGTTTGCCTAGTTTCTGAGTTACAAACTTATTTTTAATTTTGACTTTCAAGTAAAACCTCTACTTCTAAAACTCAGATTTTATTAATTTTTAGAAAACACATTCCTTGTTTTATTTCAGTGACTTATACCAAGTTTCATTATGGAAAATCATAAATTGCAGCTGCTAGAATGATGAATTTTTGCTTCCAGTTAACCGCCACTCCTATTGGTTCAATTTTGTTGGTTAATGAACTCGATACTTTTTTAATTGATGCAAGTTTGGTTCCAAAGAAACAAAAATTGTAGCTGTTAGAGCAGAAACAGACAGCCATTTATATATATATTTTTTTTTTGTTACTGTAATTTTTAGTGTCGAGTAAGTGGAATGGATGAAGATTTGTAAACATTTTTCAAAAGTCTTCTGGAATCAAGGCCGACAACTTGAGAAAAATTAGTCTGTAATTGCTGAAGATAGGGCTCACAAGCCAATAAAAACAACCATATGAACTAAGAATACACAGACCAAATATCTTAATTATCAGTAGTAATGTTATTTCATATTCCAATTTGAGTAACCATTCATTTTTATTTTAAAAAATCTTACTGTTCCTGTTATGACCCAGAAAAATACTGTATGATTTGACTATCTGCCAATGGATATTCTTTACCCCATCCTTTGGCTTTTGTATAGCAGTGCCTATTTTGCTATATTAACTATTTGTTGCTGGTTTAAATAGTCTAGCATTTTGTTCTATGTCCAACTATTTCTCCATTTACTTAAGTATATTTAATTCTTGCCTTATTTAATAATTTCTTTAATTTTATATATTGATTTATAACCAGCCACTGCTCTCAGTTTATTTCAGCAGTTTGTATTTTTGTAGGTGCTTCTGTTTAGTCAACATCAAAGTTTCACTTTTGTACAACACTGCAGGCACTTCTTTACTTTGTAAAATTTTAGCAGTGTGCCTTGGTGAGTTTATCTTTTTAAGTTCTTAAATTCTGCCACACACATTTTGGAATGCTAAAATTTTTCTATTTCAAGGTTGTAATTTATAGCTTATTTGATATCCTAAGTGATTGAATACAAGAACTTGTTCTTTTGGCACATTATTGAGAACAATTTTGCCTCCCAATGTGTGCTTCCCACTGAAAGCTAGCAACTTAGTTCTGTTGGTTGAAATTTGTAACTTATATTATCTATTAAATTATCTAAATTGTCAGTCTCAGTGGTATAGTGGTTAAGCTCCTTGCCTCTAGAAACACAGATTGCAGGTTTAAATCTGGCCAGGATCAATTAATTTTAAGGATGGAAAAATCCAAGTGACAAGTTTTTGAGGAGGGACATTAAGCTATGAGTCCCGAGACTGAAGATTTTTGGGCTTGTAAGAGAACCTCAAACTTAAATTAGTGACTGAGCAAAATTTAACCAGTCTTCCCTATCTGATTTCCAACATCTTCTATAAGGTAAGATTTGTATATATGCTTATGTGCAGAGTTTATGTAGGAACAAAGCCAGCTGTGGCACACCCAACCGCGCACAGGCATAATAATTAAATTATAAAGTGCCTTTTTATAAAAGATTCTCTGGTCCAGATATTAGGACCTAGTCATCAGCATATAAAATTAAGTATTTTCCAAATTCTAGTTGCATTTTTCATATAAATATTAAGAAGTACTATTAATAGTGAAAATCTTTGATATAGACATTGGTTTGTTATATAATTTTTCTCATTTGTTTATTATTTTTAGTTTGTATATTAGCACCTTTATATGAACTTTTGATAATTTCTATTAGATGTAAAGGAATTCCTTTTCTATTTAAAATTTTCCCTTAATATTGGTCTACTAACTTTCTCAAAAGCAGAAATGCCTTATCACTGAAATAGGAGATGAAAAATTTCCCATTTTGTGCATGCTTTTGATGGAAAATAACTATGGTATTCATTTGCTAAAAAAATTTGATCAACAGTTTAGTTTTTTTTAATGTTGATCACCTCCCAATTGACATTCATGATTTCACATATGGCAGTTTGTCGAAGGCAGAAAGAGGAGGTACAGATCAATTCAGCTATATCTTCCATCAACAGGGGTTTTCTGATTGAGGTTACAAAGTTGTTCATGAAACTAAATGACTTTCACACTCAGCTGAGAAAGAAGCGGCAATAGATGATGATATGGCTTTCTCTCATTGTTTTTACATTCTTCTTAAAGGTGACATTGTTATCTGAGATTTTAGATGACAACAGATGTGCATTATAATAGTACTTGTTTCAATTTTTGTTTTTACATTCAAAATAGCTTAACTAAAGCATCGCAGTCAGGCAATCAGATGGATTTAACAAGGTTAAGCTAATAGATCATTATAGTTACCATTTTAAATTTTGATTCATTTCTCTCTGAGATGACTGTGTAGTTAGTAGTCTTGATTATAAATTAATAGCAATATACAACTTTCCTGAATTTATGTCAGGCAGGTAAAACTAACACTAATTAAAACATTTTGCAGATTGCATCAAAAAACAAAAGTAAAAGTAAAGTGATCCCATGAGTATATGACTTAGGAGGTTAAGGCTCCTACTATTTTAGACACACGGCACAAGATTTCAGCCCTATGTGACGGCTGTCTTTATCCTCAGAACAAGCGTTCTGGTACTCATTTCCATTGGAGGATGAGTTGACCCCTGGTTTAGCCAAGTTTAAATATCCTGACCCCACTGGACTCACCTGAACACCAACTTTCCAGTTGCAAAAACAAGTTTATTTTATTAATATTGTCCCCATAATTAGGTAGGCTATTTAAGTTTTTTTTTTTTCCAGGTCTAGTAAATTTTGTAAAAAAAAAAAAGAATATCATTGGTCTTGTGAGAGTTGGTATATACCGCCATAGATTTGAATATTTCATTGCTTCTGGCACTCTCATCATATAGTTCTGTAACTATAGTAAGTACAAGCCTCACTAATAGCCCTGTTATTTTAAGTTAAAGGACCTTGCGTTCATTTAAATTGTTCAAATTTTCGCGCGTTCTGTTATAACTAGTTTTCTGTTTCCCTTTTCTAAAATGTAATTTTCGCTTCGATTAAATTCTTTAAGAGGCTTTAATTCGTTCGTGCTTCCCACAATTATGGTTATTTTTCTTTAATCAATTCTTAAAGTTTGTTTTTTATTCATGAAACTTGTTTGTCAACTAAATTTTTTTTAACGTTGGCCCTGAATAAAGTGTTGAAGTACCGTAATATCAAGTATAGCTGCGTCATGCATGTTTTGCAGTTCTCGTGAATACTTACGCACTTTAAACTTTGTATCGTTCAGTATCAACCATTCTGAGGAGTGTCACTGATATTAATTCCTTCAGTTTGTAACGAAAATAGTACCAAATAAGACATTTGTTCAGGATGGCTCCTAAAGTTAGAGTTTTTGTAATTGGTGTTGGAATGACAAAGGTAATCATAGTAATAATAGTGCTAAGATTGATAGCAAAATTTATTTTAGGGGCTTTTCAAAACGTCGTGGTTTTTAAATTATACGCGCATAATATCTATGTAGTCATTTAATTTAAGACATTTTAAACTTTTTCTAAATGTAGGTTATGTTTAATGGAATGTGCTGAATAAGAATGATTGGAAGAATCTCCCGGAATAACTATTTAGTTCCTGTTTAAGCCTCCCGTTGAAAGACAACACACATACGTCAAATCATAATGCAGATCGGAAAATCAAAATGCTTTGACCGATCCTGTCTTTCTAACATTGTACATGACTGAAGAATGTGACGTACTGGTTTATTTATTGTAAGATAAACTCGGTAATTTAGATCAGTTGTACCTCTATTCAATAGTGTAAATTTTCACTTGTCAGAAATATTAAGTTGGTTGTCCTGAAAAAAAAAAAAAACTTTTTCCATTCCATTAAACATGATCCACATTGGAGTAGAAAAGCTTAATTTAGAGTAGATAGGATGTTGATGGTTAGGTTAATTACATTCAAAACATTTTTTTTTCCATCTCACACTACTGGAACTGACTACTAAAAATGGTTCATTGTCATATTAAATGAACTATCAACTTTTATAATATTCATGATGTGTTCCGTTGAGGTATTATTCAAAATTAATATATAATTATGGAATATTAATTTTAAATGTACTAGTCATATCAAAATCTCAGCCGATAAAGTAATTGCTTTAAGGGTAATTGTGTAGAAAGTATGCTTCTGATGAAGTTGCAGCTCATTCAACTCACTTATACACCATGCCATCTACATAAATTCTTCTAATCTAAATCTAACCTCCCTAAAGTGAATCATTCACCAAGTTCAACTAGTTTAGGAGGGCACTCTCTACACAATTACCACTTTGAGATATGGTGATTTTCATTTTTTTGGAGATATTAAGCAAAAACCCACGGAAAAAGTCGGTTATATGTCTCAGATGAATTTTTCTAGGTTCCACAGAATCGCAGTGCGCAATTGCCGTAATGGTTAATATAGCCTCCGGTAGATGGCTCTGCAGTCGGCGTTACCAACTTTGGGAATAAATTTCCAAATGCAAAAAAAAAATGGACGTTAACTAACTTGCCATTTTTTAACTAAAGAAAACAATTTACATGCATATTATTTACTCCCAAATGCTTAAAAAAATGGACGTAAACCAACTTCCCATTTCCTAACGTAACAAAGCAATTTACATGCATACTATTTAATGAACTATAAACTAATTTTATGTACGCTAACACTAAATATGGTTTGAAATTATTTTCAAATGGTGGCAACGTTGGAACAACATGGAAAAGTAGCAAGCAAGTAATTTATCTACTATCATTTTTTATGTAAATATATAAATATAAAATATTGTAAAGAAAGCTTGAAGATCATTGGAAAATGTTTAAAACAGTACAAAACGTGTTTACAAGTGTTTAGTGCATCAGTGGCATAAGAGTGTAAGTGTAGAAATATGAGAGACATAAAACCTACTACATCCAAATGCACAATATCTTAATTCATAACTTTATAAAAACTAAAAAATTAAAAAAAAAATGTAAACTTAGTTACTGACCTGAGATACACACATACATACTACATACTTGGTGATAAAAAAGTATGAGAAATAGGAAAAAACTTAATTAGAAATTCAAATAAATCTATCTTAAAAATCACAAAAAAAAATAGGCTGCTCCAAAAGTTGGCTCAGAATCATGGAGAAACAGAATTGCCTACCCAAATGACTCATCATGCTAACCAAACCAGTTACATTGTCTTATAGTTCAATAATTAAGAAATTTAATAAATGTAAGGGATGGAAAAACAGCACTTAAACTAGCGAGAAATATTTTAAAAGTCATATAGAACAACAGTGCGCATGCACCAGAGTTTATAGAGCCAGCGATAATCCACAATTGAACCACATAACGATTATCATCCTCGATTACTCTCCGTCACTATGAAATTTAAATTACCAATATTTGCAGTAAATCCCCAAATCTATGTTAAAAAAATATATTAATAGTATTAAAATTACCGAATGTTTATTAAAAATGGGTGTACGCTTACTTATCACTCCCTAATGCTAATCCAACTAGTGATAACCCAAAGCAGCGATAGAATAATCATAGACTAAGTAATATACTCTGTGGAGAAAATAGCAGTTAGCATCAAAATATTGTCTAAAAGTGTCATAATATTGTGATTTGCATATTTAAATAAATACTTCAAAATTGTCTAATAATGTTATAAAAATTGTTTGAAAAAGTTTAAAATATTAAATAATGTTAGTAAATAGAGAAGAAGAGCTATAGTTTACAACAATATAACTGAAAAATCAAGCGCTAGTAGAAGTGCAGTTGAGCATAAGGAATTCATAATGTGAACAAAATGTAGTTAACTCAGCCAAATCACAGTCTAACCTATCCAAATGTACTGAAACTTAAGACTTTTTTTCCACTTTTATAGATTAGATTTATGTGAAATTATAATTAATTTTTACCCTCTTTCTCAAACTTCTTTTCCCCAACAATTATGTGTGTGTATATATATATATATATATATATACACATACATACAGGGTGTAACAGGACCTCATCGACAAACTGATATGGATGATAGGCTATGCAGAGAGGATAATTTTTTTGTGAAGGAAGATGTAGGGTCGAATGTTTGAACGCATTAGACAGTAAAAGGCGTTCTCTGCTGATAAAGTTTTATTCAAACACATTTTTCTTACTCAGAAATCTATTCACGCGGTAATAATTGTAAAGCTACCTGACAAGGTACCTTAAGATCGTAGCTCAAGATATAAACTTATGTGAAAATCCCGAAGGGAACCGATGGTAACGGATGTAGTTTGAAACTTATCCAAGATGTCGGACCTTGAAGACTTCGATCATGTTTTCGGTATACGGGGAGAAGAGGAATTTGACAGAGTCTACCAAAGAATTCAACTGGAAGAACAGGAGAATCGGCGTAATATTGTGTGTCGCAGACGTGTTTTGTATACGGTATTATTTGCGGGATGCAAGCATAAATGCATTCCTCTATAGCAGACGAAAATAACGGAAGTGGTTTTATCGCTGAGAATTCTGGGTAATTCGTTGCCAATATTACGAAAACGTCAACATTCATGCATGATCGGTTAAGGCGGCCGTTAATTCGATCTCAGCTCACCAGTGATTGGAAGTAATTTGAGTAGAGAGTAATGTATTTGCATACGACCCGTAGTCCCAAACATGTCGTTTATGAGTTATGTGTAGGCGATTGTACACATATAATTTTATTGGAAAAGTCATGTTTTTACAATAAATGTTCAAACAGTCTGCCCTATGTCTCATTTGCACATTTGATATCATCACAACAACAATTGGCTAACATGGCCAAGCATAGCAGGATTCTGTTTGACGTCGTTAAATGCAGAAATTAGTCTGTGAATCAGTTGAGCTCTGGTGGCCACTAGAGTTACATAGACCATACACTTAATATGCTTCCAAAGAAAAAATCAAGGGGCATTAAATCAGGTGAACGCTCTGGCAATGCAACAGGTCCATCGTCCAATCCACTGTTCTCCATAATTGACGGTCAGTTGTGCTCGTGCATCGACACTGAAGTGTGCTGGGGTTCCATCATGTTGGAACCAGAGATTGCAGTGCACAGCAAGTAGTACACCATCTAGCAGGTCAGGAAAGGTGATCTACAGGAACTCTAGATAATCTCGATGGCAGAATTACAGATCCCAGCAGATGAGTACCAACAATTCCAGCACAAATATTGATGGAAAACCTCTGCTGGTGATTACGAACAGCAATTGCATGTAGTTTAGTGTAATCTCAGATGTGACTATTCCTACTATTGTAGTATCCATCATGCATAAAATGGCCTCATCTGAGAATAACACTTGTGTAGGAAAGGCAGCATCATGAACAGTCTGTACAAAGTTAATATGAGGTATAAATCTTGTGATCCTATTGCCTGCACCTTCTGAAGATGGTATGCATGCAGGTTATACTCCCACAATACCATCCAAATGGACTGGTGACTTACATTCATAGCAGGGGCCACAGAACGCGTGCTGGTTGAAGGTTCAACAGTAACTTGCTTGGCCATAGCATCCTCAAAATCTGGTGTGCTCATATCGTGCCTCTTGCCACCAACAGCTCGAGGATGCAGATTCCCCATTTCTCCAAGGCATCTTGCAGCAAATGTAGTATGGTGTTGATGTCTCCTATTGGGATACCATTGCTCGTACATGCCGATAAGCCTCTCTTCCATTTCCTCTCACCTCACCTTAACACATAATCATGTCTCTGAATTCAAACAACTCGTACTGCATTTTGATTAAATTGTCAAAACAACAACAAACCAAACCTATAGGTATGTATTGCTATGACAGAGTGAGGGCTGACGACACAGATAAACAATGAATGGGTTGGTTCTATTGTGTGGTGTGTGCATCTTGATACATGCACATAACTCTTAAATGACATGTTTGGGACAATATGTTCCTTCACAAAAAATGATCCCCTCTGCATAGTCTATCAGCCCTGTTATTTTGTCGGTGAGGTCCTGTTATACCCTGTATATATATATTTAGATATTTGACATTAACAATGAAGGCAAATATGACATGAAAAGAAAATTTATCAAGCATTTATTTTTCTTTTCATGTCAATTATATATACACATACATTCATATACACACACCCACACCCACACACCTCTGGTCGGTAACCAAATTCTACTAAGTTAATTTGTGCATTTTTAAATGTTTTTTTAAATGTTATGGTATGTACTGAAATGTAAGAAAATGTAATGTGTCATAACCTCTGCACACTTCTCAAAAATAAGAAAGTTTTACTCTAGTAACTTTAAAAACAATCCTGCAAAGATAATCTCTGGTAGAAATCCCCAACCTTTGCACCATTCTACTGCAGTTTACTAATTAATGCAGACTACGATGTTAGTATTTTCAATTCTAATACAGTGCTGATATGTTCCATAATGTAAAAAAAAAAGTACTGTGTAGTAACAAAATACATCGTTGGATGTTGCTGTAAAAAAAGTTTGTTGGTACCACAAACTTACTAATATATCTAATCAATAGAATTTGAGATAGTTTACAAGCTGTGGCTGTATAATTTGCAACCTGTGGCCCATCCTAGCATGCAGTTGCCTACATTTTGCTAACAATACTCATTCTTTTTTCTGATGTAATTTAATGTAACTTTCGTAATGTAATGTATCAGAAAGCAACCTAAGGCAACAGTCAATGTAGGAGTCTGAATGTTAATTGAATCGCTGAGTTGAAAAGGGAAGATACTCCACGGTCTTCAAAGAGCAATAAAACACGTATGCAACACAGAAATTATGAATTCTTGCTATATTTGCATTCCATGTAAGTAGAAGAAGTCCAACAATCAAAAATTTATCAGAGCAAGCTGTAAGAAAATATGTAGTTTTTTAAGGTTTTCTCAAAAGTAGGGTACTTGGAGTTTCTTCCCTTTTCAAATCGGTGATTCAATTACTGAAATAATGTGTTAAAAAATCATGCAACTTGACAATGTAGGATGTAGCACCAGAGTTTGTTGATAGATGTTACAGTGGAAGAATCAATAAGAATTGAAATAGTTTGCAAACTGAGGTACATTATAACAACTAAAAGAAGCAGTTAAATTAAGACTATTAACGTTTGAGAGGAAAATATTTAGAAGAGTGCTAGGTCCAGTAAAGGAAAATGGAAATTGGAGGTTGAGAAGGAATAACGAATTATACCTCAAGAATAATAAAGAAAATATAGTTAGTTTCATCAAATCCAAAAGATTACAATTCGTTTGGACATACACTAAGAATGCCAAAGGGAAGATTGCCAAATGATATTTTAAATTGGAAGCCACAGGGAACAAGACCAAGGGGATGAACCAAGGATCGATGGGAAGATGATGTAATTGAAGATTTGAGAGAGATGGGGATTTTTGATTTGAAATCTACTGCACACGATAGGAAGAAGTGGCATAAACTGGTTGAGAAGGCCAAGACATTCCACTGGAAGTCGTAGAGCCTGACGAAGAAGAAGAAGATATCAAACCATTTATGCTGAAATAGCCCAAGAGGGTTTAGTGAACTATTCAATTCTAAGGCATAGGTGTTGACATGGGTATGCTTGGTTGCTCAGGTTATCTTAGTAAAAAAAAATGGGCATGCCAAGCACACCTGCACATTTATTGTTACCTAACTGTGATTCTATAGATGTTAAAGAAATGCTACTTTTTTCTTACTTTCTTAGAAAAGCATTCAACATCATTCTAGATATTACGTTGAATGCAACTTTTTTCCAGAATTTTCCATCCTGTGCTCATCTAAATAAAAATACACCATCATTTAATTAGCATCAATGCCTCCCATATAGCAATTGTAATCTAAAATTATATCAGGCTTTTTCTTTGGCTCATTCTTGTTCCTGGCAGTTGAAATTATTTCAGATTCAGTTGCAGTATTACTTGATTTTTTAGACTTTTTTGTTTAGATCATACCAGCAATAAAGGTCCTTTTCTACAGTACTGGATACAAATTTAAACTTTTTTTTTTTTAATATATCCGGGAGTCCCTTTCTATTCCTTCACATGGTGACAATAATGTATGTACCCAAAGAATGTAGATGTTTTGCAATTGGAATTTAAGTAAAAAGTTATCCATATACACATAGTAACCCTTCATAATTTAATTTCCTAGCAAAAGTAATTTTATTATAACACTGTAAGCTAGTCTATTGTTCTTTATAGTTTCTTTATCTTCAGTGGATTTTGCCACTTTGTATCTAAAAAACCTGAACAGTATTTACTTATTGCATCAAATATCATCCAAAATTTAATTCCCCATTTATGATGATATTTTGCATATGATATTTTGTTCCAAGCAAACATTCATCAATGGATAACTGCTGTTGAGGGGTGTAATGGTGCCTAAATAACTTCTTTGCATGTTGAACAAGTGGCTGGAATTGAGAACAGGGATCATAGGAAAGAGAATCAGAAGGTGAAAGTTTGCTATTGACAGTTAAATAAAGAAAAATTAGGAATTACTGAAACCTATTTCTTGAAATTATTTTTCCAAACCAAGGAGTACTGAAATGATGTGATGTGTTCCAATATGACATAATGGCAGGTTTTCGTATTAGGACCATATTTAAAATTACTGAAATGAATACCTCATTTCTTCAACATGGGTTTGTTTCCATGATTTTATTCTTGAACGAGCTGAGAATTTTTTTCCACATATAACTTGATCAGCATGCTGATTTGTCTCTGTTACCATCAACAGCAATAACATAGTTGTGAAAAACAGATTGAAATAAGATATTTGAGAGGAATCAGGAAGATGCATATGTTTTGGTCCAGGGAGTTCCATGAATGTGAAAGGAGGCTCAGGATTTTGGTCAGGTATGGTAGGAGATTTTTATTATTGATTTCGTACATCTCAATGATGGATAAATCATATTTGAAGAGAAAAATTATACGTTCAGACCGGGACTTGAACCCGGGACCCTTGGTTCTCTAGACCAAGTGCTCAGGTAGCTCAGTTGGTAGAGCACTTGGTCTAGAGAACCAAGGGTCCCGGGTTCAAGTCCCGGTCTGAACGTATAATTTTTCTCTTCAAATATGATGGTAGGAGATATTTGTATAAATTTTTCAATATATCGTCCACCGCTGTGGTCTCGGGGTAGCATGCTGCCTTGTCACGCAGCGGGCCCGGGTTGGATCCCCGTTAGGGACAGTTTTTCTGGGTGAGTTTTTTATCGGGGTTTTTCCTAACCTGTAAGAAAATGTCAGGAAAACTTTAAGGCCCAAACGGTCCCCGAAATCATATGGCCATTGCAATCATCATCATTCATATTCATCTTAGGTTAAGCTTAGGATTAGGGATTCTCCTGGCGCACCATTATCATCATCATCACCCATCATATCATTGGGGCAACGTAACCCTGCCTTCCAGGCGCCTGAACCTCAGAAGTGGGTTACAAGTATGCCATGTCAGGAGAGAAATCAGGAATGTCGAAAAGACAAACCTGGGGCATTTGGGAAAAAAAAAAATCAATATAGTTTTCATCATCGTCATAGGTAACAAAATCATTATCTTCATTTACCAGTACATCAAACTGAATCGAACAATCTCCATTAGAAGTGTGTAAATGCCTTTTTTTAATATGTGCTGATTTGGTGGGGGAAGGTACAGTATAATTCCATCACTACTTTCAGAGCCGAAATGATCACTGTCACTTGCAGAAATTATTATCATAAGTAATGCCACGAGTGATTTCCAAATTATCGATAAATTCACGACTCACGAAGTGAGGAGTGAATTTATCTAGAGAATTTGGAAATCAAGAGTGGCATTTGTTAGGACTATTTAACGAATAAAATTAAGCTGTTTACTCACAAATCATTATTTAACTATAGTTATTTTAAAATATTTATATATTTAATGTAAACAGCGATGTTTGAAAACAAATGAGAAACGATAGGTACGCTTCTACTGCTTCATTTGTTTATCACTGCAACCAGATCATACTATTTATTGCCAAAGGAACGCAGTATTGTAAGGAGGAGCTTTCTTTGATATGGTAATTATAACACTGATAAATATTTGGTGAAACACAATTCTGATTGGTTGTAAAACAGAAATCATTGAAACGTGATTGGTCATTGACTCCCATTTGGGGCAGTCATAAGTAATGCCACGAGTGATTTCCAAATTATCGATAAATTCACGACTCACGAAGTGAGGAGTGAATTTATCTAGAGAATTTGGAAATCAAGAGTGGCATTTGTTAGGACTATTTAACGAATAAAATTAAGCTGTTTACTCACAAATCATTATTTAACTATAGTTATTTTAAAATATTTATATATTTAATGTAAACGGCGATGTTTGAAAACAAATGAGAAACGATTGGTACGCTTCATCTACTTCTTTTGTTTATCACTGCAACCAGATCATACTATTTATTGCCAAAGGAATGCAATATTGTAAGAATGCTCTCTAGTGGAGAAAAAATGAAACACATCAAACTGTATGTTAATTCATTTCTGATGTCGTATGATGTAAATATGACAATTATATTTTTCTGGATTATTACCTGGGAAAAATACATTTAAGATAGTGCAAACAGTGGTTTCTTTTTTTTGGTGGTATAATAAATTGCTACAAATATTTTTATATTAACTCCTGCAAGCGCTGTGTGTTGACATCTATGCACTATATATACAATCTGGTAGCCGTATTTCTTATAGGCTCAGTCACTGCAAAATATTGATCAGACCTGTTCAGAATATTAAAAAGGAGGAGCTTTCTTTAATATGGTAAATATAACACTGATAAATATTTCGTGAAACACGACTCTGATTGGTTGTAAAACAGAAATCATTGAAACATGATTAGTCATTGACTCCCATTTGGGGCATGAGTTAAATAGTCAGAATCAACTGAACATTGATGAAAATTCTCAATTAAATATTCATCATCTATGACTGCTTTAAAAACTTCACTAGAACTACTGACCATTACACCTTGAAAATGCATCTGCAACTGACCGAGCTTGTTTGTAACTTGCAACTTTGTGAAAGTCCAGAACACTCTCATAAACCTTATAGCAAGATCAAAATTTCACCCAACAAATAAATTGCAATCTGTTATTATAGGATAGAAAAAAAAATTAGTTAAACTATGCAAATTTGAGGGATCCAATCAAATTGACGGCAATTTAAATGCTGGAACTTTAAAGCCAGCTAGCTGCAGTGGCTTTGGGACTATGGGATTTAAACATCTAGCACTCGTTCTCATTCCTGGGTCTAAAAGGGTTAAATTATGGTAATCACCTCCAACAATAGTGCAACAAGTTTTTGGAAATATAATTATTAGGTGAATATTCCATAATTTTATACATTTAGGGATTTTTAAAATTTTTGTTATCGATTCTATTTGAACCTAAAAATCGTAAATCACCTCAAGATTTTCGAAGGTCAGCACCTATGCATTTAGATGATCAAATTCATAAATCATCCACCGCTGTGGTCTCAAGGTAGCATGCAGCGGGCCTGGGTTCAATCTCCGGTTGGGGCAGTTTTTCTGGGTGAGGTTTTTATCGTGGTTTTTCCTCACCTTTAAGACAAATGTCAGGAAAACTTTAAGGCCCAAATGGTCCCCGAAATCATATGGCCATCATCATCATCCGTATCATTATCATCATCCTCCTTCACCAGTGTGGAAAGCAACGGGAAGCTACCACACCTACAATTCCCTAGTAAAGCTGCAAGCATAGCATGAAAATGCTATGATTGCAGTGAAGGACCTGCCTATGGGCAGAATTACTATGGATGGATTCATAAATCAGTCCAAGTGAAATATGGTTACCATACTTTCATCTGGCTCTGAAAATCATGGGTTCAAACCTGGCTGGAGTCAGTGGATTTTTCAGGACCTAAAAATCCTGAGTTTGGCTTCATTTGGAAGATTTTAATTATGATGCTAATGGTCTTAGCTGTTAGAGAGCGTCATTGTTAAATAAAATACTAGCTGAAAGGCACTTCAAGATGGAATCCCAACAAGCTTTTGATAAAAATGTTTATGACCTTCTATGAATCTTGCAACCAACACTAGTTACTAATTATATCACTAGTTACCAATACTTATAACATGGTTTCCATAATATTTATTCATGTTTCTGCTACAACCAATTACCAACATGTTTATTCAGGTTACATTAGAGTAGGTAGTTACTTGGCAATCTTCATGTTTGAGTTAGTGTGTTTTTCATAAGTTGGCTATTCTGTTAGCAATGATAATAGCCATGTTTTACACCGCTGTGGTCTCGAGGTAGCATGCTGTCTTGTCATGCAGTGGGCCCAGGTTCAATTCCCGGTCGGGACAGGTTCCTGGATGAGGTTTTTTTCAGGGTTTTTCCTCACCTGTAAGACAAATGTCAGGAAACTTTGGGCCCAACAGTCCTTGAAAATCATCTGGCCATCATCGTCATCCTTCACCGGTGTGGAAAGCAATGGGAAGCTACCACACCTATAATTCCCTAGTAAAGCTGCAAAGCATAGCATGAAAATTGCAGTGAAGGACCTGCCTTGGGCAGAATTACTTAAAAAATGGACATGTTCTATATATAATATGACATATTTTTGGTTACTTCTGTATCACCTTCTCATTCAATTTTTAGAATTTTCTGGATTTTTTTTAATCCCACATATATACATTGTTGAGGCAATTATTAATATACTGTTATAATAATTTATCTGTTTGTGGGGGGATTGTCAGCAAAAAAGTGCAATACCATGATTTTATAAAAAAAAAACTCCAAAAAATGCATAAGTTGTTATTGTAGAATTTAGTAACAGACCTGAGGATGAATATTGTTCTTATGAGTAATATATATATATATATATATATATGTCCCACGCCGTAGCCGAGTGGTTAAGGCAGGAAGCCTTGGCACAGAGCTACGGGACTTGCGCTGGTTTGAGTCTCCATGGGGGAAGAAATTTTCTCATGATATTTCGGCTAGTACGGGATCGGTGCCTACCCAGCATCATGAGGCATTTGGGTAGCTACAATAAGTAGCGGCTCCAGGTTGAGAAAACCAGTTATAACGTCTGGGGGATTCGACATGCTGACCACATGTCACCCCTACACTGGCTGATGATCATCTACCTCTGTGATTGACACATGTGGATGTAAGGCCAGCAGCCGACTGATAGGCTAAGGGCCATCTAGGCCTGTTGCACCAGGAGAAAAAAAATATATATATTTATTTATTTATTATATACAACTTTCCTCATTAGAAGATTGTCTCAAGGACAAAGTGATAGAGATAATTAATTTTTGAAATTCATGAAATACATTTTGTAAATACATTAAAAAATGTCAAATTGTAGTTGAAGTATGCACACTATAAAGTAGAAAGTAGTAGCTGCAAGAAGTAGGCAAGAAATTCATATAAATCTAACCTAAAAATCATGAAAAAACAATACATATAGCTGCTCCAAAAGTTAAGTCAGAATTCACAATCCAAGGACACATTTACTAGCAAAAATTGCTGCTTGAGAGCAATTGTTATTTTCTAGATGTGAAAACCTCTGTAGTTCACTTTTTTCAACCCAGTTTTCTGATGTCCTGTTTTTGGAAGCCTATAGTTGGGCGTTTCTTATCCAAAAAGCTGGTATTTTATGTTACAAATATGCCATCTGGTGGTAAATTTTGTATGTCATTCTTCTGCCCATTTCTTGAAAGAATTTTCAAAATTCATTTCATTATAGTAATTGGCAGTTTTCTGTTTGGCTTTGAAGACTAAATTTAGCACCAGGGATGAAACCATTTCAAGCTGCTAATCATATTCTACAGTAGTAATTCCTTTTTTTTAATGGTAAGTATTTGTTTGCACTACAATCCCCCAAGCTGGTAATGGACACATAAACCATAAGCAATTATGGTACGCTCTACAAAAATACGCTTTTGCAGACTCTTGTCTTTGACTTTTGTCGGTCTTTTGCTTTGCAATTAGCATATTCCGAATTTGCAATACCATTTTGCTTAAAAATGGAAAATCTTGTTCCAAGGCTTCTTCTCCTTGCTGATGAGGACCAGAAGTCCAAAAACAACAGATGAACAATGTAGATTAACAAAATGGGAAATTAATAAATACTAACCCATTTTGTGCATCCAGCTGATAAACGTTGGAGACCTGCCGGTCACTGCCCAAATGCAGAATTTGCTCAAACTTCGAGCTGTGTGGATTTGGTGTCCGACAAAGGTTTTTCCTTCGAATTCAGACAGATTGCACAAACTTGTAAGAATATAACTTTGTTAATTCTTAGTTGTTCAATCTCTGCTTTGGCTACAATTCACCTCTTCAGCTAGGGAGTTTGCGACTGACAGCATGGTCAGTGCTACCCTAGGACAGAGTAGAGTTTGATAAACCATAAGCAATGATCACATAGTCGCTAACATGTACACTTTGGCCAACATCTCTTTACTACGAGGGACTTTCTAGACAAATTCAACAAATTTACCCTCATATCAATTATATAAGTAATATATTTTTGTTTATATAAATCTGTTTGAAACTAGTTTTAAACCTACCATTAAATAGCCTTCTCGGTATATGTATGACCTGACAGGGATCTTAGTTTCGAATCCTGGCATTTTCGGAGGGGTATTGGTGGTAGGTTTCCTCTTGACTCTGAGCCTGTGAGTCAACTTGGTAGTGCCAAAGGAAGGTTTATAAGACACTCCTCGAGGCCTTGGGCACAGCCAAAATAAATGACAATAAGATTCATGTGTATAAATGCTTGATGAGTGTTGAAGCAGGAACACCATAACAAACTACATATCACTGTAGTGTGGATTTCATCTCATTCATTCCATAAAGTAAAGAGGGTAATACAATGAACCAAAAATAATTTTGCCATGTTAGGGTCTGAAAAATCCGAATCCATCTTTTATTATCTAATCTACCATAAAATAAAATCATTATATTTTACTTACCCCTCTAAAGGCATGATTGAATGTGATACTGTGTTATTTTATCTCATACACATTTTAGATTGATGTTAAATGTAAAAAAAAAAAATTGTCATAATATGTGGGGGAAAAAAAAAGTGTGTTTTCTTATTAATACTTAACACCTTAAAGACAATGACAGACTGATATTTCAATATTGCCGACTCTTGATGATAATAGTAATAATAATAATAATAATAATAATATAAGAAATAATAGTAAGTAGGACATTTTAATAATAAGAACAATTTGATAGAATGAAAAAAAAAATCCATTGTTTTAATGAGTTATTTTTGGTAGCTATTTTTAAGATTTTTAACTTGAATATGTAAAATGTGATTTAGGGGTATACAATAAAGAACATCATAAAGGGAGGGTGGATGGTTGGGATATTAGGTTCTAAATAGGAAGCATCTCATTTTGCAACTAATTCTTTATTATTTTTAAATACTTTTCAACATTTTTTATATTGAAATCTAGATATTATGGGAGGTAGGCACAAGTACAGTTTCATCTAATTTTGTTAACAGTAACTGATGAACTAGGATGGTTTGAAAAGTTCTCAGAATGAAGTACAAAATAATAACTGACCTCATTCAAACAATTTTTATTTTTATAATGTAGCCATCCTGTACACTAATGCACTTGGTCCATTGATGTTCCTATGCCTTTATTAATATAAAAAATTAGATTCCTCCAAGGGCCTGCAAAATAATTGTCATCTCTGGCTATCAGTTCATTTGAAGATAATCTCCATCCACCAAGGAAAATTTTGAGCTTAGGGAAGAGATGGAAGTGTGATGGAGCCATATAAGCTGGGTGCGGAAAATATTTAGTCCTCAGCTGCTATGGCAACAACTCATGTGTGGAAAACGTGTTGCCTTGATGCAAAATGACTTTCTTCCTTGCTAAACCTGGGCTTTTCTTTTTGCTTATGTTTTAATGTAGTTGGTCCAAGAATTTAGCGTAAAATTTACTCCATTATTAATTTTGACCAGTGGTAAAATGATTCTTCAATAGATTCCCTTTCTCTTTCCAGAAAACTTATGCCTTAACCTTTCTGGTGGACTGTATTGCCTTTGCTTTTCTTGGTTGTAAGAATTATCATTTTCCACTGCTTTGACTATTGTTTTGTCTCCAGGGTATAGTAGTGCAAATGTGCCTCATCTATGGTCAAGAACAGGCGCAAAGAAACTTGTGAATTTTCCTGAAAATGGACCAAACATTTGCACATTGATCCATTTTTTATCCTGCATTAACAGTTGCAGCACCCATCTTACTTACTTACTTACTTACTTACTTACTTACTTACTTACTCACTGGCACTATCGAACCCGTAGGTTCATGGCTGCATGGATATAAGCTCTCCATACATCCCTATCCTGAGCTAATGCTTTCCAATCATTCCCTGTATAACATACTTCCCTCAAATCATAGTTAATGTTATTCTCCCACCTCATTCTTGGTCTACCAAGTGGGCGTTTTCCCTCTGGCTTTCCTACAAGAAGCTTCCATGCAAGTCTTTCATTTCCCATACGTGCAACATGTCCTGCCCAACGCAGTCTACGAGACTTAACTGTTCTTATTATATCTGGCTTCCTATAAAGACCATGTAGTTCATTGTTATGTAGTCTTCTCCATTCACCTGTCTGTTCATCTCTCTTTGGTCCAAAAATTTTCCTAAGTACTTTATTCTCAAATACTTGTAATCTCCTTTCCTCTCTTAAAGTAAGAGTCCATGTTTCGCACCCATATAATATAACTGGTAGAATAATAGTTTTATATATTTTCAGTTTAACGTTTTTTGAAAGGAGTTGGGACATCAAGAGTCTCTGCAATGCATAATAGCACGCATTTCCAGAATTGAGCCTATGTTTAATTTCTTTGTGCATCTCATTCCTATTTGTGATCATTGTTCTTGCAGCACCCATCTAACATATAATTTTTCACATCAGATTCCTTAGTCAAAATCTGATATATTCATTCAGTTGATGTTCCTACAGCTTCAGCAATTTCTCACACTGTCAACGATCCTTCGAGATCATTTTGTGCACTTTCACAGTCATTTCTGAGGTGGTGGACACATCTTGGCTGAGCACTACATGATCATCTTCTAAGCTCTCCTGACCAAATTTAAACTTGTTGGTCCACTTGGCAGTTGAATATGACGTAGTGGAGTCTCCAGCGTTTTCTAAAAATTTCATGAATTTCATTTGCTCTTATATCTTTCTTTTAGAAGTATTTTATCATTGGTCAAATGTAGGTTTTTTCCCTAATAAAAATCATTACACAGGAACAATAGAGAGCCATCTGCATCACCAGCTCTCCATCACCTTCCATGTTTACTAATGAAGGATGACAAATTATTATATTTGTAATTATATCAGAATGGGGTCCACCGCTGTGGTCTTGAGGTAGCATGCTGCCTTGTCACGCAGTGGGCCCGGATTCAATCCCCGGTTGGGACAGTTTTTCTGGGTGAGGTTTGTATCGGGGTTTTTCCTCACCTGTAAGACAAATGTCAGAAAAACTTTAAGGCCCAAACGGTCCCCAAAATCATATGGCCATTATAATCATCCTTCACCGGTGTGGAAAGCAACAGGAAGCTACCACACCTACAATTCCCTAGTAAAGCTGCAAAGCATAGCATGAAAATGCTATGATTGCAGTGAAAGACCTGCCCTCGGGCAGAATTACTATGGATGGATCAGAATGGGGTTATGCTACTGGTGATCTCGATAACTTTTCAAACCACCTTGTACATGTGAATTATTTGTTAATAGCTTAAAATATGATACATAGAAGTATTTCCCATTCATTTATATTCAGCGGTAATTAGTAAGTAGGTTCTTGTAAAAAGTGAAATTCAAATTTGCTTCTGACTTTCTTCACATGGGAACATCATAGTTTTCGATATCAGGAAAGTACTATAATTGTAGTTGAAAAATTGAATGGTCATGTATGTGTAACTTTTCTGGCTGACATATTGCTTCCAGGCTGAACTGACACACAGAAAATACAATAGCTCTGCATAATGTGAAATTTCATATCACAAAATTAGTATTCTAATGCTTAACTTGCATAATTCATTTTTCATATATTAAGCTTATATCCTGTTGAATAAATTAACAAATATGATAGATGTTGAAAAAAAGCCTTAAATTTTTTTGTGATATAAGCTGACCTTCTTTGAAGAAAGTCTTTGGTTTAAGTTAAATAGTCCTTGAAGTTAATAGTCGAGAAGAAAAAAAGTGTTATGTAAATTTGTTCATATGCAATAAATAAAGGACTAATATTTAATTTTAGGAAGTTATATTTTGAGGTTATTTTAATTATATTATTTTTGGTCTGGACATCTTACCTCAATATTAATGTTGATTTGTTCTTGGACATGTTTCAAAACAATTCTCTGTTTTATCTTCAGCTTTCCCAGACTGGTTTTATTTATGTTGCATTATGTTGCACCACCTGGATGTCGATGTCAGCTCCATCCTGTGGTTGGCCAAAGAACCTCCAAACAAGGTCACCCTCCATCGGAATATCAAAATTCATAACTCTGTTTCTGTTCTTCTGAATATAAATTTTTTCCCAAATAGTCAGCTCGTTTGTATTTTCTAACTGTTTTAATAATTTAGTGTCTGAATTTATATTATGTTTTTCAGACCAAACATGAGCAGCAACTGCAGATTTTTCAATTTCTCCATTTTTAATATTTCTTATGTGTTCTTTGGTTCTAATTTTTAGGTTTCTTTTTGTTTTCCCTATATATATCTTTTCACAACCCATGCATTCAATTTGATATATTCCTGACTTTTTATTTTTATCAGTTTTTTCATTTTTGTTGGTTTTTATTAGTTTATTTAAACTGTAGTTATTTTTTGGTGCTAATTTAATATTAAACTTCTCAAATATATTTTGAAATTTATTATGTACCCAGGGGTGATATGTGAATTTCCTATATTTTTTCATAGGTGGTTCTTCTTTTTCAAGATTACTTCTGTTTATCATTTTTTGTTTTTTATACTTTTCTATCCTTTTATGTACCATTTTTTCATCAAACCCATTTTCTCTTGCTACTTTGATTATGTGTTTTTTCTCATGTTTGAAATCTTCTTCGTTTAAGGGTAAGTTTACCAATCTATGAGTTAAACTATTAAATGCTGCTAATTTATGTCCAATTGGATTGAACCCTGTTGATTTTATAAAATTTTCCGTATGAGTTTCTTTCCTATGAATCCTGAATTCAATTTTTCTTTTTTCTTCGTTTCTGACCAATTTAAGATCCAAAAAAGGTATTTGTTTATTGTCTTCTATTTCTTTGGTGAATTTAATGTTTGTACTCTGTAAATTTAATAGTTTTAGGGAATCTTCTACATGTTTTTCTTTAACAATACAAATTATATCATCAACATATCTACTCCAAAATTTAAACATTGTGGGATGTGCTTTGGTGATTTTACATTCAAAATCGCTCATAAATAAATTTGCCAGGAAAGGTGATAATGGGTTTCCCATTGAGAGCCCTGATTTTTGTCTATAGAAATTCCCATTGAATGTAAAAAACATTTGGTCAATGCATAACGCAGTTAATTTCAAATAATCTTCTTTGATCTCTCTGTCTATGTTGTTTTTTCTTAACCAATTGTTCAATATCTCCAAAGTTTTTTGTTTCGGTACATTTGTGAATAGTGAAACTACATCAAACGAAACCAACCTATCTGTGGGTTCAATTTCCACTTTTTCTAATTTCTTAACTAATTCCAATGAATTTTCAATCTGCAGACTTTCAAAATTATTAATTCTTTTAAATTGATTATTCAGCCATTTCGAAATTTTGTAGGTTGGTGATCCAATATTGTTAATTATTGGCCTCATTTTGTTTCCCGGTTTGTGAATTTTTGGAAGTCCATGTATATTAGGGTTTCTTGGGTTGCTTACTTTTAATTGAAATTTTTCTTTCTTGGATAGAATTTTAACATTTTTAAAACAGTTTTCCACTTTTTTTATGGTTTTTGGTAGGGGGTCATTCTTAATTTTTCATACTCTTTTTCTTTCAAAAGTTCTTCCATTCTATTTTGATAATCTTCTTTGTCCAGAATTATAATTTGGTTACCCTTATCTGATTTTGTATATACAACATTTTTGTTATTTATTTCTTTGAGTGTTTTTAAATTCTCCTTACAAACTGGGTTTTTATTTGTATTCTTTATTTTATTCAAAATTTCTTCACATTTTTTTCTGATGATTATTTTTTCTTCTGTAACTAACCCTTCTATTGAATTTTCAATGTCCACTATGTATTCTTCTATTCTATTGGAATAATCTATTGCTGTTTTTAGACCGTTTTCTAACAATTTTGTCTCTTTTAGGTTAAAGGTTGCCTTTGAAAAATTTTTAACATAATTTCTGGTGGATTCTGATTTTTCTTCATTTCTGGTTTTATTCTGATGTTTGATTTTATTTGATGTATTCTTCTTTCCCTTTGATTTAGTTAACAAATTATTTATCTTTGTCTTTTGTTTCTCAATTTTCTTTTTCATGGTTATGTTCAAAAAAGTGAAAAATTTATTTTCTAGGTTTTCCCACATGATGTTTCCTAATATTTTAGACAATTTGATATGTAACAAATAAATTTCAATATCCAGATTACTGATCATTTCAAAGTGTTTATTCTTTTCTAGTTTTAGTAATTTGTTCTCCAAAATTTTTTGTTGTTTGCTGTTATTGTTATGCTTAACGGTTTTTCTAATGAACATGGGAACCAATTCTAATTTTAGACATTGGTTGATGAATTTAATGTCTGCTAATCTTTTAAATTTCTTCTCTCTTAATTTTATAAACTTTTTGACTTCATATTTTGTTTCGAAAAAATTGTTATTGAAGTTGAGTATGGAGGACGCCATCTTGTTTTTCGTAATTTATAACACAAACACAATTTCTGGTTTTGTTTCTTCCTTGTAACTTAAGAAGTTGTAATTAATATTTAATTTTAGGAAGTTATATTTTGAGGTTATTTTAATTATATTATTTTTGGTCTGGACATCTTACCTCAATATTAATGTTGATTTGTTCTTGGACATGTTTCAAAACAATTCTCTGTTTTATCTTCAGCTTTCCCAGACTGGTTTTATTTATGTTGCATTATGTTGCACCACCTGGATGTCGATGTCAGCTCCATCCTGTGGTTGGCCAAAGAACCTCCAAACAAGGTCACCCTCCATCGGAATATCAAAATTCATAACTCTGTTTCTGTTCTTCTGAATATAAATTTTTTCCCAAATAGTCAGCTCGTTTGTATTTTCTAACTGTTTTAATAATTTAGTGTCTGAATTTATATTATGTTTTTCAGACCAAACATGAGCAGCAACTGCAGATTTTTCAATTTCTCCATTTTTAATATTTCTTATGTGTTCTTTGGTTCTAATTTTTAGGTTTCTTTTTGTTTTCCCTATATATATCTTTTCACAACCCATGCATTCAATTTGATATATTCCTGACTTTTTATTTTTATCAGTTTTTTCATTTTTGTTGGTTTTTATTAGTTTATTTAAACTGTAGTTATTTTTTGGTGCTAATTTAATATTAAACTTCTCAAATATATTTTGAAATTTATTATGTACCCAGGGGTGATATGTGAATTTCCTATATTTTTTCATAGGTGGTTCTTCTTTTTCAAGATTACTTCTGTTTATCATTTTTTGTTTTTTATACTTTTCTATCCTTTTATGTACCATTTTTTCATCAAACCCATTTTCTCTTGCTACTTTGATTATGTGTTTTTTCTCATGTTTGAAATCTTCTTCGTTTAAGGGTAAGTTTACCAATCTATGAGTTAAACTATTAAATGCTGCTAATTTATGTCCAATTGGATTGAACCCTGTTGATTTTATAAAATTTTCCGTATGAGTTTCTTTCCTATGAATCCTGAATTCAATTTTTCTTTTTTCTTCGTTTCTGACCAATTTAAGATCCAAAAAAGGTATTTGTTTATTGTCTTCTATTTCTTTGGTGAATTTAATGTTTGTACTCTGTAAATTTAATAGTTTTAGGGAATCTTCTACATGTTTTTCTTTAACAATACAAATTATATCATCAACATATCTACTCCAAAATTTAAACATTGTGGGATGTGCTTTGGTGATTTTACATTCAAAATCGCTCATAAATAAATTTGCCAGGAAAGGTGATAATGGGTTTCCCATTGAGAGCCCTGATTTTTGTCTATAGAAATTCCCATTGAATGTAAAAAACATTTGGTCAATGCATAACGCAGTTAATTTCAAATAATCTTCTTTGATCTCTCTGTCTATGTTGTTTTTTCTTAACCAATTGTTCAATATCTCCAAAGTTTTTTGTTTCGGTACATTTGTGAATAGTGAAACTACATCAAACGAAACCAACCTATCTGTGGGTTCAATTTCCACTTTTTCTAATTTCTTAACTAATTCCAATGAATTTTCAATCTGCAGACTTTCAAAATTATTAATTCTTTTAAATTGATTATTCAGCCATTTCGAAATTTTGTAGGTTGGTGATCCAATATTGTTAATTATTGGCCTCATTTTGTTTCCCGGTTTGTGAATTTTTGGAAGTCCATGTATATTAGGGTTTCTTGGGTTGCTTACTTTTAATTGAAATTTTTCTTTCTTGGATAGAATTTTAACATTTTTAAAACAGTTTTCCACTTTTTTTATGGTTTTTGGTAGGGGGTCATTCTTAATTTTTTCATACTCTTTTTCTTTCAAAAGTTCTTCCATTCTATTTTGATAATCTTCTTTGTCCAGAATTATAATTTGGTTACCCTTATCTGATTTTGTATATACAACATTTTTGTTATTTATTTCTTTGAGTGTTTTTAAATTCTCCTTACAAACTGGGTTTTTATTTGTATTCTTTATTTTATTCAAAATTTCTTCACATTTTTTTCTGATGATTATTTTTTCTTCTGTAACTAACCCTTCTATTGAATTTTCAATGTCCACTATGTATTCTTCTATTCTATTGGAATAATCTATTGCTGTTTTTAGACCGTTTTCTAACAATTTTGTCTCTTTTAGGTTAAAGGTTGCCTTTGAAAAATTTTTAACATAATTTCTGGTGGATTCTGATTTTTCTTCATTTCTGGTTTTATTCTGATGTTTGATTTTATTTGATGTATTCTTCTTTCCCTTTGATTTAGTTAACAAATTATTTATCTTTGTCTTTTGTTTCTCAATTTTCTTTTTCATGGTTATGTTCAAAAAAGTGAAAAATTTATTTTCTAGGTTTTCCCACATGATGTTTCCTAATATTTTAGACAATTTGATATGTAACAAATAAATTTCAATATCCAGATTACTGATCATTTCAAAGTGTTTATTCTTTTCTAGTTTTAGTAATTTGTTCTCCAAAATTTTTTGTTGTTTGCTGTTATTGTTATGCTTAACGGTTTTTCTAATGAACATGGGAACCAATTCTAATTTTAGACATTGGTTGATGAATTTAATGTCTGCTAATCTTTTAAATTTCTTCTCTCTTAATTTTATAAACTTTTTGACTTCATATTTTGTTTCGAAAAAATTGTTATTGAAATTGAGTATGGAGGACGCCATCTTGTTTTTCGTAATTTATAACACAAACACAATTTCTGGTTTTGTTTCTTCCTTGTAACTTAAGAAGTTGTAATTAATATTTAATTTTAGGAAGTTATATTTTGAGGTTATTTTAATTATATTATTTTTGGTCTGGACATCTTACCTCAATATTAATGTTGATTTGTTCTTGGACATGTTTCAAAACAATTCTCTGTTTTATCTTCAGCTTTCCCAGACTGGTTTTATTTATGTTGCATTATGTTGCACCACCTGGATGTCGATGTCAGCTCCATCCTGTGGTTGGCCAAAGAACCTCCAAACAAGGTCACCCTCCATCGGAATATCAAAATTCATAACTCTGTTTCTGTTCTTCTGAATATAAATTTTTTCCCAAATAGTCAGCTCGTTTGTATTTTCTAACTGTTTTAATAATTTAGTGTCTGAATTCAGACACTAAATTATTAAAACAGTTAGAAAATACAAACGAGCTGACTATTTGGGAAAAAATTTATATTCAGAAGAACAGAAACAGAGTTATGAATTTTGATATTCCGATGGAGGGTGACCTTGTTTGGAGGTTCTTTGGCCAACCACAGGATGGAGCTGACATCGACATCCAGGTGGTGCAACATAATGCAACATAAATAAAACCAGTCTGGGAAAGCTGAAGATAAAACAGAGAATTGTTTTGAAACATGTCCAAGAACAAATCAACATTAATATTGAGGTAAGATGTCCAGACCAAAAATAATATAAATAAAGGACTGCTATTTGAGCTTTAATGAGTGAATAATTCTAGAACAAGTCTCAGATTTTAAATATTTTAGATGCCAAATGTTGATTTAAGAATAATAAAATTATTAAAAAATGGGTAGTATTTTGAAGCATCATAGTTTCAGTGGCATTTTGACATATAACTCGTGTGATGAATATTGTTTTGAAATATATGTCATAAATTTTAATGATTGAACAAGATACAGGTCTCAATGTTTAAGAAAGGCAGATATCTTTTTTCTGTATATGAGAGAAAAAAAAATACAGTATAAAAATGTTGCCTTATGTATAATGAATTTAAATAACCAACCAACTTATCATACATCTACATTATCAATACACCAGTTAGAACTAAGAAGTTATATCATTAATCAGATATTTATACCATTCTTATTAGAAAAATAACAAACTGTATACAACCATTGAGCTTCTTGTGAGTTGTGGATTTGTCTCTAGAGAGATAAAATGGGACAGAAAAAAAATTAATTTCTTCAGAGAACTGCAGGATTCACAATGCTGGAAAAGAAATATAAAAATTGACAAGGAACTAAACATCACATTTCTTTTATATTATATTAATAATAGAAAAAAAATGATAAAAATAATGTATTTTAACTAGATGGATATAGGATCTCACTACAGGTTTTCAAGGAAAAGGTCTTCAGGAGAATCATATTGAATGAAATGAAATTGTAACAAACCAATAGTCCAATATGAAGGAAGAGAAAAGACAAATATTCTGGTGATTTTCAGCATGTTAAAATCTTAAAAAAATACAGGCAAAATTTTTTCCTACCTTATATATATTTTGCCTGCATTTTTTCTACCTTATATATAATATGTCCACCGCAGTGGTCTTGAGGTAGCGTGCTCCTTGTCACGCAGAAGGCCCGGGTTCGATTCCCGGTTGGTTCAGGCTCCTGGGTGAGGGTTTTTTTTTGGGGGTTTTTCCTCACCTATAAGACAAATGTCGGGAAGCTTAGGGCCTAATGATTCCCAAAAATCATCCGGCCATTACCATCCTTCACTGGTGTAGAAAGCAACGGGAAGCTACCACACCTATAATTCCCTAGTAAAGCTACAAAGCATACCATGAAAATTCTATGATTGCAGTGAAAGACCCGCCCTTGGGCAGAATTACTATGGAATGGAATATATAATATGTAAGGTAGGGAAAAAAGCAGGCAAAATTTTTCATATTTTAAGAAGCTGAAAATCACCAGAATATTTGTCTACTGTACTATCCAGCGATTCATTATATGAGGAATTATCCTCAAGCTGTAAGGACTCTTGCTGCACAGAAAGCATTGGTGGGTCATATTGACCAAAATGCTGTCTGGAAATAGTCAGTGATAGCTTGGGTTCTGAACATGTTAAAAATATCAATGTCCAGACTACTCACTGAGGACCTTGGACTTAGTATGAGGGCAATTCAAAAAGTAAGTTCTGGTATTTTTTTCAGAAAATACTTTATTATTGGAACTTTCTTACTTTCCAGTGAAAACTACACATTTCAGTTATTTTTAAACGTAATTTTCATTTACTTCAAAGCATTTGTCATAACGATTTACAAGCTTCAAAATCCCCTCTGTAAAAAAAACTGTGCCACCTGTGACTGTAGCCACCCATTGATGTCTCCTTGAGCTCCTCATTCATTTGAAATTATGATACAGCGATTCTGTCTTATCACTTCATCCGCTATTTCAACAAGTTCATCATTTACAACAGACAGTCGACCACCTCATTCTTCATCAATGACTCGAATCTCTCTCGAAATTCATGACCCCACATTGTTCAACACGCCACTCATAATGTCCCCATACACTCATGATGAATTGGTTCTGTTGTAAATTTTTTTGCCTACAGAAAGCATGTAACTCCACATATCTCACACTTGGCAGAGCTTCTATTGTTGCAGATATTTTAAACACGTGTCTTATTGAGAGAAAAATGCAACCACACATTATACTGCCAGGAGCATACTGAACCTAGCTATACAGTGGAACAAAGATGGTGATGTTACCACCAGTCATTTGCATGAAGAATGAGACCAGAACCTACTTTCCGAATCTCACTCATACTTACCAATGGAGTACTGGACATTTCATAACCCTACAGCTGATGATATACAGAGATATCTAAGGTGCAACACCTCCAGTGATATCCTAACAATGGACTCTGACGAATCCTCCTCAATGATGAGAAAATTTTCACCATTGAAGAGAGTTTTAATCAGCAAAATGACAGGGTGTATGCCTCAATTGTCCCTCTTCAGTCATGGTTGATGTGGATTATTATGGGTCACTCAAAAAGGGGCTTAAAACAAATTAAAATTACAGCATTAGAGTCTGTAGTCAGAGGGCTTAATACTGTTTTCTTAACATAGTAGTGGTCTACAGAGATCTGTGTTTTAATGACCAATACTAGCTGACTGGCCACTGATGTTTCAAGTTTTACATAGGATTATCTCTCTCCTCTCTTTTGAAAGAGGCATGAAATGTTGTTTTTTCTCACTCTACAGTACATTCCTAGTTGTCTTTGTTCCCCCCTCTTTCCTTTAAAATGTCCAACTTGATAGAGAAAAGTACCGGTACTTTAAAGCTAATTAGTAGTGTTATAACTAGAATCCGGATGTTAGGCACTTAAAAATTCAAAATAGGTGGGCAAAAAGGCACTAAAATTGGCACTAGAAAATTCAAAGTAGGCTCTTACAAAAATGAACTACAACATAATTTTTTACAGCCTTACATAAAGACTATAAACATATGCTAACAATAGCATATGAAGATATCAGAGATGATTTTGCAACTTGTTTTGCCTTTTTACAAAGACCAGACTTATGTTTTGCGGTGTGTACATGCTGCGAAACATGGCACTTCTTCGTGCAATGCACTGACATTTTACACACTTTGCAAAACAGTATTGAACCATCACTTGAGAATATTTTCGCACCAAATTCTTTCACGAAATAGATCAGTTTGTCTTTTACTGTTGTCTGTTTTTTAGGCATCATAAAATAACTGTTCTAAAGGTAAAAAAAAAATAAGCCACATACACTTGTCGCACCACTGTCTTTGAAGCATGAGGTGGAAAAAATACAATAGCCGGCACTTGTTATTTTTGCCTAATGGGAGTGCATTGAGGGGAAAACCATCTACCTGCTAGGTTATTGGTTATTACCACCATTGCCACCTTTATCCTAAAATATTCTAACAAAATTATAAAAGGAACACTTGAAATTTTCTATGCAATGATATGTGTCATGAAGTTTGTCCAGTTCAATTAATTTTAATGAAATACTAAGTTAATATCAAGAAAAAATGGCAAATATACATTTATAGGCATTATAATCTGAAACAGGCATTTATAGGCAAAATTGACTTTGTGGAAAACAACTCTAGGGTCGTCGGCATGAACTTATATGAAGTCACTTTTACAATATCTATAATAAATAACTGTAGGCATTTTCCCTAACATTCGGTCTGTAGTTATAACTAAGGACTGGAGTTTGATGTATTTACAATTTATTTTCAGTTTGAGAAGCCTGGTAGAAGAGATGACTTTGATTATCCTCAGATGGCAAAAGAATCAGTCACAAAAGCATTGCAGGATGCTAAAGTGCAAATCTCTGACATAAAGCAAGCTTGTGTGGGTTATGTTTATGGTAAGAATTGGCATTACATTTATATAACTGTTCTAATATTGTCACTGATGGCACGGGGTTTTCCTCTTACTTATTTGGACTTAAATAAGTACGCAGTTGCTATGTAAAATTTTTCTTTTCACTTTATTTTCTTCTCAAAATTATCATTAAATCTTCAACAATTTGATTTAACAACTATTCTTCTTTGACAGTTTATAAGATAATCACTTATAACACAGTTGCAGACACAATCCTTCCTCACCGTTACGCTCACAATTAACCTCTCGTCATCCAACGTCGGACTCTTGCCGACCAATTATCGCAGACTGACTGGCCGGCCTTCTCCTCTGCTCTTTTATATAAGCAGGGAGGAAAGTTCTAGTAACAGCTTCGCGCAACTTCGAAGCCCAGGTACCTCTGGCTTCGATCTTTCTACAAGCGGAAGGAGACGCTGGTAGAAACGTCTGGCAACACGTTCCAGACAATTCAAGTGGCTCTGTGGGTCACTAACTTGCTAGGGGCAACTCACCGTGCAATTCAAATGCTGCCTACTCGACATGTAACAATATCTTAAGTATAATCTATTATTCATCTTTTTACTATGTGGTGGATTGTATACCATCAAGCCCAGTACATTAAAATAATTTGTTTTCATATCTGGCTGTATTTTATGTATGACAAAATTTTTGGGACAGCAGTTTTTTAAACGTTTTTTTATAAAGACAATGTCATCTGAAATGTAGAATGCACAAAATAAAATGTGCTTAATTTGTATATTGATAATTTGTTCAATGAATTTCTTTAGATTAAATTCTTTAATGGCCTGGGGCCTCACTTCACTTAAGTAAAATACTTACCATCAGGTAGAATGAAAAAAGGAAGTAAAACAATATGGTCCTTGATCAATGATTTATAGGCAAAGAATAGATCTGATAAACTTGTTTTCTACACGATTGATTATTATTGTTTTGATTATTTTTCTATGCTATATTTTTATGTTTTCAGGTGATTCTACTTGTGGGCAACGTGCTCTGTATGAAGTTGGTATGACTGGAATGCCTATTTACAATGTAAATAACAATTGCTCAACTGGATCTACAGCTCTCTACATGGCAAAGCAGATACTAGAAGCTGGAAATGGTGATTGTGTTCTTGCACTTGGTTTTGAAAAAAATGGAAAGAGGTTCTCTTTCTTCAAAAGTAGGTATTGGTAATCTCAAATTTCATTATATATATATATATATATATATATATATGACTAATTCTCTAACACTTAGCCTATGAGATAAATCATAAAGCCTTTGTATATTTAAATTCTCAGCTTTACAATTGTTTTGCATCAACTGGCTGCTGTATGCCAATATGTAAGTTTTGAAAAAAGTATGTTAAAAGTTTCTTTTTACATTAAAAAACACTGACTTGACAATCTTCACTGTTTATTGTAGCACCTAACTAACAATATTCAGTTATTAATAAAAAATCAGAGAGCAGGATCATTTGGCAGTTTGATGCATGATAAAAAATGTAGATTAGCATTTATGAAGATCTAAGTTCATAGCTATTTAATAGTGAGTGGAGAACATATTTTTAATGACTCATCTCATACAATTTCAAATTTAATGTTATTAATTTTTTGAATTTTTAACATTATGAGGTTTTATTGATGAGAATCAAATGAATCATGAATTCTTCATACCTCATACTTCTGTTTTTTTTAACACAGCACCACAGTATCGGCAACCATCGTCACCATCATCAGCTGTTTTCGCGACTGTCAATTTTTTCTTTTTCTGGTAATTACCCAAACTGCTGTTTTTAAAAAAAGTATGAGGTAAGAAAAATTAATCATTCATTTGATTCTTATCAATTTCAAATTTCTTTGATACCGACGGTTTTAGACAATATCTTGTCCCTCTTCCACTGAGTGGAAGTAATGACTGAAGAGGGACAAGATATTGTCTGAAACCGTTGGTATCAAAGAAATTAAAAATTGTATGAGGTGAGTCGTTAAAAATATGTTCTCCACTCACTATTAATGATATAACCTCATAATGTTTACTTCCCAACATTAATTTAAATATCATAGGGCCATTTGTTGTAAAGACAGAATCTCTGATAGGACTGATGGCGTTTATGTGTTTCTTTAATAATAAAATATGGCTATATTGAAAGATTTGATACTAAAAGTGTTTGTACACTTACTTCGTGAGCCAGTGTAACAGATGGCATCGAAATCTCAATTTTTTAAAATGGCACTTAGCTGGTTGATGCTTAACATCATCCAATTCTTGTAGTTCCCTTTGTAGGTGACCATATGCATGTTTTCCATATTGATAATATAAGTTCATGAAAATACTGTAGTTTTTTAACACAATGAATTATGGAAACAAACAGTAAATAGTGGAATTTCAATAACTAGGAATAAAGTAATTCAAACAATATTATATGCTGATGATCAAATAATATTATCAGATTCCGAAGATAGCTTACAAATAGCAGCGTATCAATTATCAAATTGCCAGCAAATATAATATGAAAATTTCCACTTCAAAATCCAAAACAATGACAATGTGTGGAAAAAACATACAACGGGTGAAAATTGAGATTGATGGAAAAATTATAGAACAAGTGTCAGATTTATCTTACTTAGGAAGTGTATTTGCAGAGTATAAGAGTGACATTGATTCAAAATTACAAAAATATAATAAAATGAATGGGGTAATACGAAGACATTTTGGTAAACAGGTGAGGACAGAGACAAAACTAAGATTACATAACATCACATCAAAAGCTGCTCTAAAATATGGAAGTGAAATTTGGAATTTAAATAAAAGAAACTCTCATAAACTTCAAGTAAGCCAAATGCGCTTCTTACCATCATTGTTAGGAGTTAATAGACTGGATCACCAAAGGAACACTATTATCAGAGGAAAATTTGGAGTAACAAGTTTAAATGAAGATATACAAAGATACCAATAAGAATGGAAAAATCATCTGAGGAGAATGGCAAGAAATAGACTTCCAAAATTGGCATTCCAATATACCCCAAATGGACATAGGGACCAAGGAAGACCAAAACATCGGTGGAAAGATCAAGACCATCTTTGCTAGGTTTACCGTACAGGCCACATGGCCTAAAACGAATTTGTTCATGATGATGATGATGATGATGAATTATAATTCTGCTGTTATATATTTTGTATACCTGCCTATGTGCTGTAATGGTTATTGTGTGTCTAAAACTAGGAATCTAGGGGTTTAGTATTCATTTGCTTAATAAAACATAGAAATTTGTATTTGCATAATGAGTATGCAACAGGGTTCATTATGACTTGTGAATTATCTAGTACACTGTAGGTAAATTGCATCTCTCTCTTTTTATGTCTAATATATAAATTTTCTTCCTTTTGATTTCAAAATATTTCTACTGCAATCTCTCATAATGCCATATTTTGACATTTTATTGACATCATTTAATAATGGACTTGCACATAAACTGCAATGTAATCATAATATTTGTATCGGATATATATTCCATAATATTATAAATAAGACCGTATATCATCCTTTCTTGAACTATGCTTGCTCTATTTCACTGATCATAGAAAAATGCATTTTCATTCTCTGTTATTCAAAATTGTACATACTTCTACAATTAGCTACTTCTCACTTTCATCTCCTATCCTCCAATCACAGTTTAAGTACATGATCATACCAATTTTGCTACTTGACATCCTATATTGTATCAACAGTGAAACTCTGGAAATCCCTACTACGGAAGATTAGGGTTTGCCAGATATTAGCTTCTTTTCACAGAAATTTAAATCTTTCTTTTGTAATTGATCTGTCAGCACATTAATTGATGGTTTCTGTTCTTTTCATTTCTCTAATAATATTAATTTGATTAATTTTAATTTCAGTTTAATTTGTATAAATATAATAATTGATATTTAAAGAGAAAAATTATACGCTCAGACCGGGACTTGAACCCGGGACCCTTGGTTTTCTAGTCCAAGTGCTCTACCATTTGAGCTACCTGAGCAAGTACCGATCTAAACGCAAATCTTTCTCTATATACATTGTAATTCCCGGTTTGTATTTTTTAACATTCTTACCTCATATGAATTGTTTATCTGGACATATGTTTCAGGGCTGTTGCCCTATCATTTTGTTTGTAAAAAAAATACAAACTCAATTATTAAATTAAACCTCATAATGTTACTTCCTATTGATTTTAAAAGTGTATAGTTATATTTAAAATTGAATTTTTTTTTCTGTTATATAATTTTTCAGTATCTAAGCAGAGCAGTCTGACATTCTCTACAGCACTCAGGCCAAATGGGCCCAGTTTCAGTGCTTATCATTCCCGGTGAACAGGGTCTGCTTACAGTTGCACTATTAGTCAAACTTTCTCTTTTTATTCTAATGTTTTATTTTAGGAAGTAATATTTTGAAGTTCTTTTTATCAAGTTTGTTTGAGTCTAGAGATATCTTACCTCAATTTCTCTTTTTATCTTTATCTGCTTTCTCTCTCTTTCCTTGCATTCCAAGGATGAAACACATGGTCATATTACAACTAATAGCTACCATTCAGTTACCTATGAACTCTGTAGATATTGGTATTTATGTATGGGTTAGTAGAAGAGTGAAGATTGTGGTTCAATATGGCACCACAAAAGTTTAAATTGCAACAAATTATTTATCTTGTTGAGTAGTTCTTGATACAAAATAATTGTTGACCAGAGCAACAATGTTTTGCAATGCAATTTCCTGGTGTTCCCATTCCACAAAGAACTGCTATATTAACGCATTTTGCTGTTATGGATGCAGATTTTACATCAAGCAAAATTGTCCAGTATAGGTTATGGATGGAGAATCTCCACGACATGTTTGTTTTCATAATTTCTAAATTTATTATTTCTAACAATATTATTTTATAAAAGTACCTTTACTATTAATATAATAATTCTATTTCTCCAGGTTATGTTGAATATAGTAAATCTCAAAACAGGAGTTAAAACAGAAGGACACATCTACTCACATTATTCGAACCTTTGGACACCATTCTTTTTCCAAAATGCATATTGCCAGCTTGCATTTTTTCTGTTGCCAGTGTTTTTGAAAGAAAAGTCTTTTAATCTCATCTACTGTAATTTTTTTCTCCCATCCTATATTGACATAAATTTTGTTATGAGGTGTGTAAAAACAGGGTGTATATTATTTATTTAAAATTAATATTGGGAAGTAAACATTATGAGGTTATAACATTAATAGTGAGTGCAGAACATATTTTTAATAAAAATATGTTCTCCACTTGCTATTCATGTATATTATTTAGTTTGTCATCTGTTACATTATTAAAAGCTAAATGGAGAAATCTCAAAATAGATGAAAATCTATTGTGTGACGTGCATTTTCTGGAAAATGGTGTGGCAGGCATTTCATCTGTGGATCATTAAATTTTCGAACTTGGTTTTGTAATAAATCGCATCAAAATAATTGGAGGTACAAAAGCTTTGGGCACAAGAAGATGTTTCATTACATTGTACTCCTGTTTATAAATAAATAAAAAAATCATAAACATTGTCATCACATACATCTACCCATTTATATATCCTATTTATTGGGTCTAATTTTCCTTCAGAAAAAATATTTTCTGTTACTCTTTGTTGATAAAGATTTGTGTCCATAACAATTAATCTAATGAGTTCCTGATCAAAGAATATTAAAATATTGTTGGGTGTCTTATCAAATTCAAGTCAGTTGTACACCATTCAAATTGTCTGTATATTTATGAAATTTTATTTTTTAATCATTATTTTTTTATTTCACATCCTTGAATCTTCTCTTAACCCTAGCAGCACATACCTACTCTCATCGAAAAAAGATTAGCATATAATCGTTCCTATTACTTTGAAATAAAATATCTTATAATTGGGTTTTTTAGGCCCTCAGAATAGAATACAAAGTAGAAATACATTATATTAAATTAATGTTGGGAAGTAAACATTATGAGGTATATTCATTAAAATTCATCGGAGAACATATTGTTTATGTAGAAAAAACAAAAAGGAATTTGGAAATTCGGACAAAAGAACATTTCAGAAATATTAAAAATTGTGAACTTGAAAAATCTGCAACTGCTGCACATAGTTTATTAGAACATCATAAAATTGGAAGAGAAGCTAAACTTTTAAAACAAGTAGAGAAACCTTTGGAATTGACAGTTTGGGAAAAAATATACATTCAGAAAAACAAAAATAGATCAATGAATTTTGAGATCCCCAACGAAATTACATTGATTTCGAAGTTCATAAATTCAAACATAGATGGCAGCACTGAAGATAACAACAATAGAATAGTTGACGGCCGAAGAATTTTGTCAGTCGGAGTTATGGCTGAAGATGAACATGACTATGTTTGAAATCGCGATATCATGGAAGCATGAATCCTATGAGGTGAGTTGTTTAAACAATATGTTCTCCGATGAATTTTAATAGAAATACATTGTTTGTTAACATTGGACTCAGTAAGAAAAGAAAAAGTTGCACTTTTTGTAAAAACAGGAAAGAAAAGAGAACTTCTTATAATCAATAGTAAATAGAAAAATGTTTGCCTGAACCGGGAATCAAACCCCGAATCTTCAGCTTTCCATGCTGACGCTCTGACAACTGAGCTAATTCAGGCTACATTCCCATCCAAGCATAAACACTCCCTATTAATTTAATAAGAACTTCTTATCTTAAGATAAGATAATAACGTCTTAAGAACCTCATAATGTTACATCCCATATTTAACTGTGAAGAAAAGAGAAGTTGAAATCATCTACAACATCAAACAAAAAAAAATAGTGTTTTCAATATCCTGTTCAATAATATATTGGCCTTCCATGAACCCAGAGCATTCTTGTACGTGATGGGGCATGCTCAATATCAACACATTAAAACTCTCCCGAGGCAAATTATCCCATTCTTCCACATCAGCATTCCTGAGGACTTGAATCGTTAATAGGGGATGTTGACAATTGCAAATCACTGTCTTTAGAAAGTTTCATGCATTCTTTATGCAGTTCATGTCTGGGAGCATGCTGGTCATTCTATTCTTGGGATCCCATGTCTTAGCAGATACTGCTGCACACAATAAACACGCATTATTTTCCTGCAGAGTTAACCGTTCTTCTACAGTCTCTGCAAAATCACTCACTATGGTTTGGAAGATGTTGTTTTCATACACTGCAGCAGTTATGTTTCCTTCTATTGGAACCAGCGGCATGCAGGATCCAAACATGATTTAGCCACCAAACTGTTTGGTGAAATTCCACTGTCATTGAGGAAAGATGTCATCCCCTGATGATCTCCATATGTGAAGAGTTGTTGTTAGGGTTTAACCCAATTCTCACTTTGTCTGTGAACAAAGTTCTGGTCTTTTGGCCTTATGTCCAATTTTCACGTGCTTTAGCCCATCTTTCATAACTATCCCTGTACTGTGGATGGAGCACCGGAGTCTTGTGTGGTCTTCAGGCATACAACCCCATGTCATGAAGTATATTGCATACAGTTTGACTACTTACAGCAACTTCTGTGGCTTTGTGCAGCTTGTGGCACAGAGTTGTAGCTGAGGTTGTAGGGTCCCTACATGTAGATATCCTTTCATACTAGTCCTGAGCTGGTGTTGTTTTACATGAATGGCCCTCAGAAGGTCAAACCCCTACTGAATGGTTGTTCTGGAACTTTCTCCACATTCTGGAGACAAAACTTTTATCAACGTAAATAATATTCTCATCAACTAGGCTCATGTTTTGTTCCATCAGATTGATAATTTTTATGCAGTCTGCCATTGAAAGAGTTTTGAGGCATTATACTGCACTAGGAAGCACATAGACATTGACTGAACTTGACTCAGAGTAGTAGGTTTGTTTACTACCCATGATGGACTTCCCTAGTGATGGGCAGAGAGACACACACAAAAGAGTTTGGGTTATTAAACACAATATGTGCTACTATAACACTGAAAAAAAATATAAATATTAGGTATTGGTGGGTAAACAGGAAATATGCTTAACTTCTTTTGATGAATGTTTCACTAATGTCATTGCTATCCTGTTCTCTAAATTCACTATCAGTTTCAACTCTGCATAAACCTGCATCAGTATTAGACCTAATTATTTCAGCCTGATTTTTGCTAAAATCTGATTCTATGTCATGTCACTATCTAGTACATTTTCAACAAACTGTAATATAATTCCTGATATTTTATTGCAGTTTCTTTCATGATAATATTGACACAACCGAACTACATGAAGGCATGATGTAAACTAGATCTGTTATGATATTCACAGTATTCCTTTGAGAGATGTGGATAGTGATTTTTGTATTTCATTACAATTTTTTTGTGTGCTATATTTAGACTCTAGGTTAATATAAGAGTTAAGATGCCTTAATGGTTAGGAAAGAAATCCTAAACAGTGTGACTTATTTTACTATCATGATTTGTATCAGTAACACTCTAGTAAAAAAAATCACTACAGTCTTTAAATATTTCCAGAAATGTCAGATACCCTGCTCCTGAATGAATGCATATTTTTACAGATGGCTCCAGCCTACCAAATGATGGTGGCACTGGTGCTGGTGCAGTATGTCCACTTTTTTCCTTTTATCGTAAACTGAACACAAATTCAACAAACTTTGATGGTGAAATTCTAGCAATTTTCTTAAGTTTACAAAATTTTTTATATCACATCCAAAAATTTACAAAAGTTGTAATTCTATGTGACTCCAAAGCAGCATTCTCGCTATAACACGAGACACAACACCCAAAAGCATCAAAATTATCGAATGTCACAAAATGATAAAACAGTTATCCTGTCTACATAAAGAAGTTGTACTTCAATGGATTCCGGCCCATTGTGGAGTGACAGGCAATGAAATAGCCGATTTTCTAGTCAAGAAGGGTAGTAAAATTGTATCAAACCCAACTTCTACTCCAGTTTCCTTTCACTCTATCAAAAGAATTATCTCAAATAAATACATCAATAAACTTAGAGAAGAATACACCACCAAAACATCTGGAAAGGAATGGGAAAATCTACAAGCTTATGACATTACTACATTACAAAGAAAATCTGCAGTAGCAACATTCAGACTGCTAACGGGACATGGCTGCTTGAATAAACACCTACACAGAATTGGCATAACAGATTCACCTAAATGCCCTTTTTGCAATTTAAATGAAGATATGGAAAGAAACCATCTCCTCCGTTGTCCAGCTTTTGTAGAAGAGACCAGCCTTTCTGCTAAATATTGGAGTGCAAGAGAGCGAATGATTTCATTATCAAGTGCTCGACATTAGATACCAACCAACCAACCATATTTCCAGAAAGGAAAGCAGTAAAACTCACCTCTACTTATTGTGATATTTCAGAAGTATATAATTTCTTGTACAAACATATAAAAGAAAATTTCTCTTTCTAGTGGAATTTATTTCCTTAAAATATCTTAAAAAATGAAACTGCTACCTCTTTTTGAGTACATTGTAATTTTAAATCATTCTCTGAATTTAAATACCCATTGCATAACCTGTAGCAAACTCTGACTATTTAAATGGCTGCCAATGAATGGGCTAAACCTCATAAAAAAGTTGACAGATGTTAGTTCTGAATAAACTGACTATAGCATTACTTATTTTAGGAATTCTCACTATGAGGTATATTCATTAAGGTAGAATATGTTTATCACTCACCTCATATTGTTCTTCTTATTTGATTATAGACTAGTTTCGGAACATAGTTTCTGTTCCATCCTCAGTAACATCACGACCGTTGTTCTGTCGTCTTGAAGAGTTGTCCTTCTCTCCTTCCATTGGCTGACTGAAAAACCTCGAAACCAGGTCATTCTCACCGGGAATTTCAAAGTTCATTAATTTCTTCTTTTCGCTCTTTTGAATGTAGATCTTTCCCAACAGTAAGTTCTTTTGGTTTTTCTATTTGTTTTAATAATTTTGCTTCTTTCTCGATAAGATGTTTTTCAGACCATGCATGGGCAGCCACTGCAGATTTTTCTACTTCCCCTTTCTTGACATTCCTGAGATGTTCTTTAACTCTAGTTTTCAAATTTCTTTTAGTTTTTCCTATGTAGAATTTCTCACATTCTTTACATTTAATTTGATAAATCCCTGATTTGTTTTCTTCTTTAATTTTCTCAATCTTATTAGGTCTAATCAGTCTGCTGATGCTGTAGTCATTTTTGGGTGCTAACCTTATGTTGAAATCTTTAAAAATTTTTTGAAACTTGTGGTGTTTTAATGGATGATATGTGAATTTCTAAAATTTACATTATCTTCTTAACTTTTAGAAGAGTGCTTTGATTAATAAATTTTGTCTTTTGAACTTGTTTATTTTTTTTTTTTAGTATCATTTTTATAGCAAAACCATTTTCGTGGCTACGTTGATTATGTGTTCTTTTTCTTTTTCATAATTTTCTTTGTTCATTGGTATGTTCACTAATCTATGTGTCAAACTATTGAAAACTGCTTCTTTGTGAGCTATGTGATTGAAACCTAAAGCTTTTATGTAGTTATCTATATGTGTCTTGAAAACATGAATATGGAAGACAAAATTACCATCAGGAAAAAATGTGAAAAAATTATCAAAGAAATCAAGGAAACACCAATAAAAAAAAAGGGTTCAAGAAACATGAAAATTATTAAAGACATCAACAGTAAAAATGTAATAATTACTAAAGCTGACAAAGGCAACCAGTTGGTTATTTTAGACAAAGAAGAATACAACAACAGAATGGAAAAACTTTTGGACTCTGAAGAATATACACAGATTCAATCAGACCCCCTTAACAAAACCATTTAAGAAGTAGACAACACTCTCAAGAATATCAATCACATTTTAACTAAGAAAGACAAGTTTCATCTGAAGGTTTCAAATCCAAAAATTCCCAACATCTACGGACTCCCGAAAGTGCACAAAGAAGGGAAGAAAATGAGGCCGATAATTAACAACATAGGGTCTCCTACATATCATTTATCTAAATGGTTATGTAAGGAATTTAATAAAATGAATGGATTTGAAAACTCTGCAATAGAAAACTCTTATGAATTGGTAGATAAACTAGAAAACATACAACTACAATCTTCAGACAGATTAGTTTCATTTGATGTTGTTTCCTTATTTCCAAGCATTCCAAAAGACGAAACTATGGAAATTTTAGAGATTTGGATGAAAAATAATAAAATTGAAAAAGTAAAGATAGTCGAATATAAAACTTTAAACTAAATTATGTATCGATAATATGTTTTTCACCTACAATGGAAGATTTTATAAACAAAATTCAGGACTTTCGATGGGAAACCCTTTATCTCTCCATTCTTAGCTAATCTATTCATGGGGAATTTTGAACACAAGATAATTAACGGACATCGCTTAATTTTCAAGTTCTGGTGCAGATATGTGGATGACATAATTGCAATAGTTAATCATAAACAGATAGATGACGCATTAAAATTATTGAACATTCAAAGTCAAACTATAAAGTTCACTATGGAAAAGGAAATCAATGGAGAAATACCATTTTTAGATCTCAACTTAAAAAGGAATGAAGAAAATAAGATAGAATTTGGAATTTACAGAAAAAAGACACATATAGATAACTACATAAAAGCTTTAGGTTTCAATCACATAGCTCACAAAGAAGCAGTTTTCAATAGTTTGATACATAGATTAGTGAACATACCAATGAACAAAGAAAATTATGAAAAAGAAAAAGAACACATAATCAACGTAGCCACGAAAAATGGTTTTGCTATAAAAATGATACTAAAAAAAAAAAATAAACAAGTTCAAAAGACAAAAATTTATTAATCAAAGCACTCTTCTAAAAGTTAAAGAAGATAATGTAAAATTTAGAAAATTCACATATCATCCATTAAAACACCACAAGTTTCAAAAAATTTTTAAAGATTTCAACATAAGGTTAGCACCCAAAAATGACTACAGCATCAGCAGACTGATTAGACCTAATAAGATTGAGAAAATTAAAGAAGAAAACAAATCAGGGATTTATCAAATTAAATGTGAAGAATGTGAGAAATTCTACATAGGAAAAACTAAAAGAAATTTGAAAACTAGAGTTAAAGAACATCTCAGGAATGTCAAGAAAGGGGAAGTAGAAAAATCTGCAGTGGCTGCCCATGCATGGTCTGAAAAACATCTTATCGAGAAAGAAGCAAAATTATTAAACAAATAGAAAAACCAAAAGAACTTACTGTTTGGGAAAAGATCTACATTCAAAAGAGCGAAAAGAAGAAATTAATGAACTTTGAAATTCCCGGTGAGAATGACCTGGTTTCGAGGTTTTTCAGTCAGCCAATGGAAGGAGAGAAGGACAACTCTTCAAGACGACAGAACAACGGTCGTGATGTTACTGAGGATGGAACAGAAACTATGTTCCGAAACTAGTCTATAATCAAATAAGAAGAAAAATATGAGGTGAGTGATAAACATATTCTACCTTAATGACTATAGCATGTTACTGCAGTAGACCCCATTCACCGGGAAAAACAAGTTCTGATGAGAGGTCTGAGTGCCATAGAGAATGACATAGACCAATCTGTGAGCTGCTGTTATTACTGTCATAATTATTGTTGTTATTTTATTATATATTGATGTAAAGGAAGTAAAAAAAAATATTCCCAAATTTAGAAAACTATGAAAAAATTATTATTATTATAAATTTGTCTTAAAGCTCTATATGAAACCTGATGTTGAACTAAGACCATTTTAGATTTTTTTACTTCATTTGGGCTATGCCTTCAGTGACTTTATTAATCTGAAATGTCACATTTTATGTCTTATTACCTTTGTATTTAGTTTTCTAGAATTCTGTATGTGTGAAAGGGAATCATTAAATAATTGCATGCTTTTATTTTTTTAAAGCATTCTTTCCTTCTATTTTTACTTATCTAAAGTATTGTTGACAGTATTTTGATCGCACAAGTCCAATGGACAAACATGTAGAAGTAATGGCGGAAATAGCAGGCATAAACAATACTCCTATTACTGCTCAAATGTTTGGGAATGCAGGAAAAGAGCACATGGAGAAATACGGGACAAAGCCAGAACATCTTGCAAAAAATTGCCTACAAGAATCACAAGCATTCTGTAAATAATCCGTAAGTATTTATTTTTGCATGTTGAAATGATTATCATCTTCTAATGTCAGAATTTAACATTCTTTTAAATTCATAGTTAAATATGGGAAATAACATTATGAGGTTCTTGATTCGTAAATTAATGAGTCATTTTTTACATCTTACCTCATTCTTTTAAATTCCTCATATATTCACTACTGGTATATTTAAAAAGTGAAACAAACTGAACTGAATGGCATGTGATTGGAAGAAAGTGTCAATTTTTTTTGTTTGTTTTTAGTTGTTTAATTGCTTTACTATGTAGATTTGATTAAAATATTGTATTGTGAAATACACAAAGAAACACATATTCTTGCCATGGCACAGTTAAGTTCTTTAAATCACATCCTTTTTAATCCAGTTTATTTTGTACTCTGATCTGTTCTATGTGGCCAAATGTATTGCAAATCTGTAGGTGGTCTTCATTCATCGTGCTATTCGGCTCACAACGTGGTAGACTTGAAGAGGAATTAGGTATTCTAATATAATGAATATAATAACCAAAACAATGATGTCATAATATGAAAATATATATTTATATTAATAAATGGGGTTGGAATTTTATGACTTACCTAATAATTGTAGATTTCTTGAAGACTATAGTTTCAATATGCTACATCTAACTGTTGAATTGGCGGTTGGTGATCCTGTAGGTTGCTTTCTGATCCCACTGTTTGCTGAGTGATGAACTTTCAAATTAAATAATTTTCTCCAGGAATTAAAAAATTCATGGTTTTCCTTTTATATTTGTGGATGTGAATTTTCTCCCAAACTGTAAATTCCTTAGATTTAACTAACTGTTTCAATAACTTGGCCCTTGTTTCAATTCTGTGTTTTTTCTGGTCATTCATGTGCTGCTATTGCAGATTTTTCTATTTCCCAATTTTTAACATTTCTATGGTGTTCTTTCAATCTTGTATAAGTTCCTTTTTCTTTTTCCTATGTATACTTTTTTACAATCTTTGCAATCAAATACCAGATTTATTGTCTTCATTAATCTTTTCATTTTTGTTGGTTTTAATTATTCTATTTGTGGCTATAATAATTTTCTTTGTGCTAATTTAATGTTAAATTTGCTGAAAATTTTTTTAAACTTATTGTATGCCAAAGGATAGCAAGTAAATTTCTTTAATTTTTTACTAATTTGTTTATCAGTCTGTTGAGTACTTTCATTTATCAATTTTTGTTTTTTGAATCTATTTATTTTCTTATGAATTATCTTTTCTTCAAACCCATTCTCTTTTGTTATCTTTAACATGTGTTTTTTTTTCTCTGTATTAAAATTTTCTCTACTCATGGGGACGTTCACAAGTCTATATGTTAAATTATTAAAGACTGCCTGTTTATGTGCGATATGGTTGAAACCTGTTGCTTTAATATAATTATCGGTGTATTTCTTTCCTGTAAATTTCAAATTAAAATAAACCTCATGTTTGTCACTTCCTTTAAATATTACTGAAACATATATATTTGTAATTTGACATTGGTTTTGGAAATCAACATTAAGTGATTTTTTTCATCGTTGCATGTAAGAAAATATCAAAATATTCCCTTCTTCTTTTTTAAGTGTACCCTATATTAGATTTTAATAACTTTATTATAATAAAAATAAAAATTAGATCTTTGTGTCTTATTCAACCTGTATTTAAAGTATATTACAATAATATTCCAAGTGCCTTCTAACAAAAATTTTATAATGCTTTTCGTAAGTAATGCCACGAGTGATTTCCAAATTATCGATAAATTCACGACTCACGAAGTGAGGAGTGAATTTATCTAGAGAATTTGGAAATCAAGAGTGGCATTTGTTAGGACTATTTAACGAATAAAATAAAGCTGTTTACTCACAAATCATTATTTAACTACAGTTATTTAAAAATATTTTTATATTTAAAGTAAACGGTGATGTTTGAAAACTAATGAGAAACGATAGGTAGCCTACGCTTCTACTGCTTCTTTTGTTTATCACTGCAACCAGATCATACTATTTATTGCCAAAGGAACGCAATATTGTAAGAATGCTCTCTAGTGGAGAAAAAATGAAACACATCAATCTGTATATTAATTCATTTTTGATGTCGTATACATTTAAGAAAGTGCAAACAGTGGTTTCTTTTTTTGGTGGTATAATCAATTGCTACAAATGTTGACATGTAAGCACTATTATATACAATCTGGTAGCCGTATTTGTTATAGGCTCAGTCACTGCAAAATAACGGTCAGACCTGTTCAGAATATTAAAAAGGAGGAGCTTTGCTTAATATATGATAATCCTAACGTTGATAATTATTTCGTGAAACACGTCTCTGATTGGTTGTAATACAGAAATCATTGAAACGTGATTGGTCATTGACTCCCATTTGGGGCATGAGTTAAATAGTCTATGTAATATTGTGATATAACGTAAGAGACAGATAAAATTAGTGACTTCATTTTCCAGTTATTCACAATTTCAAGAAGAATATACTCTGGATCAAATAATGAGTTCCCCCACCATTTTTGGCCCATTAACAAAGCTGCAGTGTTGTCCAACATCTGATGGTTCAGCTGCAGCAGTTCTGGCTACTGAGGAATTTGTACGTGCTCATGGACTTGAAAGCCAAGCTGTAGAAATTTTGGGAATGGAAATGGCCACTGATTTGCCTTCTACATTTAAGGATCGCAGCTGTATGAAGATTGTAAGTGAAATATTAACTCTATTAATGAAACATATATTATTATGTTACTGTATCATAGAACATAGGTTCCTAATATAAAAACACTGCAGAATTCATTTCCATTTCAATTATGAATACAGGAAGGTGTTATGAAAAAAGGATTCAATATTTACAGAGCAGGTAGTATGCAACAGAATGAAAAAACTAAGTCTTTGCCCCAAAATCAATAACTTTAAAGTTATGGTTTCTTCTTTACCACACTATAATTTATGTTGTATGAGAAGCAATTTTGTACTGTGAGCTCTTTAGTCTATTCTTCACTGAAAATGCTTCATATGATCTTCACCCTTCTGTCCTACATCTGTGGAATTCACGTATTCTTTGGAATACCAATGGTTGTTGCCTGTAGAGTGTGTGCATAATTTATTGGGATTGCATACACCATGATTTCTAAATATCCCCAAAGACAAAAATCTAAAATGTTAATTTCAGGAGAAGCAGCAGGTCAAGATACTGACACACTGTTTCCTTCAAGATATTGTTAATCTGTTTACTTCAAGGTACTGACACACTCTGTTTCCTTATTTATTTCTTCTCAAAGTGCTCACATTAGAAGATCTTCTGCTGTTATAAAAAATAGACAATAATTTAAAAATATTCACTTTAGGACCCAATGTTTAGACAATAATTTAAAAATATTCATTTTAGGACCCATGATTGTAGCAACATTTTTCTCTTGATGTGTACTACTATTTCCTTTTTGAATACTGGAACTTTTAATCTTGTTAGAACAGCGCATAGTCCACTGCTGTGGTCTTAGTAATGTCTTTGTCTTAAATGTAGCAGGTTTGAATTCAATCTGTGGTCAAGGCAAGTTCCTTGGTTGACAGCTATTTTTCACTAATGCAGATGAAGCTGGCCAGTAATATAGCAATTCATTTACAAAGTCTATATCATTCACTGTACATGCAATAGCAAACATTTCAGAAACATTTGACATATGTCTCACAATTAATTACAGCAAACAAAAGTTAGTTCTGGAATGTATTTCTAACCCCTAATAATGCTGAAATGAAATTAATTAGCCTACAATTTTATTTAAAGAGAATAGCATTTCTCTTGTTCTCAACCAAGAATTGTAATTATTTAATTCATGTGATGTATTAAAAAATAATTTTTGTAATGTGAAGATGGCATTAGTTAATGATAACCTGTTGAGAAATTAGGAATTACTGTGATGAATAGACAAGAATTGCCTAACATGTTTGGCTATACAACACTTTTTGCTTTTGAAAATGTGAGAGCTATTCATAAAATTAATTTTTTTTTTCTACAACATTGAAAATTACAAACTCAAATTTATTGTTCTATCTATTTTCCAGAAAACTAGAGACATTTATCATAGGTAAAAATAAAATGAATTGTGAATTTCTTCTTACCTCATACATCTATGTTTTTTTTAAACACAGCACCACAGTATCGGAGAAATATCTTCTCCATCATCAGCTGTTTTCATGACTGTCAATTTTTTTTAATGAATTGTTAATTTTTTGACAGTCGTGAAAACAGCTCATGAAGGAGAAGATATTTCTCCGATACTACGGTGCAGTGTTTAAAAAAAACATAGATGTATAAGGTAAGAAGAATTCACGATTCATTTGATTCCTATTAAGGAAACCTCATAATGTTAAAATTCCAAAATTTATTATATTAAATTTATCATAGGTTTTAAAGTATTTAAGTTGTATGGCCATAAAATAGGGAATCTTTTCTTATTGGTTAAGAATCTATTATCTCTACAAATCTTCTAGTGAATTCTTTGCATTTTCTTTTACTGTGTAATTTCAATTGAGGTTAAATAGTGATACAAAAGCTCAAATGAGCTAATGCAAAATGAAGTACCTACTGTCACTGGCTAGCAGATGACAGTACAGGAATCTGTGAATAATGTAATGCTTTCTGAATTTCTAGCTGGATTTCACTCAAATAGTTACTTAGTTGTTTTCATGAGACTAAGTGGATCCTGTTCCAGATCAAATACTCATTGAATAATTTCTCTAGTATATCCAGGAATCAAACCAAGACAGTCTGAAATGCCAGTCTGGCACTCTAATCGCATAGACAGTCCAACAGAAGTTTACTTTTATGAAATTTATGTTGTAGGTTGGATATGACATGACAAAAACTGCAGCAGATAAACTTTACCAGAAGACGCATCACAAGCCACAAGATGTGGATGTTGTTGAATTGCATGATTGTTTTTCAGCAAATGAATTGATTACATATGAAGCTTTAGGTCTGTGTCCCCCTGGTAAAGCAGGTGAAATGATTGAGATGGGCAACAACACATATGGAGGTCAATATGTCATCAATCCAAGTGGAGGTCTTATATCTAAGGGCCATCCATTAGGTGCTACAGGTGAGAATATTTCCTCGTATAAATATCCCTTTAAAATATTAAGTATAATTAATCTGAGGCACAAGAATTCTGAAGTACTATAATTTTAATAAGAATTAAATGAATCGTGATTTCTTCTTACCTCATACTTCTATGTTTTTTAAACACAGCACTGCAGAATCGGCGACCCATTGTCGTCATCGTCAGCTGTTTCCACAACTGTCAATTCTTTCTTCTGCTGGTAATCATCCAAACTGCCATCTGGTGTTCTTTTGAAGGAATTACTCTCCAAACTGCCATCTGGTGTTCTTTTGAATGAATCATTTCCTAAACTGCCATCTGTTGTATTTTTGAAGAACTTTGTAATCAAGCTCGGTTCGTCCGCAATCTCAAAGTTCATGGTTCTAGTATGTTTTTTTTTAATATTTTTTTTTTCCCCAAACTTTTAAATCCAAAGGTTTAGATAGATGTTTCAAAAGTTTTGCTTCTTTTTCAATCCTATGATGCTCTAATAAACTATGTGCTGCTATACCTGATTTTTCAATTTCTCCATTCTTTATGTTTCTGAAGTGTGCTTCTTTACGAGTTTCCAAGTTCCTTTTTGTTTTTCCTATATATATCTTGTTGCAATCTTTGCAATCAATTTGATAAATTCCAGATTTTTTGTTGTCTGGGGTGTTACATTTATTATTAGTTAACAGAAGATTACCCAGGCTGAATTTGTTAATTGGAGCTAATGTTACATTAAATTTTCTGAAAATTTTTTGAAACTTATTATGAACTTCAGGATGGTAAGTAAATTTCTTGAAGTTCATAATAAGTTTCATAAAATTTTCAGAAAATTTAATGTAACATTAGCTCCAATTAAGAAATTCAGCCTGGGTAATCTTCTGTTAACTAATAATAAATGTAACACCCCAGACAACAAAAAATCTGGAATTTATCAAATTGATTGCAAAGATTGCAACAAGATATATATAGAAAAAACAAAAAGGAACTTGGAAACTCGTAAAGAAGAACACTTCAGAAACATAAAGAATGGAGAAATTGGAAAAAGCAGCTATAGCAGCACATAGTTTATTAGAGCATCATAGGATTGAAAAAGAAGCAAAACTTTTGAAACATCTATCTAAACATTACTTATTTTAGGAATTCTCACTATGAGGTATATTCATTAAGGTAGAATATGTTTATCACTCACATCATATTGTTCTGAACAATATGAGGTGAGTGATAAACATATTCTACCTTAATCTATCTAAACCTTTGGATTTAACAGTTTGGGAAAAATATATATTCAAAAAACAATACTAGAACCATGAACTTCGAGATTGCGGACGAACCGAGCTTGATTACAAAGTTCTTCAAAAATACAACAGATGGCAGTTTAGGAAATGATTCATTCAAAAGAACACCAGATGGCAGTTTGGATGATTACCAGCAGAAGAAAGAATTGACAGTCGTGGAAACAGCTGACGATGAAAACAATGGGTCGCCGATACTGCAGTGCTGTGTTTTAAAAAACATAGAAGTATGAGGTAAGAAGAAATCACGATTCATTCAATTCTTATTAATTGAACCTCATAATGTTAAAAATTCCCAAATTTAATATTTAAATACTATAATTTTATTTAGTGATGCTCTTTAAAAACTCAGGTCATTAGGCATCACAACTCAAAGCTAGGCATGAAATGGTCTTCAAATTAGATTTAGAGGCCTGTTATGTCAGATATGAGGTTCTTTTGTGTGTCGTCAAACTACAGCACGTGATCCACAGCTTTTAGTATCCTTCTGAAAGAAGTCATACTCGAGATGATTATGCCTTGAATAGATCCACCAACCCTAACTTGGTTTGAACACACAAACTTCAAAATAACAGATGAGGATTGAAACCATTAGTCCACTGATTCTAACATGGTCAGCTGAAGTGGTTGCTGCCTTTGGCAATATGTGGAAGTATATAAGTATGTAGGTTGCAAGTATGAATACTTTCGTTTCGAGATATTAAGAAATTTCTCAAACTTAAATTAAAAAATATGAATTCTTTGTTGAAAGGATATTTTAAATGTCTTATAGATTTTTGTTCAAAACTATGATTTCCTCTAAAAATATTTTATACAGAAGTTTATTACTTTATAGCGATGATGATTATTAGCCTAATTTTCACACAGTATTTTTAGGATGGGAAATGGAACAACTTCTTCCCTTCATTGTTGCATTTTCATGGTTAGTTTTACACAAATTTCTTGTGCAGTTATATGCTACCACTGACAGTAGCCAGTTCCGTTAACCTTGCTCTACAGACCTATCATGTTACAGAATTGTTTGGTCACAATACTTTTCCAGCTATTAAAAAATATCTTACGGTAACACTAAATTACATAAATAATTTGAGAATAAATGTGGAGAGAAAACAGATTTCAACTTAGAATTTACTGAAACTTGTGAATTGTGTTTGTAAGGTAGCCAATTTTCATGTGGTTACTATCACATTCCACTCAAAAGCAGAATGCTTTAACATTATGGATATTTTAAGAGAGCTGTGTGGTTTCATCATCATTTAAATGCTTTCAGATTGCCAACTGAAGCTAAAAACTACTGCTTAATAAAACTGAATTGGAAATATACATTTCACCTCATACAAATTATTTCAATTGTACATGTTTCTCCTAATTGTTAACTAGATTTTGACTAATGGAGTGAGAAATTTCATCTTGTGAAGTGATGAGTGTATTTAGAGTTGTATTAATTTTATCTCAATTATTATGTGTCCACCGCTGTGGTCTCGAGGTAGTGTGCTGCCTTGTCATGCAGCAGGCCCGGGTTCGATCCCTGGTTGGGGCAGTTTTTCTGGGTGAGGTTTTTATTGGGGTTTTTTCTCACCTGTAAGACATGTCAGGAAAACTTTAAGGCCCAAACGGTCCCCGAAATCATATGGCCATCATCGTCATCCTTTTCATTATCATCATCCTTCATCGGTGTGGAAAGCACCGGGAAGCTACCACATCTACAATTCCCTAGTAAAGCTGTAAGCATAGCATGAAAATGCTATGATTGCAGTGAAGGACCTGCCTTCGGGCAGAATTACTATGAAAATAAATTAATATGTAAGATTACTGATCTTAGATATTTAATTTATCATTTCTCACCAAATGACAAATTTTATTTCTCTTCAAATAAAAATACTGCTTTGCGTATTTTGATAGAGGGATTTTTCTTATGTATTATACTGCAGCCACTGATTCTTCGGCCTTGACGTTTTTAGGACAGTGTTGCCGATATGGATATTCAGTGGGAGTGGCTGCTTTATGTATGCAGTTAGCAGACATACAGCTGACAACATCTCAGCAATTTCAAACCTTACCAGCGCGATATACCTGCGTCAAGAGCAGTGATTGGTCGTGGCAGATATTTACTCCCATTACAACCATATTCTTATTGGCAGTAGAGGGCGAATTCTCCCTTTACTCCTCACATAAACTAAACTTCAAAGCCGGTGATATGACAGCTCGGGTATACATTGCAATTTTTAAGTTATTTTTCAAAGGCTGAGATTAAAATTAAATTTATGTTGACAGTTTTTTTTTGCATTTATTTATTTTTTATGTATTGTATTTTCTTAGTTTTCATTTACATAAATATGTGGTAAGCTACAGCTTTTTATTCAGCTGAAGATATGAGTAAATGCTATTAGTGTCACTTGGTAAGAGGTTTGGTGTACTTGTAACACGAACGTTTTATACCATTAAGGTAGAATTTTTATCACTCATCTCATATTGTTCTTCTTATTTGACTATAAACTAGTTTCGGAACATAATTTCTGTTCCATCCTCAGTATCGTCACGACCGTTGATCGGTCGTCTTGAAGAGCTGTCCTTCGCTCCTTCCATTGGCTGACAGCGAAGGACAGTTCTTCAAGACGACAGAACAATGGTCATGACGATACTGAGGATAGAACAGAAACTATGTTCCGAAACTAGTTTATAGTCAAATAAGAAGAACAATATGAGGTGAGTGATAAAAATTCTACCTTAATGAATATACCTCATAGTGAGAATTCCTAAAATAAGTAATTTTATACCATACTGAGTACTGAACTCACGAGTGTCATAACTCGTAAGTTTTAGTATACCACAGTATTAAAATGAGGGTAAAGCATGATTTTGTAATACTTTCATTTATGCTCCTGAATTTGTATAACAGATGGTGCTACACATCACTGTGGCTCAGTAAGGAAGTGGGGGATGATATAATGCTATAGAGTAGGGCACGTTGAGTTTTCACGGTTAAAGAATTTTTAAATGGAGGATGTATTCTAAATGTTGAAGATTTAACACTGAAACCAATTTTTTTCTATGTTTATATAAAATAAGAAAATGCAAAAATAATAAGTGAAGTTAAGTAACCTAAAAAATAGAATATGTATATATACTATATATATGTACATATATATATGTATGTGTATATATGTACATATATATATGTATGTGTATATATGTACATATATATATGTATGTGTGTGTGTGTATATATATATATATATATATATATATATATGTTTGTGCTAGGATTTTCTGGATAGGATAATCAGTAGAGCACTGAAGTATCAATTCATAGGTCAGGATTCAAATCCCATTCGGCATTTATTTTTCTTTACTTATATTAGGCCTGCATTGCTCAATGGCAACAATTTAATTATAATATCTAAATAAAGAAGTGTCACTGTTATAAAGTAAAAATTCACTTTAATTTACTTACTTGTTATAGTAGCCAACTAGAGGGCAGTGAGACTGAGTTCTGGCTACCTCTTGTGATAGAAAAAAAAAATATATATATATAAGTCCACCGCTGTGGTCTTGAGGTAGAGTGCTGCCTTGTCATGCAGCGGGCCCGGGTTCGATCTCTGGTCAGAGCAGTTTTTCTGGGGTTTTTATCGGGGTTTTCCTCACCTGTAAGACAAATGTCAGGAAAACTTTAAGGCCCAAACGGTCCACAAAACCATATGGCATCATCAACATCACCATCATCCTTATCATCATCATCATCATCTTTCACCAGTGTGGAAAGCAACGGGAAGCTACCACACCTACAATTCTCTAGTAAAGCTGCAAGCGTAGCATGAAAATGCTATGATTGCAGTGAGGGACCTGCCTTCAGGCAGAATTACTATGGATGGATGGATGTATATATATATATAAAATTAAATGTTTGTGCTAGGATTGTCTGAATAGCGTAATCGGTATTGCACTGAAGTATCAATTAAGAGGTCTGGGTAAAAATCCTGGTTCAGGCATTTATTTTTCTTTTCATGTCATATATATATGTATATTGATGTAAAAATTTAATTACATCGGAATAAAAAAAGCATTTTAATTTTGACTGAAGATGAAGGCAAAGGCCTTTGAATCCGGTATCATGAAATCATGGAACTTTGTGGTGCGATGTGAAAACATTTTATCCAACTTAATTATTGATTAAAAAAGCATTACTGCTAAAGTTAAATATTCTCATTAACAATGCTTTCTTGTTAGAGAAGTCATATGATGGTACTGCGAGTGATGTCTCACTGCCTCTTATGATAGAGAATTGTATATCCATCCATCCATAGTAATTCTGCCCGAGGCAGGTCTTTCACTGCAGTCATACCATTTTCATGCTTGCAGCTTTACTAAGGAATTGTAGGTGTGGTAGCTTCCCGTTGCTTTCCACACCAGTGAAGGATGATGATGATGATGATAAGGATGATGGTGATGATGATGATGGCCATATGATTTCGGGAACCGTTTGGGCCTTAAAGTTTTCCTGACATTTGTCTTACAGGTGAGGGAAAACCCCGATAAACACCTCACCCAGAAAAACTGCCCCGACCGGGGATTGAACCCAGGCCCGCTAGGTGACAAGGCAGCACACTACCTCGAGACCATAAAGGTAGAGAATTCTATATAAGGAAAGAAAAATTAATATTTGCACTGAGAGTCTTGAGTGGAGAAGAAGGTATCTTACTAATCTTTAAAGTTAAATGTCTCGGGTTCAAATTCTGGTTCAGGCATTCATTTTTCTTTTCATGTCACATGTGAGTGTGTGTGTATATATATCTGCATTGTCATGCAGCGGGCCCGGGTTCGATCCCAGTCGGGGCAGTTTTTCTGGGTGAGGTTTTTATCGGGGTTTTTCCTCACCTGTAAGACAAATGTCAGGAAAACTTTAAGGCCCAAACGGTCCCCGAAATCATATGGCCATCATTATCATCTTCATCATCATCATCCTTCACCGGTGTAGAAAGCAACGGGAAGCTACCACACCTACAATTCCCTAGTAAAGCTGCAAGCATAGCACGAAAATGCTATGATTGCAGTGAAGGACCTGCCTTCGGGCAGAATTACTATGGATGGATATATATATATATATATATATATATAATTCTTAGGCCCAAATGTGCTAAATTATTTATCTAAAACACTTGAACTGTAATAAAAAAATTATATAAAAAATGTGTAGTGATCATTGGTAGAAAAATTAATTATTGAAACACCTGAAATAAAAGGACTGAACTATAGAAAAATATAAAACAAATTTGTCAAATGAAGTTGTCAATTAGACCTAATTGAATCTTAAACAAATACATGAAAAAATGGTAAAATGAAATGTTTCTTATCTCTCCTCATACAAATCTTCTAAGTAGATCACGATTTTGAGGGAGGAGGGGTAAGAAACATTTGATTTTACCATAAATTAAACCTCATAGTGATTAATTCCTGTAAAAGTTAAACATGAAAAAATATTGAAATAGAGATGAGTGTACCATAGCGAATGTGAAGGGGGCTGCATTGCTATTTAAAGTATTTCAGAAACATATGACAAAGTATATTGACTTAGGCTTTCACGGCCAGAGTTAGTATGAAGATCTTGAAGAATTTAACTTTTATAGGAATTAATCACTATGAGATTTAATTTCACCACATTTTGAAGAATATTTCTGGGCTGTTGGCCGTGGTCTTGAGTCTTGAAGTTCCCGTTTTGCCAGAGGCTGTGTCCGGCATCCTCAAAGGTTGTCTTCAGAATGGCAATTTTGTCGACTGCCTGCCCTATTTATAGAGTTCACTGCGATGTGTTTCCTGCATGGTCCATTCCATCATAAGTTGTACCTGCCTTCTGATTGGTTAGCAGAGGGACTTCCATTGCACCAATGAGGTTGCTGTTTGAAGGTCTAGTAGACTGTTCTTGTAGCGGTTTGCATCTGGCATTTTTTAGAACTGGTATCCATACTTTGTTGACTAAAATACGCCAGATGCAAACCGCTATGAGAACAGTCTACTAGACCTAGAAACTGCTACCTTATTGGTGCAATGGATGTCCCTATTGCTAACCAATCAGAAGGCAGATACAACTTATGACAGAACAGGCCATGCAGAGAACACATTGTAGTGAACTGTATAAATAGGGTGGCAGGCAATCGACAAAATTGCCAGTCTCAATAAAATCCTTGAGGATGCCGGATACAGTCTCTGGCAAAACATCGGGGAACTTCAAGCCTCAAGACCATGGTCAGCAGCTCAAAAATCTTCTTCAAATCTTCATATGACAAAGTAGTCATGAGGAAACTGGAAAATGTCTTATCGTCATGAAAGACCCATCCATCTCTGCACGGTGTTAAATGACATAAAATGTTCTCTTAGTTTGACCATAACTCTTGCTGGAAATTCAGATAATGACATTTTTCACAAGCCACGCCAGAGAGAAAATGACTTAAGCATCAAATCTCGCCATTAGAAAACAACAACATTTTTCACAAGACACCATTATTCTCTTTACAAAAATCTACACTTTTTTTCTCTCTGTAGTTACAGTGTTGCCAAATTTACTTATTGTATTAATAATTACAGTATTTAAATTCTATTAAATTAAGTATAATTTTAAAATTGTATCTCATAGATTGGTATAGGCCTAATGTACAGAGCGAACAGTATAGCATTGGACAGCAGACGGGGAGATTTTACCACATATTGCTGATATACTCGCTGCAAGGAACGGACAGCATAGGATTGCAGTGATACAACCACACACATTTCCGTAACTATTTTATAAATTGTCATACTTACCAACTTTATTGACGCAGGTCCTGGAGCTATACCTTCATTTTCCACACATTTTGGCACCTCTTTATAAAATTTCCCTTAACTTGCTGTAGTTCTCTTTTACCGATGTTGTTAATTTCATCACGGATATTATGTTTCAATTTTTCCAGAGTGCATGGGTTTGTCTTGTACACAGCATTTTTCAGTCTGCCTCAGAGATACAAATTGCAGGGGATTATATTGGGAGGAGGAGCAGGCCATAAATCCCTACTAATAATCCTGTCATGGAACACAAGTTGAATTTTGCACATTGAAATATCAGCTATATGAGCTGTAGCAGAGACTTGCTGGAAGAATGCTCCCTGACGGTTAATTCCCTGCAGAAGGGTGTCAGAACATCATTCTCATAAGTACGAGAATCAACTGTATTCCGAAAGAAAATGGAGCCTATGATACTTTTTCCACTAATGGTGCATCATACACCAATTTTTGCATCATGGCAGGACACTTCATGTACAATATTAGGGTACTCAGAACCCCAATGAAGATTGTTTTGCGAACTCATGTAATCATGGAGATGGAACCACGACTCATCCGAAAAATATATTAAATGTGGGTGTATTAGGTCATTTTGAATATTATTTAGTATCCACTCACAAAATGCATGCATACAAATAGTGTCACCTGGTTAAAGAGCATGTGTCTTGGTTATTTTATATGAATGCGACTTCAACAATTTAGTAGATTTTTGTACAGAGCCATAAGAAATTCCTACTTGTTGCGAAAGGCGCCTAAGTGATTTTCTAGGAAATGGTTACAGTCGATAACAGATGTTGTCTGTTGTTTCTTCTGTGAGAACACTATGTGGCTTCTTAAGCTCGACACTCCCTGTTGCATGAAATTTGTTTTACAGATTATGGACTGTTGAACGTGATGGAATTTTTACACTCGGGAATATTGTTTCAAAGAGTCTTCATACTTCATTGGCAGGCTGAATTAACTAATATTGATCATAAATAAATACACGTTCAGTAGAAAAACTATTAGCCATTATACAGTTTACATTTGTACACACGTCATTCAGTTTACACCTATACACATGTCATTCAGTACACAAGGAAAAGCGAGCAAGCAGCTTATCCACTCGAAGCATAGAATCTGATTGTGATATGAATGCATGGGTTGTACTAATATACATAGCACACATAGTCATCAGTGTCATCACGTTTGCTGTCCAATGCTATACTGATCGCTCTGTATTATGCATAATAAATTAGGTGAATCCGAAGTCATCTTACATCATAACTTGTGTTCTATTTGAACTAGTTTTGGTATTAAATTAATATTGAGAAGCTAAAGCTATTACTATGATAGCAATAAGTAAATTAATGAACACAATTCAATTATTGTAAATCAATGGTAAAGAGAAAAATTTTTGCCTGAACCGGGAATCAAACCCCGAACCTTTAGCTTTCCATGCTAATACTCTGTCCACTGAGCTAATTCAGGCTTCATTCCCATCCAAGCAGAAATCCTTCCTTTACCTTACTCTACTGGTCCCACATTCAATTGCAATGAATCATCATTCACAAATACACAATGAATGGCTTCTACCTGAAGAAGACATGCTATAGCTGTGTGGAGTCCCTTCATGTCTTCTTCAGGTAGAAGCCATTCATTGTGTATTTGTGAATGATGATTCATTGCAATTGAATGTGGGACCAGTAGAGTAAGGTAAAGGAAGGATTTCTGCTTGGATGGGAATGAAGCCTGAATTAGCTCAGTGGACAGAGCATTAGCACAGAAAGCTAAAGATTCGGGGTTCGATTTCCGGTTAAGGCAAAAAATTTTCTCTTTACCATTGATTTACAATAATTTAGTTTTGGTATATCTATATACCATCATCAGCTTTTCCAGACTGTTGAAATTTACATTATCAGCTCCCACTCCATCTTTCAGCTGACCAAAGAACTTGTAAACACAAAATTATTAAAGCATTTGGATAATACGAAAGAACAACCATTTGGGAGAATATTTACATACAGAACACAATATCATTCATCCATAGTAATTCTGCCCGAATGCAGGTCCTTCACTGCAATCATAGCATTTTCATGCTATGCTTGCAGCTTTACTAGGGAATTGCGTAGGTGTGGTAGCTTCCCGTTGCTTTCCACACCGGTGAAGGATGATGGTGATGATGATGATGATAATGATAAGGATGATGATGATGGCCATATGATTTCGGGGACCATTTGGGCCTTAAAGTTTTCCTGACATTTGTCTTACAGGTGAGGAAAAACACCGATAAAAACCTCACCCAGAAAAACTGCCCCGACCGGGGATCGAACCCGGGCCCGTTGCGTGACAAGGCAGCATGCTACCTCGAGACCACAGCGGTGGACCATTATAATACAGAAGAACAAAAACAAGATTATGAATTTTGAAATTCCCAGGGAAAAGGATTTGATTTAAGAATTTTTTGGTCAGCCAATAGATGGAGTGGGAGCCGACAGTGTAAATTTTAACAGTCTGGAAAAGTTAACGATGGTATACAGATATACCGAAACTATAGTTCATATAGAACAACACAAGTTATGAGGTAAGACGACTCCGGATTTACCCTATTTATTTAGAACAACCTCATAATGTTACTTTCTAATATAATTTATTAAGTATTACGCATACCTTCCACTTGAACATATATTTTGCTTAATTAAGAACCTCATAATGTGTTTCCCAATTTTAACTTTGAATATATTTTGCTACTGTGAACAGCATTAACATCAGGCATAAAATTGAAAACAATCATATCAAATACACATATATATCCAATTCAAAACTAAATTAAGTTCAACCAACATAATCTGTAATTTTATTTGATGTGAGTCTATAGAAGAGCTGAAATTATAATATTATTGTATTTGATTTTACTTAATTGTGAATTGATTTAGTTTATTTTTTGGGAATAGGTTTGGCTCAGTGTGCAGAACTGTGTTGGCAGTTGCGTGGCTTAGCTGGGCGACGCCAAGTACCTGGTGCTAAACTAGCTTTACAGCATAACATTGGACTTGGGGGTGCTGTTGTTGTTGCACTTTACAAACTAGGATTTCCTGAAGCAGCTTCAATGAGGTAATTTATCAGTTGACTAGTTTGAGTCATATTGCAATGGTTTTATTTAAATTCATCACTCACACTGAAGGATAAATTAATTTTTGAAGAGAAAACTTATTTCTTTCATAAATTAATTATGGGAAGTAACATTGAGGTTTTCAAGTTAATAACTAATCAATAGTGAGATTTAATGACTCAATTTCATTATATGAATTAAACTTAAACTATGAGGTAAGATGTAAGAAATTACTCATTAATTCATGAATTAAAAGCCTAAATATGTTATTTCCCATATTTAATTATTGGGAGAGTGAATGATTTCATTATCAAGTGCTCGACATTAGATACCAACCAACCATATTTAATTATGAGTCAATTTTATTAATTATTAAAAAGAAAAGAAACATTTGCCCAAACTGGAATTTGAATCCAAGGTCTCTAGTTCTACATACTAGCACATTGAGCACTATGCTACATGGACATCACACTTAAGCAAATTTTTCTCTCTTATACAATATCATGCACCCGATACCATGAACCTTCATCTACAATTCCATGTGACCACTTGTTTTCAAGAATTGGATTTTAACACTACTATTATAGCAAGTAAAGTTTATATTACAGTGTTTTTATTTAAATTTATCACTCACACTGAAAGACAAAATAATTTTTGAAGGAAAAAAATGTTTGCCCAAACTGGGATTTGAACCCAAGGTTCTACATACTAGTTCATTGACCACTATGCTACTTGGGCATCACATTTTAAACCGGTATTTTTGTCTCTCTTATACAATCTCACATCCCCGAGACTGTTAATCTTCATTCTACAATGCCATCTGGCTGCATCCATTTAAAATATGATGCCCAAGTAGCATAGTGGTCAATACGAGAGTATGTAGAACTAGAAACCTTAGGTTCAAATTCCAGTATAGGTGAACAATTTTCTCTTCAAGAATTAATTTGTCCTTCAGTGTGAGTGATAATAGGCAGGCCAAGAATGAGGTAGGAGAATAATATTGACCATGATTTGAGAAAAGTAGATTATACAGGGGATGATTGGAAAACTTTATCTCAGGATAGAGATGTTTGAAGAGATTATGTCTGCATGGCCATGAACCTATGGGTTTGATAGTGCCAATGAGTTAGAGTTAGTGAGAGTCATAAATTTGAATAATAATATAACAATATAAGCTTTAATAGCTATAATAGTGTCCTGCGCCATAGCCGAGTGGTTAAGGTAAGATGCCTTGGCACAGAACTATGGGACTTGTGCTGGTTCGGGTCTCCATGGGGGAATTAATTTTTTCATAGAGTTTTGGCCAGTATGGGATCAGTGCCCACCCAGCATCATGAGACATTTGGTTAGCTGCGATAACTAGGTTGAGAAAACCAACTATAATGGCTGAGGGACCTGACATGCTGACCACATGTCACCCCCTATACTGGCTGGATGGTCGTCTACCCCTGTGATGAACACATGTGGATGTGAGGCCAGCAGCTAGCTGGTAGGCCAAGGGCCTTCTATGCCTGTTATGCCATGGAGAGCTATATTAGTAGTGTTAAAATCCCGTTACAGTCTTCTTGAATAGAAGGGGTCAGATGGCATTATAGTATAAAAGTTCACGACTTTGGGCAGAGGGATTTTATTAGAGAGAGAGAAAAATTTCAATCTAACGTATGATGTCCAAGTACCATAGTGGTCAATGTCTGGATTCAAACCCCAGTTTGGGCAAAGCATTTTCTCTTCATAAATTTATTTATCCTTCAGTGTGAGTGATAGATTTAAATAAAAACATTGCAATACAAGTTTTACTAGCTATAATACTAGAGTTAAAATCTCATTAAATTCTTCTTAAATAGAAGTGGTGAGGTAGCATTGTAGAATGAAAGTTCGCGGCCTCGGGCACTTGGGTTTATATGAGACAGAAAAAACTTCCGTTTAAAGTGTGATTCCCAAGTAGCATAGTGGTCAATGTGCTAGTAAGTAGAATTGGAGAATTTGGTGAAGATTTTCTTAAAAAATTAATGAGTCAAATTATTAACCCATATACATCACTAAAACTAAAACAAATCCATAGCACAATAAGCCTATAAGGCCCTTGGTAAACTGGCCATGATCTGCCCTGACATCCACATATGTTAGACAGACGTGTGGACAATCATCCAGCCAGTATAGAGCTGACATGGTCAGCATGTTGATCTCCCCAGCCATTATAGCTGGTACATCTTAGAAATGTAAAAAAGGGTGAAGTGGACAAGTCAGCCGTAGCAGCCCATGCTTGGTCTGAAAAGCATTTAATTGATACAGAAGCCAGCCTAATCAAACACACAGATAAATAAAAAGAACTCACAGTCTGGGAAAAAATCCACATCCAAAAAAATAAGAAAGATAAACTCATGAATTTCGAAACTCCTGCAAATTTTGACCTGATCCAGAAGTTCATCGGTCCACTGATAGAAGTAAGAAGAAAACCGCCAAGAAAGACATAACAGCAGTCGACCAGAGGCTACTGAAGATGGAGATAAGCTCCGAAACTGCAGTATAGAAGAAAAAGGATATGAGGTGAGGTAATAAAAACATTCATTTAATTCTTAGTGCCAACTAAATTGGAAACACCATCTTGGAAGAATGAGTTCAAATCGGATCCCCAAAGCTGTTTATAATTATATACCAAGAGGATGAAGATCTCTGGGCCGTCCTATGAAACGCTGGAGGAAAAATTTTCTATAGGATTGTAACAGGCCTTGGCCTAATACTTGGAAAGAAGAACAAGGAATTATCATTAAATTTTTCCTTTATAATTCTTTTAATCAATTCATAAGAAAGTGCATTTGATACTTTCTTCTTAATTTTACATCCTCTTTTTGCGAGTATATCTGCTCTTTCATTTCCTTGTATTCCACAATGGCCTGGAATCCATTGTAAGACTATATGTTTGTTTACCGAGTTTCTCAATAGTCTGAATCATGTTTTGTATTTCTAATATTTTTATTTTTGGATACATGGTTAATGCTATGGCCTGAATCGCGGCTTTGGAATCTGATAGAATAACAATATTTTTGCAATGTTGTGGCCGATTAAAAATGTTTTTAAGCGAGAGATTAATAGCATCAATTTTACCATCAAAATTAGTATTTCTTCCAGCATTTTTATAAAAGGAGAAGAATTGGCATGTTTCACCTGCCCCTGCTCCACTCTCATCTAAGTGACATCCATCTGTATAGTTGTTTGTCAAGTTTTCAGAAGGGTAATTTATGTGTATAGTTCCTAATACCAAAACCTTTACCTCATCAGGGGATGTATCTTTTTTATTAATACGAGCATTTAAGCTTAAATTGTGTTTGATGACAACATTATCAATTTGGTTGACTCCATATAGTATATTCTCTTTATTTTTTTGCTATTTCTAAGTTCTCAGTTATTTTAATTACTTCTTGTATAAACCAATCTGTGTTTTCATAATTGGATTTGAATTTTTATATTTTTCCCACTTTTCTGAGACTGGGAGTCTCTTTTGTTTTTCATAAAGGAGTACTACTTATTGTTCAAGTTCTGTTATAATTGGTTAATTTGAAGAAACAATAGGTAGAGCTTCAATGGTGTAGTTTTAGTTATGAAGCGTAGAACTTTATTCTGTGTTTGTTCCAAACATGTTTTGTTTGATTGTGTTGCTGTTATTAATATTTCTCCACAATATGTTAGGACTGGTTTTTATGTATGCGATATAGGTAGTATTTAAAATTGTTCTGGAACAATCGCATCTTCTTCCCTTTAATCTTTTTAACAATTTAAATCTCTTAGTAGCTTTGTCAGTTATATGCACTATATGGTTTTGCCAAGTTAGTTTCTTCTCAAAATATACTCCTAAATATTTTCAGTTCTCTGCAGTTGAACACCTTCATACATTAAATTAATTTCTACTGATTTTTTTATGCTAAGGTGAAAAACTGAAACTGTGTTTTTGTAGTATTCACTGTCATTAAATTATTATTACACCATAGTTGGAGCTCTTTTAATGCTTTTTGGATAACTCCTGGTGCGACAGGCCTAGAAGGTCCTTAGCCTACCATCCGGCTGCTGGCCTCACATCCGCATGTGTCAATCATGGAGGTAGATGATCATCAGCCAGTGTAGGGGTGACATATGGTCAGCTTGTTGAGTCCTCCAGCCATTATAGCTGGTTTTCTCAACCTGGAGCTGCTACCTATTGTAGCTACCCAAATGCCTCACGATGCTGGGTGGGCAAGGTGAAAAACTGAAACTGTGTTTTTGTAGTATTCACTGTCATTAAATTATTATTACACCATAGTTGGAGCTCTTTTAATGCTTTTTGGATAACTCCTGGTGCGACAGGCCTAGAAGGCCCTTAGCCTACCATCCGGCTGCTGGCCTCACATCCGCATGTGTCAATCATGGAGGTAGATGATCATCAGCCAGTGTAGGGGTGACATATGGTCAGCTTGTTGAGTCCTCCAACCATTATAGCTGGTTTTCTCAACCTGGAGCTGCTACTTATTGTAGCTACCCAAATGCCTCATGATGCTGGGTGGGCATCGATCCCATACTGGCCGAAATACTATGAGAAAATTTCTTCCCCCATGGAGACTCGAACCAGCGCAAGTCCCGTAGCTCTGCACAAGGCTTCCTGCCTTAACCACTCGGCGCAGGACGTAATGCTTTTTGGATAGTAGTTGTTATATCTTCTATTTTGCCAGCTTTCTCTAAATACTATATGACTAAGTCATCAGCAAAAAGAGTGGTTTTAACCCCAAGTTTTTGTAGTTGTTTTGTTAAATCATTTATATACATGTTGAAAAAATTTGTGCTTATACAGCACCCTGAAGTACTCCTAAGTGATTTGTTTATATTTAGAAGTTGCTGTTCCATACTTAGTAGCACAATATCTGTGTGTGACAAACTCAGAAATCCATCGTAGCATGTTGTCTTTGATGCCAAGATTTTGAAGTTTTCTAATTAATTTACTTCTCCAAAAATTATTGTACGCTGACTTTAGATCCACAGAAACTGCTATTGTATCTTTATTGTTGTTGAATGCTTTTTTAATATCTTGGCTAAGTAAGATGACTTGTTTATTTGTAGAATGGTTTCTTTTAATTCCTGCTTGAGTGATGATGATTTACTTTTTGTCCAAATACCAGTTTAATTTATCTGAAACCATTTTTTCCATAATTTTCGCAACATAGCTAGTTAAAGAAATTGGTTCCCTCAGGGGTCCTCATCTAGGGGATATGTGGATGGCGATCACAAGGTGCCCAAGCTGAGCAAAACATTTCTTCCACTTACTTGTGTTTTGCACTCTTTTAACTTTACTATCTAACCTCTCTTGGTTAACTCTTGTTTTTTTTCGACCCCGACGCTATTAGGGCATCTGAGGGCTAGAGAGTCTTTCCTTTCTTCCATTTATTCTTTCCTTTATTTTCTTTTCTTCTCCAGAAAAGCCTGACCAGAGGCTATCACTGATGTTGCCTTCCTTTGTCCAGCAACCAATCGAAGGGACTATTATTATGCTTTCAAGTCTTATACGAGAATTTCCCGGAAGGATCAAACTAATGACGACCAAAGCATGAATCACTGGGACGTCCTATGAAATGCTGGAGGGAAAATTTTCTATAGGATCGTAACAGGCCTTGGCCTAATACTTGGAAGGAAGAAGAAGAAGAAATTGGTCTGTAATTGTTGAAAATGTTTGTAGATTCTCCTGGTTGAAGTACTGAGATAATAAGAGCTTTTTTTTCAAATTTGCAGGGACTGAAGTTTGTCATACAAATTTATAAAACTGCAATAGTGCTTTTCTTGCTTTAGGTCCTAAAAGTTTAAAAAATTCAGAATAAATTTTATCAGGGCCAGTTTTCTTGTTAGGGATTCCTTTCATTTATATAATAAATTTGGGAATTTTTAACATTACGAGGTTTAATTCATAAGAATTAAATGAATCATGATTTCTTCTTACCTCATACTTCTATGTTTTTTTAAAACACAGCACTGCAGTATCAGCGACCATTGTCACCATTTTCAGCTGTTTTCACAACTGTCAATTTTTTCTTTTGCCAGTAATTATCCAAACTGCCATCTGGTGTTCTTTTGAAGGAATTATTTTCTAAACTGCCATCTGGTGTTCTTGTGAAGGAATCATTTTCTAAACTGCCATCTGTTGTATTTTTGAAGAACTTTGTAATCAAGCTCGGTTTGTCTGGAATCTCGAAGTTCATGGTTCTCGTATGGTTTTCTTGAATATATATTTTTTCCCAAACTCTTAAATCCAAAGGTTTGTTTCAAATGTTTTGCTTCTTTTTCAATTCTATGATGCTCTGATATGTGCTGCTAAAGCTGATTTTTCAATTTCTCCATTCTTTATGTTTCTGAAGTGTTCTTTGTAGTCGCCATCCACATATCCCCTAGATGGGGACCCCTGACATCAAATGTTGACAATATTATCAACAAGTTAGATTTCTTAGGGCTGCAACAAGATTTGAACAAATCTAGTACAAATTACACTGCTACTTTTCTTTCATATCAGTTTATCGCTATTATACTTTATTTGTCCACTGCTGTGGTCTCGGGGTAGTGTGCTGCCTTGTTACGCAGTGGGCCCGAGTTTGATTCCCAGTTGGGACAGGCTCCTGGGTGAGATTCTTTTTGGGGTTTTTCCTCACCTGTAAGACAAATGTCAGGATGCTTAGGGCCCAACGGTCCTCGAAAATCATCCGGCCATCATTATCATCCTTCACCATTGTGGAAAACAACGGGAAGCTACCACACCTAAAATTCCTTTGTAAAGCTGCAAAGCATAGCATGAAAATGCTTGCAGTGAAAGACCTGCCCATGGGCAGAATTACTATGGATGGATGGATACTTTATTTACTTATGTTCTTTATAACTTGGAGATTTTACTTTGCAGACCACTGGTTCCCTAATCTCATGTTGCTTGTGTAAGGCTACTCTGTAAGCAGTTAAAATTGACAGGTGAAATTAATTTACATCCAGTATAATATGCATTACATTTTTTCAATTTTGTCATAACAATAAAAATTAATATTTGTAATTGATTTTTGTAGGTCATCAGTACAATTGAATTATACAGATTCTGCTGTTGATCCAGATGATTTTAAAGCTTCCATATTATTCAAAGCTTTGGAAGCTGCTATGCAAACAGATGATGATAATCTGATTGAACGAGTGAGAGGAGTGTATGCTTTCAAAGTGAGAAATGGTCCAAATGGAAAGGAAGGATATTGGATCATTAATGCAAAAACAGGGAAAGGAAGTGTAGAATTCAATGGAAAAGGTACAAATTGCAGTATAAATAATAATAATAATATTATTATTATTATTAATATTATTTTTTTTAATTGTGGATGAGCCCATGTAGGACTATGCAAAGTACTTAGAGGTGTTTCCTTTGAGCCCAAATTTCTTTCATTCTTTTGCTATGAGCTTGTTTTCTCTCATCTGTCCAAGTTGTTCCAGTTTTTTTCTTCGGTTTGTCCTCTTGGTCAACTTGCCACTTATTCACCTTAATTCTAAATATATCTCTGTTTGGGATATCTTCTTTAGTAATTCCTGCCAATTTTAAGTCCTTTTTGACTTCATCAATCCACTTAATAGTATCCACTGGAGCCTTACTTCTGTTTTCGTAGAATTCCATTATCTGTTTTGTAAGCCTATTTGAGTTCATTCGTTTAATATGGCCATAAAATTTTAACCTTCGTTTTCTAATATCACTATGAATTAAAATTCATCGGAGAACATATTGTTTAAACAACTCACCTCATAGGATTCATGCTTCCATGATATCGCGATTTCAAACATAGTCATGTTCATCGTCAGCCATAACTCCGACTGACGAAATTCTTCGGCCGTCAACTATTCTATTGTCGCCATCTTCAGTGCTGCCATCTATGGTTGAATTTATGAACTTCGAAATCAATGTAATTTCGTTAGGGATATCAAAATTCATTGATCTATTTTTGTTTTTCTGAATGTATATTTTTTCCCAAACTGTCAATTCCAAAGGTTTCTCTACTTGTTTTAAAAGTTTAGCTTCTCTTCCAATTTTATGATGTTCTAATAAACTATGTGCAGCAATTGCAGATTTTTCAATTTCACAATTTTTAATATTTCTGAAATGTTCTTTTGTCCGAATTTCCAAATTCCTTTTTGTTTTTCCTATATAAACTTTATTGCAATCTTCATAATTTATTTGAGTTGTTTAAACAATATGTTCTCCGATGAATTTTAATGATTATACCTCATAATCAAAGTTAAAATTGGGAAACACATTATGAGGTTCTTAATTAATAAATTAATGAATCATTTTCACATCTTACCTCATATTTTATGTTTTATCAAACACGAAAGAAACACGAAAGAAAGAATACAATCACATTTTGGACATAGCTAATTTAAATGGTTTTGGAAAGGAAATAATTATAACTAAATTGAAGAAATTCAGACAACAAAAAAGATTAAAAGAATACACTACCCTGCAATCTGATTCAAAGAAAGAAGAAAACAATTTAAGAAAATCACTTATCATCCTGGAATACATAACAAATTTCAAAAAATTTTCAAGAAATTCAATATTACATTGGCACCGATAAATAAATTTAGCCTTGGTAACTTATTAATAACCAATAAGAAAATGAACACCCCAGATAGTAAAAAATCTGGAATTTATCAAATTGATTGTCGAGACTGCAATAAAGTATACATAGGAAAAAACAAAAAGAAATTTGGACACTCGCACAAAGGAACACTTTAGAAATATTAAAAATGGTGAAATTGAAAAATCAGCTATTGCAGCACATAGTTTGTTGGAAGGTCATAGAATTGAAAAAGAAGCTAAACTTCTAAAACATTTGGAAAAACCTTTGGATTTGACAGTTTGGGAGAAAATATTTATACAGAAGAACAAATTTAAATCTATGAATTTCGACATTCCGGATGAACGTGACCTCATCTCGAAGTTCATCGAATCAACACCAGATGGCAAAGATATCTCGAAGTTCGTCAAATCAACATCAGATGGCAACATTAGAGAGGGAGATTCCAACGAATATCCGGTAGTCATAATGGCGGTTGAAAATGAATGACAAGATCGTTTGAAAACTATAGTTACCGTGTTTGATTAAACATAAAATATGAGGTAAGATGTTAAAATGACTCATTAATTTATTAATACCTCATAATGTTTACTTCCCAACATTAATTAAATATCACTATGAATTAAGTTATGTAGATAGGAAATAACACTATGAGGTTCTTTAATATTGTTTATTTTTTTTTTTTATCATTTCACTCACCTCATACTTCATAATTTATAGCAGACCCAGGGTTTCTTCACGTAATTCGTGACATTGTCAATGCTGCGTCATGTTCACAACTGACGTCCAACGGCCTTCTATCCTGCAGACTGACCTCCGCGCCATCTGGTGGCCGACCGAAGAATTTCCAAATCAGGCCTCTTTCTTTATAACCGGGTATTTCAAAATTCATAGTTTTGAAATACCCGGTTATAAAGAAAGAGGCCTGATTTGGAAATTCTTCGGTCGGCCACCAGATGGCGCGGAGGTCAGTCTGCAGGATAGAAGGCCGTTGGACGTCAGTTGTGAACATGACGCAGCATTGACAATGTCACGAATTACGTGAAGAAACCCTGGGTCTGCTATAAATTATGAAGTATGAGGTGAGTGAAATGATAATAAAAAAAAAAATAAATAAAAAAAAAAATAAACAATATCACTATGAATGTCTGTATATTTTTATCTCCTTTTTACTTCTGAGTCTAAATGCTTCATCTATGACTTGTGGACCTAAAACTTTTCTTATAATTTTGCATTCTTTTTTCACTATATTTTCGATATTTTTTTTTCTGTTTAAAATTAATGTTTCTGCTCCATAGATGCACTCTGGTTTAATTACAGTGTTATAGTGTCGTAATTTTGTATGTAAAGATATGCATTTTTTATTATAAGTATTGTGAGTAAGCCGAAATGCTGTTATTATTATTAATATTATTGTTATTATTAATATTATTATTATTATTATTATTATTATTATTATTATTATGTTATAATGATTATTATACATGAGACCAAAAAAATACAACATAGGCTCAAGTCTGTCAATGCATGGTTAATTTTTATTAAATTAATATTAAGATGCTAAAGCTATTACTATGATCAAAATAAGTAAATTCATGTACGCAACTATTGTAACCAATAGTAGGCCTAAAGGTAAAGTGATCCCACTACAGCCCATAGGAGATCCTTGGGGTAGTAGGAGGTTAGGGCTCCCATTTTTTCTAGACAATCGGCATTAGGTGTCAACCCTGCATGATGGCTGCCTTTATCCCCAGAACAAGCATCTGTTACTCATTTCCATTAGAGGCTGAGTCGACCCCAGGGCCATAGTGCCACTAGAAGGTTTGAGTCATTTTGAAAATCCTGACCCCCACCAGGACTCAAACTCTTAACCTTTTTGTTTGTAGAGTTTTGTCTTAACCAACTACACTATGGTGTGTCTATTTAATCAATAGTAAAGAGAAAAGTAAATTATATTTGAAGAGAAAATTTTTTTTTCGCCTAGACCGAGGCCAAGGGTCCCGGGTTCGAGTCTCGGTCTAGGCAAAACATTTTCTCTTCAAATATAATTTATCTTTCAGTGAGAAATGTTAAATCAATAATAAAAACATCATAAAGAGAAAAGTGTTTATTTTAGGAAGTAATATTTTTGTGTTCTTTTAATTAAGTTTTTTTTAATCTGTAATCATCTTACCTCAATTTAATGTTGATTTGTTCTTGAACATGTTTCGATATAATCTTCTATATCATCTTCAGCTTGGCCAGAATGATGAGTTTTATGTTGTGAACCCTGGATGTCGATATCAGCTCCCTCTTCCAGCTGGCCGAAGAACCTTCATACAAGGTCACGTTCAGCAGGAATTTCGAAATTCATAACTCTGTTTTTGTTCTTCTGAATGTAAGTTTTATCCCAAATGGCAAATTCCTATGTATTTTCTAACTGTTTTAATAATTTAGTGTTTGAATTTACATTGTGTTTTTCTGCAGTTGCTGCTCATGTTTGGGCTGAAAAACACAACGTAAATTGGAACACTAAATTATTAAAACAGTTAGAAAATACAAAGGAACTCACCATTTGGGAAAACATTTACATTCAGAAGAACAAAAGTAGAGTTATAAATTTCAAAATTCCTGCTGAACATGACCTTGTATGGAGGTTCTTTGGCCAGCTAAAAGAGGGAGTTGATATCGACTTCCAAGGTCACAACAAAAAACTCATCAGTCTGGCCAAGCTGAAGATGACATAGAAGATTATATCAAAACATGCCTTCTTAATGTAGAAGTCGTTCAATGTGTATTTGTGAATGGTGATTCATTGCATTGGATGTGGGGTTAAGAGAGTAAGGTAGGAGGAGAATTTGTGCTTGGATGGGGTGGAAGCCTGAATTAGCTCAGCAGTCAGAGCATTAGCATGCAAAGCTGAAGGTTCGGGGTTTGATTCCCAATTCAGACATGAATTTTTCTAAATTTGAAAAGAAAAATTTTTGCCTAGACCGGGACTCGAACCCGGGACCCTTGGCTTTCCGGGCCAAGTGCTCTACCAACTGAGCTACCGAGGCGAGTTACGATCTAGACGCAAATTTTTCTCTTATATACGTTGTAATTCCCTATTGCCAAATGCTCTTGAAACCATTGTTTCTATCTTTGCAAATGGCGGCTTCTTAGTTAAGAAAACATTTTTATTGGGAATTTAACATTACTTTATAAAGCTAGTAAGGCTTCAATGATGTTTTTATTATTGATTTAACATTTCTCAATGAAAGATAATTAAATTTTTCTCTTCAAATTTAATTTATCTTTCATTGAGAAATGTTAAATCAATAATAAAAACATGAATTTTTCTCTTTAACATTGATTACAATGTTTAATAATATCCTCGCACCTCATGCTTGGCCTACCTACTGTTTCCTTTCCATCTCTTTTCCCACAAGAAGTTTCCATACCCCTCTTTCATGCCACATACCCTTCCCATTGCAATCTACGAAACTTAACTGTTCTTATTAAATCTGGTTTCCCACAAAAGTTATGTAGATCAATGTTATGTTCTACTCACGTGTCTGTTCTTCGTGATAATAATAATTAGTCATACCTCTTATACTTGATGTATTGTTATTTACATTAACAAATTCATTCAGATATCATTCTTTCCTTTTGTAATGCATACTCACATATTGAGTACTCATTATTCCTCTAAAGGAATTGAAATTACATTCTTTCACAGTGAGTAAAATTTTTTTATGTAGAAAAGACTGTATTGGCCGCGGTGGACTAGTGGTTATGCTCCTTGCCTCTGGTCCCGAGGGTTGCAGGTTCAAATGCGGCTTGGGTCGATGGATTTTTTAGGATGGAAAATCCAAGGAGCAAGTCCTCTGGGAGGGACTTTAAGCTGTGGGTCCCGAGTCTGAAGATTTTCAGGCTCGTAAAAGATCCTTAAGTCTGAATGGTAAGACCTCTAAGCGAAATTTACCAAATTTTCCCATCCTAGTACTACCTTGGTTTCCTAGATGTCAGTATGAGGCGGAACGCTGACCACGGACCATGCAAGTGACATCTATACAAAAACAAGTGTAACTAAATTAGTATGGTTCAAATTCTTCCCTGTAGGGGGAGAGTGCCTAAATCTCTGTTAAGGGAAACATGGGCTTACAAGACAAGAAAAGAAAAGACTGTTATTGCTATAACATTTTATTTGTACATAGATTGAGTTAATGTTTTTTTTCCTCTTCTGAAATTTGGTGATTCAATATGTGTAATATGTGAAAAATATTTTTGTTTTACAGCAAAACCTGATGTCACGTTTATAATGGATGATGCAGATATAGTAGATTTAATTTCTGGAAAATTGAACCCACAGAAAGCTTTCTTCCAAGGAAAAATTAAGATACAGGGTAATATGGGATTGGCAATGAAGCTAACGGATCTTCAGAGGCGTGCAAAGAGTAGAATCGATGAATTTAGATCCAAGTTGTAATGAATGCAAGTATTTTATTACAAGTTTAACGGTGAATATTTTTTACTTATAACTCTGAGTTGTATATATGTGCATGTCACAATGATATTTGTATTTAGATTATATAAAAATTCAGAATTATTGACCAAACATTTAGTATTATTATATTTACTAGAAATTTTCAAGATATTTAACTAAAATTTAAGAAGACATATATTTCATATTTCCTGTATGAATTTTAGAAACACAGCATATTGCTATGTAGTATTTTGGATAAAAAAAGTTAATTGTTTTCAAATATCAAGCAGTTTGCACAAACAAAGCAATGGTCCACTTGGATGGATTTGTCAAATTATATGTGAGGCATTAAACTGGAGTGATCTTCGTTTTTACATATGTGTGCATTTCATACCTAGCAACGGAGTTAGCGTAAGTTTTGATCTCAATTTCAATGTAAATTTGTTTGATGTGTTAGCAATAAAAACACAAAACTCACATGCCATTTTTATTTATATTTCAATCCAGGGTCATGTTTATTTTCCATGTACCATGTTCAAAGAATGATTTGTTGGCAGTTCTTAAAAAAAAATAAGTATCAATGTGTCCACAAAGTACAAAATGCAGGAAAAGAGTTTCAGATCACAGAAGAACCACATCATGAATGTTTGCTTTAGGCATGGTGTGTTTCAATAGCAAAAGTTCATATTGCCCATATTTAAACCTCAGGTCTGAAGTCATCATACCTAGATACTGTCCCCAGCAGTATCAATGAAGTTTGTAAATACAGGAAAAGAGAACTATTGTTTGCAATGCACATTAGGTATGAAATGTAATTTCTCGTCAATGATGTGGCATCATCATCACATCCTTTTGTTCCTAATTAGAGCAAAGGGGATTAAATTAAGTTATTTGATTCAGTTCTATTTCTTACCAAAGTCTTTGCCTGTCTTTTACCTATTGCATTTAACTAATTTTCAACTGTCCTCTTCAAAGTTATTTTGTGTCTACCAATCTTCTTTGTGCTCTATGGATTCTGATCAAATGCACATCATTCTATTGTGATTTATGGTTTGCATAGATTATGTCAGACCAATACAACTTTTTAAATGTATTTTCCAGTTGGTACTTGTCCAGCCTTAGACCATAATTCTAAATTTGATATTAAATCAGGTTACCTCATATTTTATATCAGTTGTAAGCATTTCTTAACCCTTTAGGTGCCATGAGCCGATTAGATCGGCTGTGATGTTTCTGTCCATTACCTGCCAGACAATATACTTAAACTACTTACAAAGCCGATCACATCGGCGGATGTGATTTAAATCTCTGACACAACTGATTTTACACATGGCATGCAGAGGGTTAACAAACACCGGAAGTAGATTACTTATTTGTGTTGTAACTTTCAATGTTTTGCAGCCTTATAGTAGTACTGATATCTAAAAATCTCCTTGGCACACAAGCCTAGAAGGTCTTTGGCCAGCTAGCTGCTGGCTTCACATCCACATGTATTAATCATAGAGGTGGACAATCATGCAACCAGTATAGGGGTGGCACGTGGTCAGCATGTTTGGATCGCCCAGCCATAATAGCTGGTTTTTTTCAATCTGGAGCTGCTATTTACTGTAACCACTGAAAATCCTCATGCTGCTGGGTTAGCACTGATCCCATACTGGTTGAAATTCCATGAGGAAGTTTCTTCCCCCATAGGGATTCAAACCAGTGCAAGTCCCTTAACCCTGCACCAAGCCTTAAATCACTCGGCTATGTCTTGGGACAATACTGATTTCACATTTGAATTAAACATTTGGATTGTCGATGGTATGAAGTAAAAGTTGTTCAGAATAATGTGATCTTCAAACTGCTTCAATACAAACATGAATTGACAAAATATAGCACATCATAGTACATGGATGTGAATTACAATATACATGATCGTGGAAGGTGAGAGTTGTTTAGGATAATGTGGTCTGCAAACTGTTGCAATACAAACATGAATTGACAAAATATAGCACATCATAGTACATGGATGTGAATTACAATATAAATGATCGTGGCAGGTGAGAGTTGTTTAGGATAATGTGGTCTTCAAACTGATTCAATACCAACATGAATTGACAAAATATAGCACATGGCTATGAATTACAATGTAAATGATTGTGGCAGGTGAGCTTTTCTACAATTGTGATTGCAACTTGCGATAACTTCCTTGTTAATGTCAGATATTTTGTAGATACTTAGGAATATCTATTTGTAATTGATGAAATATTTTTATATGTAGAACAGAAGTTTTTTTTAGATATTAAAAAATTACTTTCATAGGTGGAAACCCACATTACAATATAAAGTGCACTTACAAGCTCCAAACAATGGAATCTTCATGGCTTTGTTTTACAAATGTATATTAAATGCAAATTAATGTTTTTGTTAATTTTTTATTTTGTTACTTTTTTATTTTTTGTTAATTACAAATGAACAATTGGATATCTGGGTATAGAAGTTAGTTAAGATATGAAGTAGAATTGTATGGTTTAATTGTATATTTACTGAAGAAAAATGTAGAAGGGGATGCACCTATATGTATTTTCATCATTGTTTCTAGAAACTTATCTTTCTTTTCACTTATTCGAAAATTGTATTCCATTTTGTTGAGTTGTTTCTTGATTCACCTCATAATCTTAACTCCCTCGCAGACCCAGATTTCTTCACTGTATTTGTGACATTCTCAATGCTGTATCACGTTCACAACTGTTAAGTATGAGGTGAGTCAAGAAACAACTGAACAAAATTAAAATAAACCTCACAGTGTTATTTCCTACCTACGTAACTTAATTGTATTCCATTGATCATATTATAATGTGGTTTGAGAATATAGCAGATTTGCAAGAAAAGTGACAGTAGTTATGGTATATTTTTTACAGAAATCTAAAAAGATAAAATGTTTGTAATATATTTAGAAATGAAATCCCATTGTGCCAATAAAGTTTATTTTTATTCAATGGTAAAGAGAAAAATTTCTCTCTGAACTGAGAATCGAACCCTGAACCTTCAGTGATTCCCAGGATTTTTTCTCTTTATCATTGATTACAACAGTTTAGTTGTTTATGTTAATTTACTTATTTTGATAAAAGTGATAGCTTTATTTTTTTACAGCTTTAGCTTCATAATATTAATTTATTGAACTTTATTTTTATTTCACTACTGAATTGTATTTTTTTAATATTTGCTGCTTTATTTGTAAATATGCAATATTTTGACATAGTGTGAGAGATAAATGTAAAATTTTTATTTTTCTTGAGAACGCTTTGATGAAACAATATTGGAAATAATATAAAAGTAATAGTAAAATTGTCAATTAACTAATTAAAATTTAATTTTAAAATTGACATTTGTATTATTATTTTCATATTCTAAACTTTTGTAGTGTAAGCTGTATTTGAAGGATATTGACAAGCATGTTATTGACTCTGTTTTGCTTCTGATCGATCATTTCTCAGTTAACTCCTGTTTGCAAACTGTTTTACATTTGAAAAATATTTACAATGTGAATTATTGTATTCTTGTGACATGCAGGTCATGTTGACCGAGGTATATTGGGAGGTTTTTATGCACAGATTTATTGGAAATAAGGTTAACATATACATTTTCCAAAATAATTAGAATGCACATATATACTAACTTTGTACTTCTCACAATATGTTTATGGTGATATTCCAAATAATTAAGTGACCTTGTATAATTAAATTTGGGAAAGGTGTTGGCTTCCTTCCCCTATACATTTGTACTTGAAAAATGTCTAATATTTTTTCATGAAAAATAAAACTATTAATTCAATACATTTTAGTTATTAAGTGATAAAGAATCAAAACTTATAATTCATGTTTACTCAGATATGTGACACAATGAGATGTGCTTCAGTCATTATATAATGTAGGTTTGTATTTATTATTCTTCAAACCAGCTAAATATTTTTTATCAGAAGCGAGAAAGTCTAGTGACAATCAGAAATCATGTTAAATTGTTTACAGTTAATTAAATTATTAGAAGATTTCAGGGGAAAATGAAGACAAGTCAGTAAATGGGATAAAATAATGTTATCAATATCTTGTATAGGTTGAGTGATGCAAGCAAGGAAAAAAAATAGGCTATTACTGAGAAATTTCATATTAAATATTTTCTCTCAGCAAAACTTTATTTAGTTTCAAAATTTAATTGTCCTATAAACAGTGAACATTTATCTAAATGAATACCTCATAGTGTGAATTCCTAAAATAGATAGATTTTGATACATAGATAGATTTATTTAGCCTGGTGGAGTTAAGGCCATGTGGCCTTCTCTTCCACTCACCAGGACAAACATATGTTACATATGAATACAAAAAAAATACAATAATAGTCATATTAAACAGGACAAACATATTAAGTTATTTAGATAGGAAATAACACTATGAAGTTTTTTAATATTGTTTATTTTTTATTATTTCACTCACCTCGTACTTCATACATGAAGTATGAGGTGAGTGAAATAATAAAAAATAAACAAGGACAAACATATGTTACATATGAATACAAAAAAAAATTACAATTTTAGTCATATTGAACAATTAATTATCTGTCAAATTGAATAATAATGAAAATAATGTCTAATAATACAATGAAACTAAATAAAATAAGTAATAGTAAAAATTTTACTTCTCTCTTTTTTTCCCTGGAGTCTTCATTTGATAATGCAGAAAATCAGTATAACGTTGTTCTAGTAAAATTGGATTGCTTGAAGTTAGGAGAGGTGTAATATGTACTATCCATTAATTTTTTATTTAAAAATGTAAATGTGGGTCCAAGGCTATAAGTGTACAATATTTATTTTGTTTTCACATTAATAAAATCAGAAAATATCTATTTCTGCTCTATCCAAAGTTAATTGTATGTTTATGAACACACAATAATATATGTGCTACACATGCACACACATAAAAGAAATAATACAAATTACATGCTGTTTAGAAAAAGACAATTGTCATGCCAGTTTTAAAAGCAAACAAACCAAAATTAGTAGTTACAGACCAATAACCCAAATATCAGTACTGGTCAAGATGATAAAGAAAATAGCAATAGCCAGATAAATTGTTCTTAGAAATACAGCACTTACTGGCCCCAGGACAAGCAAGTTTCAATCAAACACCACCAGGTTAATCTCTCCTTCTTCCTCTCGAGTAGACTTTATAGTAATCAGTGGTAAAGAGAAAAATGTTTCCCTGAACTGGGAATCAAACCCCAAACCTTTAGCTACAGGGTTCGATTCCTGGTTCAGGCAGAAATTTTTCTCTTTTACCATTGATTACAATAATTTAATTATGTTCATTATTTACTTATTTCTATTATAGGAATAGCTTTAGCTTCTCAATAATAATTTAATATATAACTTTACAATTTTTTATCTTTCAAATCTACTCTTTCCACTCCCTTGTTGTACTGTACAACACAGACTGGTTTTCTTTATTTCAGCTCCACATTTGAGGGGTCTAGTGAGAGAGGGAGCTATGCCACTTTGAGAAAAATGGAAATAAATTGGGTTTTATAAAGCGTTATATTACAAAATTATTTGTACAGTAAAGGGGTAACTTCTTTCTTTGTTAATATTATTCGTTTTTAAACATCTTATTGATGGACAAATTATATTTGAAAAGAAAAATATAATTTGTCCATCATTAAGATGTTTAAAAATGAATAATATTAACATTGAAAGAAGCTCTACTGGCTTTATAAGTAATGTTTAAATTCCCAATAAAAAGTCTTCTTAATAAAGAAGCCGCCATTTGCAAAATCGTAGCAACAGCTCATAGCATTTGGGGTTAGGGAATTAACTATGTATAAGAGAAAAATACACATTTAGATTGGAGGCCTAGGTAGCTCAGATGGAAGAGTCAAAGGTCCTGGGTTCAAACCCCAGTCTAGGTGTATATCTTTCTTTTCAAATATAACTTCTTTCTTCTTTAACTTACTGTTGTGTAAACTATGCAAAAGGAAAAATATAAATTTTAATATAAATATCACTGTTTATTTCAATTTCTTCTCCGTCACTAGACCCCTCATTTGTTCTGTGAGACCATTTTCAAATCATGGAAAGTTGAAAATAAATTATACATCTTTCTTATCTTTCTGTTTCAGTAACCTGACACCATCTAAATGTTCTACAATAAGTTCTTCTTTATATTTGAAGAGAAAAATTGTAAGCTCAGACTCTGAGTGCATAATTTTTCTCTTCAAATATATTTTATCCTTAAGTGAGAAATGTTAAATTAATAATAAAAACCTCAAAAGTTCTTCTTTTTTCAATTTTGAACTTTTTACAGAGGGGACACATTCTTTCTATTTAGTTGCAGAGTTCCAGCAACATTTGTTCCTTGTATTTTCAGGAATATAGCAAGATCTGGCGAATTATAGTAATTATCCATCCATAATGTGTATCCCTTTTTTAGTTGAACTTCTGTTAATTTGACAATAATGGATGATGTCTTATTTATTTTCTCACTATCCATGGTAGTTTGAAGGTCAGTTTCACCTCTAGAAAATACTATAAACTTCCATAGATTTCCTGTGCTAGATTTGCATAATTCAAAAGTCTTTATTCCAAACTTGGAGGACTTGAAGAACAAAATATTTTGAATAATAGTCTACTGTTCCACAAAGTAGGCTATAGCAATGTTTTGACCTGGACTGTAAACACAATGAAATTTGTCATTGAGGTAATTTATTATTGTGTGAATTTTGAACAACTTTTTAGGCCCAGAAAAGGAGTTAAATGTACTATTGTCTACAAAATGCAAAAATTCAGATAATGACTCAAATCTATCTTGTGACATAATTTGGCTAAAAGTGGGCATGTGGTTGGTATCTAATGTCGAGCACTTGATAATGAAATCATTGATAATGGGCATGTGTAGGAGAGGATTTTTTGAGAAATAATATTTTATGGAGGAACTATGTCCATAAACATAACAAGGCCCAAATATACCTACATCTCATCTCTGTTGGTTACCATGAATTCACATGACTTCTAGGTCTCCAGTTCTGTGATTGTATCTTGTCAATAGCATAACAATTTTATCTCTGTTGCAGTTATATCCATTATGCCATTGTCAAAAAAACAATAAAAAATAATCTAAGGGAGAAGAAGCAGATTCATTAGGTCCAGAAACTGCAGAAAAATATTTATATATTTCAGGTTTATATGAATTATCCACTTTCTCCCATTATCCTGCATTTACTTTATTTTGTGCATTAACTTGAATTTCACTGTCATAATCAGCGCTGCTATCACTCCCACTCTGATTTCCTGTGAAATCTGGTTCATTATCATCAGAAAAAGCACTGTAAATGTCACCCTTTTCTAGTAATTCTACAATATCATTATTAGTAAGACAAGAACTGTTCACTGAACTGACCATGTCGCTTTCTCAACTAAAACTACATGTTGTTGTATAACCCAGAAATTCCTTCCCTATTGTCATCTTAATATTTACCGTTACTTCAACTCCCCAAAAATCCTTACAGCCTATTTAAAATAGCTTCCTTTCTGAACAAATAGCTTGAAAAATGGTCAACATGTGAGATACTGGAGTTAAACAAAAATGCTGCTCAATGCATACCTAGAGTAACAAACCCACTTCTGTGTACCTAGTGCGGCAAACCTGCATAAAGGATTAATGAAAAGAAAAGCATTCGAAACAAAATATGGAACTAAATTAGAAACAGCCAGAAGTAAAATATGTTACTAAATGAGCAATAGAAACAAACACAAACCTGCAAAGAAGCAGTAGCTAATTTCAGACCGATGAGAGTACATCACTGCCTAGACCATCATTTACACAGAATTGATATATGTGAATGTACAATATGCTAACAATTTAATGAATCTGTTTATAGTTTTTTGGCTTTCTCAGAACTGCTTTTTAATTATGTTTTCTCAGGAGTAAAATGAAAATTCAAACCCTGAATTTGGCCAAAATATTAAGTTTTAATTCTGATTTCAATTGGCTTATTTCTTGAGAAAATGTAATTGAGTCTGTGTTGGGATGACAAGGTGTGTAGAGCATTGGATAAACTTCAGGCTCATGTCAATAAGAGTGAAAAAAAGAAAATCTTTGAGTTGCCTTGTTTTTTATCTCTTGTGCAAAGAAATGCATTTTTATGTCATGTATTTAGAAGAAAATTATTTTAATTGTTCATGAATATTAAATATTAGTCTTTTATTTAACAACACACTCTAACAGCTAAAGTCATTATCATTATAATTTAAATCTAGGCGAGAAAGGGCTGTCAAATTTTTGCTCAGAGGCATCTTTTTTCAGGCTTGAGATTCATTTATGTGCTGTAAATGTATGACATGGGATCCTCAGCATTAATTCCCTTCCAAATAAATCTGTAACTCTGGATTTTTGTGCTCTGAAAAGTCCAATAACTCTGCCTAGGTTAAGTTTGAATTGTGAATCTTGGAACCAGCGCAAGCGTTGTAACCACTAGTCAACCAAGACTGATTGACTGTTCATGAAGATAACTCTGCTTTTTAGCACACATGAAACACTTTGACAAATACATACATTTTTTTCTATTAATTTAATATTTTTTAATGTACAGTAATAACTCATATATAACCAAACATTCCAGTTTGTTTTTAGATGAGAGGATTGGTGTTTGCCAAGTGACTAACAAATAATGCATTCCACAATTATTACAATTAAATTAAATTTGAAATGTTTTATACAGCAGCAGTAACAGTTTTTTTGTCATGTACATAGAAGAAACTTGAACTGTTCATTAGGGTGTGCCAATATTTGAACTTTCCAAATATAAATAAATAAAACTTAATGAGCAGAATTATGAATCAATCTAACCCACTTGTTAGCTATGACAATAGTGATTGAGTCTCCCTCCCACACATGCTGCCAACTGTTATGTTCTTCAAAGCCATGTGACTGCATTAAGGTTCAAATTTCAATTATTTTTGTTAAGAAAGGAGAATCATAAGTGTGTCCTTGGACACACTCAACAGTTCTAGCTATGGTCATATGTAAACAAATGGGATAGATTTTGAAGGCAAAAATAATATTGTTAGATATTGAATAAGAAAGTTATATTTAGCAGCATTAAATCTTGCTGTGCAATCTGCACTTAATATTTGTCTCACAGAAATATGCAAGTTAGTAAGGTGAAATATATTTTAACTTGTTTTAAAACTTATTTTAATATTTTTTATAAAATATGTTTTGATGAACATAATATTTTGAATATACTGGATGGTTTTTGCAGTTGAAAAGGTTTTGTTTCTGTTTGCAATAATATTCTTTGAGGGCAATGTATTAAAGAAATAACTGTTTTTGTTAAATACCCATTGGTGTGTATATTGACTAATGATTTTATGATAGATATTCCAGAAAATGTTAACATTTGATTTAAAATTTTCCTTTCCTGATTCCAAATCTTTATTTAAATTTGAATATGTATACAAAACTGATGAATTAATTATCAGTTATGTATTTATAATTTCAAACTGGATTTGATGCATAAAAAAAACTTTATATTAATCTTATGCCATATTTTACCAGTGAATTTTGATATTTACAATTTATATTGATTTAACATGCAATTTCACAAAAATTCTCCTTCATCAACAAATGTTATTTTAACAGTGTGTTACACTGTATGTTAAATTAACATCCCCTTTTCCTTAAATGTTTAACAGATTATAATGAACTTTTATAATATTAATGATGTGTTCCGTTGAGGTTTATGTGTATAATGTTACAATGTTACATTTTCAGTTGGAAAATGTGCCATAAATCATGTATCTGAAGCAGATTTCTTCATTTGGATAATTGCATTTTTCTTAACAAAACTATAAATTTTTATACACTGAAGAAAAACAATTATTTATCATGCAATCCCTCACCAGAAATATCAGTGTGAAACATTACTTATTATAACTCAACAAGTTAGAAAAAAGTACAGAAGGAATGTCATACTCATGTGACTGCAGTGGATGGGGCCAAAGCAGGTGATAAGCAGGCTACAAGAACATGTTACAATACTCGGACTCAGAAGCTTATAAAGTTGTATCACTTGTTTGATACAGATGTTAAGCCTCAAGTCCTGTTATGCCTTTCAAAAAAAGTACCAAATTTAAACTTATCTTCTTCATTGTCCCTTATGTGCACAAAACACATGCATACATATGCTCATCTCAATTCTGTACATAATACTTTATCATATGAAATGCATAGATTGAAAACATATCACGGTAATACTATCCATCTGCCATATAAAGAATCCGAAACACAAACAAAAGTAGTGTCAAAATTAAGTAGAACTTAAAAAAATCCTATATTTTGAAAACTTGTAACAGATTTGAGAAAATCAAAAAAGAAGTTGTACTAGGATTTCATTCACTTGCATATTATTCATTTTTAAAAAATCAGATGAATGTGTGCTTAAAATTCCGATGACTGATTCACTGCCCTCTCGATTTGTTATATTTGAGACATCTGCTACATTTAGCAAGATTTTAAACATATTGTGCAAAATAATTGGTGAATGAAAATATTAATTAAAATTTTGGCATATTGTTAACAAGCAAGATATTTAGTGCACTTTTAACATGTCGATGAAACTGGCCCTTAAATTGTTAAAGAAACCATGTTTTGCAGCATTTTAATATAAAATAATATAATTACAGTTTATACATAAAATTAAACTACTACAAGATGAAAGAAATGTTTATGTAAAAGTATTGCTGAACTAAACTCAATGACATTAAGGAACCTGCACCTTCAAAACCTCATTCACTGAGTCAATACTAATAAAATTCATTGTTAAAACCGTTGAGGTGGAGAGTCATAAAATAAAATAAATTAAAATATACCTTCTTAGGTAAGATCCGTCATCCTCAACTTATGGAATATGTAATCTTTATGCCTGTAGGCCTTTCAGAACATCCGTTCCATCTTCAGCAGGTCCCTCTTCACTACAACATCCAGTATGATGGACCACATTAGGACCAGCAGCATCAACCATCATACTGTATGATGGACCACATTAGGACCAGCAGCATCAACCATCATACTGGATGTTGTAGTGAAGAGGGACCTGCTGAAGATGGAACGGATGTTCTGAAAGGCCTACAGGCATACAGATTTTATAAGTTGAGAATGACGGATCTTACCTAAAAAGGTATATTTTAACTTATTTTATTTGCTGACTCATTCACTGAGCCGTCTATTGGTCTCTATCTTAGACAACTGAATCCATTCCATATTACTGTTATCCAATTTCCTTTGATCCATCCATATATTATCTTTTTTCCAAGGTTTCTCAATAAAAATTATAAAAGCAGTTTTACTATCACCCTTTCGAGCTGCATGATAGGTAATCTCAATCTCCTAAACAATATTATTTTTTATTATTTCTAAATATGAAATTGGAGAAATATTCTGTTACAGTGGTTAATGCAGCTAAGGACATTTGTTAGTGAAGCAATTGTGATATTGTGGAATGGGAAGATTATTACTGGAACAATTTGTGGTAAATGCACACAGAAACAGGAAAAGTATGCTCTTGTCAAAATTATTTGTGCACTTAGAATACCAGCAACTGTAGTGTGAATTACTTGCAACCTTCTATCAGTATACGTACATTTTATAGCATTTTATATATTTTTATCTTTGTTCACATTAAAATGCTAATTGTGAAACGGGTCCCAAAATATTTTAAAACATTAAACACATCTTTCTGTAAGATGATAACTAATATGACCCAAGTCATACCCATTAATTCTTATTAGTATACAATTCCTTTTATGATATATTGATATATTAGTGTTTTTTAAAGTTAGAATTTTATATGTTGATGCTGTAATGCAGGTGTTTGTTATACATATATATTCTTCATATACATTGTAAAACTTGTTATTTTTTTTTTGGGTTTTGAGCAAATAAAATGGTAAGAGGTCTGCATCTGTTGTATTTGTTATTCCTGTATATGTAAAATAAAAAGTAAAACATTTACTCGTGCCCAGCATGATGCCAGGATGAAGGATGAAATGAGATGAATCCCCTATTATTGAAGGTCTGTGATATATATGGATGCTGACTGAAAATCTGTCACCATCACAAGAACAGATGAAATTTAATGAATGAAAATGGATGACATGAGTATGGAGAAGCAGTGGAATGAAGTTTTTGCCAGCAGAAATTGGGAGAAATCCTGAGTAAAACCTTCCCTGGCTCAGTGGAGTGAGAGAGATGTAAACTCAGGACCCAGAGGTGGAGGATGATTGTAAATTTTTCTCTTCAAATATAATTTATCCTTCAGTGAGAAGTGTTAAATTAAGAATAAAAACATCAATTGAAGCCCTACTGGCTTTACAAAGTATTGTTTAAATTCCCGATAAATGTCTTCTCAACTAAGATACCACCATATGCATAAATAGAAGCAAAGGCTTCATAGCATTTAATGCTGGGAATTACAATGTATATAAGAGAAAAATTTTCGTCAAGATCGGAACTCGCCCTGATAGCTCAGATGGTAGAGCATTGGCCTAGAAAACCAAAGGTCCCGGGTTTGAGTCTTAGTCTGGGCAAAAAATTTTCTCTTCAAATATAATTTATCCTTCAGTGAGAAGTGTTAAATTGATAATAAAAACATCAAGAATACTTATGTTTAAACAAAATCATTAGCCTTAAGATTAACAATTATAACTAACTCACTGGCACTATCAAGCCTGTGGGTTCATGACCGCATGGACATTAGCTCTCCATATATCCACTACTTTGGACCAAAAAAACCTGTTCCAAATTCAGGTCTTTCTGCACCCCATAGTACGGAGCGTATAATGCAAAGCTTCCTGATTCCTGACTACCTTCTCCTGGCCATGTAACTTTCTAAAGCAACTATATCCAAGGGTGATGTATCTAATTCCTGCAGTAATACCTGTAGCGCCCCACTATTGTATAAAGTCCTAACATTCCATGTTCCTAGGAATATGTCCCTATGTTTGAGCCTTTGGCATGGATTCCCTGAAGTAGTCCCCGCCCGGAGAACCAAATGGGGGACTATTTTACCTAGGGAATATTTTACCCCAATGGAACCCATGTCCGTGTTTCTTGATGGTTGTATTTTTACAGTGAAAAATAGTCACTCTTTCGACAAAGGTACTTTTTTTTGTCTGCTTCATCACCTTTGATCAGTCTGGTATGGGTAACCCTATCGGCAACAATGCTACTGCCGGCATAGCTCTCGTGGCTTTTGCAAGCCACTCCACTATGACAAGGTAAAGATACCATGGAGACATTTATAACAATTATCTAAATGCTGCACAAATGAATTTACAAATAGTTGCAATTGAAATTACAGTTCTTGAAAATTATTTTGTCCAAATTTTCTAGTGTAAAACTTTGCCTTTTGTCAGAATGGATCATGGACAATTTTGAATGTAGCCATATTTACCATGCTAATTTATTTTGGGAGACTTACATCTTCCCCATTAAGATCATCACAGATGTACTCAAAATATGATATCCAGGATTTTTTCCCATTTATCCCTAACATTCCCAATCTTTCCTGTTACACTCTGAATTTTCACTTCTGCTTCTCTATCTACTGAAAGTTGCTTTGCTTCTAATTTTGTTACTCTAGATGACAAAAATGAATAATTAGACCTGATGTAAACAATGTCCCTTTCCACAGTTATTATCTTGCAACTATCTTTTTTTCCGCTGCCACACACACTGATCTGTCTTCTGATAAGGCATTCAAACCAGAAGTTCTTCTTCGTCAGGCTCTACGACTTCCAGTGGAATGTCTTGGCCTTCTCAACCAGTTTATGCCACTTCTTCCTATCTTGTGCAGTAGATTTCAAATCAAAAATCCCCATCTCTCTCAAATCTTCAATTACGTCATCTTCCCATCGATCCTTGGGTCTTCCCCT